>JABTTQ020000034.1:0-314726 GCA_016081115.2 Rehmannia glutinosa | reverse complement strand
GCGTGCTGCCATTGCTGCAAACAATAGCGCCACCCTTTAAGAATCATCTTGCCGCCGCCTCCTCCGCCTCCACATGTGGTGGCAATTCAGTGACCTGAGGTGCTGTGTTTAGCTTTCGGTCAATTTCTGTAATATTTGAAAAATTAAAGAATGAAATAAAATATAGATATTATACCTTAAAATAAGAGTCACATCGGGTCGATTCGTGTTAGTCGTGTTAGATTTCTTTCAATAATTTTGGGGTCTGGATTCGTGCCGAATTGTCACCCCCTACTCATGGAAGAGCGGTTATGTGGTTTTATTTTAAGAAATGTGTTGAAAAATGTGAGGGTTTTTTTGCTGCGACTTTATAATAAATTATGAAAGTTCTTGAGGCCCCAAAACGTTTGTTTCAAGAATGTCTTAAAAGTGTTATTACGTATATTGTAACACTTTTATGGAACATGCGGCAAAAAGGAACACACGAAGTAAAAATTTATCTACAAGTTATAAATAACTTGTAGAAGTATCAATTATGACAAAATCACTAGCTTGAATGTATGTAGTACACTGATCGTGAATAAATCAACTAGTCTAGAAAACAAACCTCCAAGTGAGAGATCTAATCTAAGTAATCCAATTCGACCAAAATATTATGAGAAATATTCAAACTCAAAGAAAAGTGTACGGATGAAATAAATCAACAAGACTCAAAAACTGACAAAGTGTTATTTTAGATATCAGGCATTACTTTGAACAACACTTGAGACAACAGGTGACTTTTGCACTCAAAATTTTGTTGTTTCTCTCTCTTGATTGAATCTCCGTGTATAGCTCTCTCAAATTTGTGGTTCAAGGTGTTGGAAATTGAATGGTTGATTCTCTCTTTATATAGAGAGGTTGATTTCTCGAGTTCCAAGAATCCTACAAGAATATGGAAAAAGGAAAACACAAACATAGAAGGAATATGATTCTATAAGTTAGAAAGAAGATAATATCTACAAGAAGTCCTAACAAATCTATATTGTTCGAGTCCTAATAAAGTGTTGTGCCATTTTTGCGAAAAAATTGTTAACATCTTTAAAATGATCCACTTTGGTGCAAAGGTTTTAAAAGTTTTGCTCTAAATTAAAAACAAACACTACATCGGGTGATGCCTTAGCAAGAAGATGAATTTTTTTCGCACACAAAATTTTTGTGTGTATATATATTGTAATTTTCATTTATATGGAGAACGGTAGTTATACTCCCATTCTCCATCAAATATAACTTTATACTCATATACAATGAAATACATAAGAATAACATGATAAATAGTGATGTATTTCAACATCATCATTACACATAGAAGGCACGTTGGAAAGGAATAAGTAACAACCCATGAAAATGCCATTTTCATCCCATTTCACAAAGATTTGCCATTTTGTTAGCGGCCAAGAAAAATCAAGCCTTCATTTGATAATTAATCACACCCTAGAGGTAATATTACCTAATCACCGCTTTCCAATTCAAGAAAAAGTCAATTTAGCCCCCACCCCTATTCTATGCCATCTTTGTGCTTTAGTTGGGAATACGAATAGTGTTTATTTCTTTTAATCGGTAAGGACAATTTTGTCGACAGCTATAAGCCTATACTATCCTACACAATGAATCGAAGAATAATAGCCCATTTCAAATAGATAAATATTTCAATCTCAAATCCCAAACATAATATTACAACATCTCCAGAGTTAAATAGTTCAATCCCAAATCTCAAACACCATATTAAACTATATCAGAGCTTCTCCCAGATAGTGTCATATCTTTAATTTGGACTTAAATATTTGTTCCAACACTATCCCATTTTGAAAATGTGAACAGCTTTTTATATGCTTTGAAATAGTGCAACACCAGAAGTCGCACTAAAGTTTTTCTTTTTTGTTGTATTAAATTAACAATTTTAGTTTATGAAAATTTGCACTAAATTGAATATTACTTTTGCACTTGATCGAAAATGTTGGAGAAGAAAGCTATGAATTTGTACTAAATGATACAAACTATTGGAGATGATATGATATTACACAAACAATACATTCCTACCCAATCCAAGAGTTATATCTACTGCTCCTCGAAGTTCTCCTCGCTTTGGAAGGAGTTTGCTCTCTCCTGCAGGTTGTTCCCGCCGGGGACTCGTAGGGTCTTTCTCCCACCTTTTCCTTTCCAATCCCCCCCTTACCCACCACTTTCCCTCCTCCTCTCGACCCATCCGGCTTCTCGGCTTCCTTCTTTCCCTTCCCACTCTCCAACCCTCATCCCTTCTCACCACCCCTTTTCTTACTCTCGCCTTTGGAGTTAGACTTGAAATGGGGTCCCCCTGCATGTTTACAACCGCTTATTCCTCAATCATTTAGCTTCCAACGGCGCCCCCTTGTTTTCTCGTGACGGTGTCCTCGTCCATCACCCCCATTTCTCGCTAACCCATGCCCTCGCCCACCTCGATCTCGGGTTTATCTTTATTAGTGAAGACAAGATAGTCGGTCACAGTTCTATTATATTCTTTCCCCCACGCCCTATTACCTTATCCCACTTGTCCTCTAGCTTCTATAACCCGCCCATTCCTTTTTCAGCTTTTTTATTTTTCCTCCACTTCTTCCTCCTTTTGTTCTTTATGTTTTCCTTTTTTCCTTTTTTTCAAAAAACTATGCTCTACACGCCTGCTTAGCCTCCTGTCCGACTTTCGCTTAGAGGAGGTGAGTCACGCTAGGGTTTTTCTAGTGGTTTCATCGTGTCGCTTTCCATCCTTCTATGTTCCTTTCTTGCTTTTTTCTCCTCTTAGTCGCTTTAGGTTTCTACCGAGTCTATTCTCTTCCTATTTTTGTCCTTGTTTGGTTTTTTTTTCGTTTTAGTTCGTGGGGTTGTTATATAAAGTTGTGATCTTATCCGCATACATGTTCTCGCTTCAACCTCTATTTGCATGCTGGAGTGCATTGGTTTCTTTTCGTGTTCTCGTCGCCCTTTGTGGTGTTTCAGCTTGGTTCGAACCCTAGTGGAATCCCAAGAGTGGTTATGTTGAATATGGAGGAGTTTATTGAAAAAGAGATGTATATTATTGACCTCTATGACAAGTGTGAATGATTACGAAGGGCACAATCGTAATAATCCTACCTTGGTTGGGAAATTATATACAGAAAAGTCGAAAACCCTACTACCTCATCAAAGTCATGAAAAAGTCGTGGGAAAGTGAAAAAATGAGATCATAGCAGAGAATGGGGCAAAAACCTGATCTTAAAGATGACATGAACCGGTGTTAGCCAATCAATCGCGGGTATTTCGATGGCGGATTATTGGCACCGACGGATCTAAGAGAAAATGAGCAACCTTCCACTATTAGTATAACCTATGCAAACTTCCGTGAGGGTGTACGATATCCCCATTGCTTCTGCATGAACCCTACAAAGAGCAAAACAAACTGGGCAGTGAAGATCGTGGACTTATGTCCTCGATCGACCTCCACCGGGCTTGTTTGGAAACCTTGAGGTTCAAAGTGCATAGATATTACTGTGACTCTCCAAACGGCTATCACACCGTATCAAAGGTAATCAATTGTCTCGCCACTCGTGATATGAAGCCTACCTATTTATTGCTTCGCTATGAATCATCGGTATTTTTATCGCGAATCGCGACCTTTACGCATCAAATGATTGCATGGAGATCGTTAACATGAAATATGGACCATGGCCAAAAGTGTCGCCCCATAAAATGTACGGTTGCATAATCGAAACATCACCATCCTCCAACTCATCTACCGCAGAACTGCTCGCAAAGAAACCCTGATCCACCATCTTCCCTCAATATCAACCCCGCCTCAATACCCACCACAAACACATAATACCCCAAACAACCTCTCCATAAAATCAACAACTTGAAGATGATGGTACCGAGAGGTTGCTACCAATGATCCCCGCTTATCTCCGTGCACCTGAAGTTGCTCCATGCAATATTTATCCCTTATTCGACACGCCCACAAAACCTACCACAAACCAAAACTCCTAATAACCCTTTTAATCTAAATTTGGAACCTCATCTCCTAAATATCGATCCTAGCTTAACCCACCCCACAACTACACCCTCGCAACCTCGACACATTTTCTTCATCCACTCAAAATGCTAGTTTTTCGCACTCTACCGGCTATTATCCCTAATAAACCCACAAACCAACCATTTGAACCCAAATCCACATCCGAACCAAACCCCAACCACTACTCTCCCAAACCAGCTTTACCATTTCACCTCACTACCCTCCTACTAAAAACCAATATTAAAAAACAACAGAGCCCAAAACTTGACTCGCATGAAACATAAGCCTAACAAGCCCTCCCAAAATCGTACCCATCCTCGCTAAAAGACCAAATCCTAAATGAAGTACAACGAAAATGAGAAGCAAAATCCACAGTGAAAAAACAAAAGAATTTAGGCTATACGATGTTTAGTGCCAATTTACCCTATCATGAGGTTGCAAATAAGCAATCCCACTCGGGACCAATGAGTTCTCTCAGCTTGAACTGCCTGGGATTGGGAACCCATCGACGCCTGCCAAGCGCTACTGTAACGATTAGATCGAAGATTCCCAGTTTTGTTTTCCTTATGGAAACAAACAAAGTACACAGAGGAATGTAGCATTGTGGTTCGTAAAACATATTTCGTGAGGATACTTTATGGTCGACATGATACGGCCTTATGGGCCGACGTGGAGGATTATGTCTCCTTTGGAAAAGAAATTACACAAAGAACTATTTTGTCGTCCCGCCACATCATATCGATGCACCGATAGTGAAGTGGAAGGAATGGAGATAACGGAATATATGGTCGGCCCAAGGATGGACAAAAAATCCTCACGGGCGCTTAATAAGAGAGTTGGCATCTACTAACAACGCACAAAAACGGCTTTTTACATAGGCGATTTCAACGAGGTATTATACGCTTTTGAAAAATAATAGGGGGTCAAAGCAAAGATGAGGGCAAGATGGCGACTTTCCACCATGCATCCAAGAAGTGAAGCTTGAAGGTTTAGTTACAATGGCTTCTCCTATACGTGATAAATGGACAAGCGGAAAGGATAATATACAAGAAAGATCAGTAGATGCTTTGTGAGTTTGGAGTGTATTTTTCATTCCTACTCATAAGGTATCACACCTACCATGTATGGCCTCGGATCACTGCCCGCTTCTGATCTTGTGGGATAAAATACACAGCTTTAAAATACTCTAAACGGAAATGAAGAAAGATATATCGATTTGAGTCTTTGTGGCTGATGAATCTTGTAAAACAATTATGCGCGAGCGTGACTTCGGATACTAGCCCGACTTCAATCGAGCTTCGCACAAAAATCCAGAGGTGCGGAGAGGAGTTAAAGGTTTGGGAGAGAAATCACTTTGGGAATGTTGACCACCAAAATCCGAGTGTGAAGGAAAGTTGCTTCAAAACCCTACTACCTTACCAACCTAAGCACATATCGTGAGAGAGATGTACCACTAAGACTTTCTCTCAAGTCTTTTACAAAAAGCAAGAATGCATGTGGCATCAACATTCTAGAGCCAACTGGATAAAAGATGGGGATAAGAACTCAAAGATTTTTTCATAAAGTAGCGCCTGGCATTTAGAAGGATAAACAATATCGAAAAAATTCGGGATAATGGAGATGCATGGGTGGAGGACGAATTGAAATCACAAAGCGTTTTTCGAATTACTTCCAGGAGTTGTTTTCATCTGCCGGCCTAGAGATGAACCAAGCTCAACGCACTCGACAATAAATGACGACAGATATGAATGATACTCCCGCACAACCTTTACAAAGCGATAAGAACGGCGCCTCCGATGCAGATGCACCCTACTAAAGCCCCCGTGTCTCGATTTCCGTATGCTTGTTTTATTTTTCCATAAATTTTGGTCTCTTTGTTCACCGATATTATGCGTATTGTTCTCGATATTCTAATGGTAATAAGAGTCCTAAATCCTTAAAACATACCTTCATTGTCTTGATACCAAAGAATAATAATTCCGAGGGGGTAACTGATTTCCACCCCGATAAGTTTCTAATGTGATTTTCAAACTCATAACCAAAACCATTTATAATAGGCTTAAGCATATTTTGCCGAGTCTCATTTGTCACACCTGATCGCTTTTGTCCCTGATGCCCACATTACGATAACGCTCTTTTAGCTTTTGAGATTTTTCACGCCATGAAAAAAACACGAATGCTAAGAAAAGGAAATTTTGCATTCAAACTCGATATGAGGAAGGCGTATGATCGAGTGCAATGGAATTTTTTCCAATAAGTTATGCTAAAACTACGATTAATAATGCATTTGTGGAGCTTATTGTGAAACGTATATCCTCTATTTCTTTCTCCATTTTGATTAATGGCCAAATGGGGATACTTTCTTCCCTCTTGTGGGCTTTGACAGAGACCCGATTTCCATTTGTTTCTATTTTGTGCGTACATTCTCCGCTATGATACAAAAAAGTCGGCTAATGGGAGCTTGCATGGTATTCAAATTAGCGACGTGTGGCCCATATTTTCACATTTGTTTTTTTGCCGACGACAAAGATTATCTTTTGGGAGAGCAAATGAGAATGAAATTGCTAAAATGAAGAGGATTATTCAAGAGTATGAAAAGGCATTTGGCCAGAAAATAAATTTGAAAAATCGAGATATCATTTGGGATAACATTGAGCTCCTCCCAAAAACAACAAGACTCAGCGGCAAAAATGGGCGGCAATCGTATCAAAACATGCAATATATCTGCGATCCCCGCAAGGGGACGCCAAAGAAGGAGGTATTTCAATTGGTGGTTGATCGGGTTTAGAAAAACTAAAGCAATGGAAAAGCTAATTACTCGATGGCGATGCAAGATGGTTATGATTAAGTCGGTAGCTCAAGCTTATACCTTCCTACATAATGAGTTGCTTTCTATTTTCTCAAACTACTTGCAAGAACCGACCGATCATTAGCAATTTTTGGTAGGGCCAAAAACGTGAGGAAAAGCGAATTCATTGGTATTCATGGAACAATCTTACTACGACAAAAATGATGGAGGGATGAGATTTAGGGACTTGGTAATGTTTTAATGAGGCTATGCTAGCCAAACAAAGTTCGTGGCTTATCCATGAGGATAACTCTCTTCTCAAGCGCAGCTTGCTCCGGCAAAATACAACCCGAATAATAATTTCTCGAAGAACAATTGGCTATAATCCATCTTACACTTGGAGAAGCATTGTTGGGTAGACAAATTATTACGAAAGGGTATCAAAGGGAACATTGGAAATGGAGACAAAGTGAATATTTAGAAAGATCCGTGGATACTGGGACCTACCAAATTTTCGAGTTTTAACACCCGTGGAAGATGGGCAAAGCCGAACTAACAAAGTTTCTAGGGATTTAATCCATGTTGACTCCCGCTTGAATATCGAAAGGTTAACAGAGATGTTTACTATGCAAGAAATAAGTATTATTTGAGCAATCCCGCTGGTGCAAACAGAGACCGTACAAAATAATGTGGCATTACACGAAGAATGGAACTTATCTGTCAAATTGCATCATGGCTAAGAAAATCCAAGAGAGTTACAACAACACTTCTTCCGCTCCGGAAGGATTGGGAAATTTGGAAATGGGCTTGGCATCTTGATATACCCCAAAACAAAATTGTTCCTATGGAAATGCCTTAAGGGTATACTACCGTGAAAAACACACTTCGTGAGGAGAGGAGTAGGGGGAATCGATTTGATATGTAGTAGGTGCGGATGGTGATAGAAACGGATGTTCATGCGCTAGGGATTGTCCAGTGGTGGCTTTTATGTGGGAGATGGGACATTACGTCTTTGCACTAAGATGCATAATGGTCGGGTTTCTCTTATGGATTGGATTATTTGGGAGACAGAAAAAGATACCTAAAGAATCGCACGACATGTTTGTCATGCTCCTTTGGAGTGCTTGGTATGGACGTTGTTAGGAAATTTATTGTTTAGATTTTGATGAATGCCATGTAAAACTTAGAATAGAAAGTTGGCACCCCAATTCTGTTGTAAAATGCATTGTAATAAATAGAGCTACTGCTGAGTTAAAGTCACCACGCCTTAACATGCAAGAAGACAAATCAAGACTAGAAGGAAGACTCACCGCGAGACAATGAGTATGGCAAAGAAGAGTAGACAGAACTTATCAAGAAGCAACAGATGCAAAAGTGAGTATCACCAAGTCAACTCGAGAAAAGCCAAGTCTCAAGATGAAGTGACAGCAAGAGTCATCCACGAATGGAAGCCGACTCTAAGTCACCGGGAAAGCAAAGAAATGCAAACAAGTCGAGATAATCAGAAAGATCCGCAGACAGAAATCAAGAGAATTACTTAAACAAGTAATATCTCCATACCACCTTTCTGAGTGCTCACCCTGCTGCAAATGGAATGAACCAATGGGAAGCACTACACCGTGTCGAACTCAAAAGGTGAAAGAACAATTCATACGAGAAATGGCAATTCCAAGGACTCGCAACAAGACAAGCTAACGATCGAAGTGACCTTCAAAAATAAGCCTATCTCTTCAACGGGCAAATTTTTTGAAAGATCACTATAAAAGGCCGAGGAGTTTATTTGAGAACGAGATAAGTGACAAGCGACACAAGTCACAGACTGAACTAAAAACATTCAAGCAATTATTAGAAAATCAAACATTCTCAATCCTCAAGCCTCACACTACGAAGAACATCAATCCAACACTCACCCGTGAAGGAAAGATAACTTCAATCATTGAAGAGGAAAACACCGAAAATCAAGGGGTCTACATTCCACGAAGGATTGTAGGAAGGTTCAAGGTCGAACCAAGTCTTAAGCTTTTGGAGGGCTTCGATCAAATCCAAAGAGCTTGAGCAAGTGAGTCAGAGTAGCAAGGCAGCAAATACCCGTGAAGAAGCCGAGTCGCACATTTAAGCCACCGAGTGGTCAAGGCGTCTCCAGATCGAGTCCCAAAGGATCAAGTCACCGTGGTGATCAAGACTTGTATCCGGACTCAAGTACCACTTTGTATACTTGATCATTACTACCTAGTGGATTCCTCCAGAGTTGGAGAAGAGAGGAGTAGAAGAATTACCCCATCATCGAACCTCTATAAAAATTTCATTGTGTCATTTACATTTCAAGACTTTAATTTCTCGTGATCTTAATTGTTTAATTCGCGACTTATCTGCTATCCACTTGATAATCTATAAGTACTAAATCAAGCACTAAATCCTTGCTTAATCAAACTTAAGGGTGTTAAGTCTTCCGCTGAAAACAAAACCACAAATTGAGTTAATTTAGAACTCAATGTACTGAGTTAATCCATCAACAACTTCGAGTTTGAGTCCGTTGAGAGACTAACTCTATTGATTGACTAACTTGGTCGTCCATCAAGGACACAAATTGTAGTTAACTCGAATATTTAAAAGGACTAAACGAAAATTTGCAAGGTTTATTCAACCCCTTCTAAACCTTACACTTACACCCCTTGGGACCTACAAGGGTATCGAGCGGTTGGTTCATTGAACCCTCCGCACCGGTTATCAACTAGATCTCCAAACTTTTCAAAGTTTGCTTTAGTACTTAAACTCTCAAAACTCTTTTTATCATTAAAAGTTATTATCATGGAAGCAAATTTGACACGCATCCCTATGTTCACAATTGAAGAATTTGATGATTGAAAATTCAGATGCAGCTCATCTATCAAAGATTACATGATGATGTGGATAGTAATAGAAGATGGGCCACCGCAAATCTTAAAGGTGAACACAAAAAGAAGAGCCGCATGGGCAAGGAGAAGAGGATGTTGTTCCTGCACTACCATGGTTGAAAACCAAGAACTCGAGTGGACAAATGATGACAGTAAAAGATACAACTCGACAATGTAGCTGGCGACATCCTTTACAAAACTTGACAAAGCCATGTTCAATAAAGTCAAATCTTGCAAAACGGCTAAAGAAATCAGGGACAAGCTAACATTGATTTGTGAAGGATCGTGAGAAATCAAAGAAAACAAATTATCAAAATGGGCTCAGACAAATTTGAGAACTTCAAAATGATCTCGTGAGAGAACCTGATTAACCGGATGCTTGGCCTACGTAAATCACAAATGAGTCATTCGCACTTGGAAAGGAATATACGCAGATGAAATGTGTATGAAGATCCTAAAAAGTCTTCCAAATGGGGAAATGAAGGTCATGGCACCGAGACATTCCATGGACCTATCAAAGACATCCAACCATGAATTATTCTCGGACCCCAAAGCCTACGAGTTTGAAATGAGAAGAAAAGACCAGAAGAGACAACAGACCCAAAACAAAATGCTCTAATTGTTAAAGATGGGAAGAGAGCCGAGGTCAAAAAAGTCATTGATCCAAGAAATAGCCCCGATGGTTAAGAGGTTCAACAAGTTCTTCAATAAGAACTACAAGAGAGAGGAAAGGGTGAATCTTCCGTAAGACACTACCTCCCTCCAAATCAAGGGAAGATAGGCCAACCAAGAGAATGATCATCAAAAAGTTGAGTATCAAAGGGGCCGATAATCCAAGAATGGAAAGAGTCGATCAAAAGGTCAATATCTATGTTGAACTCAGACAACCAGGTCACTATGCCATTGATCGCCATATCCTCGTAGAGTCAACAAATACAGGAATGAAGAAAGAAAGGTCTTCGTGAGAAAGAAGACAAGAAAAGAAAAAGGCAATGATGGCCGCAGAGATCACTTGAAAACAAACAAGTCAAGAGAGACAATTGATCCGAGAGCAAAGTTTAAGCCGACTACTCAAGTGACTCAAGAAGCCCCGATCCGCTTGATACAAAGAACAAGATCAACTCCGACTCAAGAAGATGAGGTACACTCTAACTCATCAAACTCGGACTCGATAGTGATCAGTGACACACACACTTCATCACCCACTAATCTTTATGATTCATTAGGCAAAATGATGAAAGATTTTGAACACATTAAATCCTCACACACACTATTGAATGAGGAAAACAAATTTACTCAAGAGTCAAACTCAAAGTTCGACAAGGAGCCGAGTACTCTAAGTCAAATAGCCGATGAGAATGAAAGTTTAAAGGCAAAATGCTAAATTAATAGCAGAAATTACCGCTATAGAGAAGAGGAGAATGACCTTAAAATGTTATTACCTCATTCACTAAGCATCTAAATCATTGGATGATCTTATTATGAGTCAAAGAAAATGTGGAGACAAGACAAAGCTAGATTTAATTCCTCCAGTGCTATGTCAAACCTCAAAAGTAATTTTGGAAAAAGGATCTTCAAGCCATGAAGAATCAAAAATCCAAAACTCTAAATGTTGCACACACATTCAATCCAAAGCACCATAACAAAATCGGCCTTGGTTATAAAGGAAAAGGAAAATGAAACCGACTTGATGAGTTGAAGGACAATGAGAAGAGATTCAAATGAGTTCCTCAAAGAAACTCCAAACAAAAATACTCTGTAAAGAAGAAGTAGAGCTACCAAAACCACTTAAAATCTATAAGAGAAATACATATGATGGGAATGGTAGAAAATATCCAAGCCAAGCCGATTGAATAATGTGAACTATCAAGATGACTTATGGAATATAAGCCCAAATGGCAAAGGCCTAACTCAAAGAAAGGCCATTCCAAAAGTATAAGAGCTTTCATCAAAGACACACATATGCACCTAGCACTACACTCAAAGACACCACAATTACCCAAGGAAGGCAATTGCTAAAACACATATGCAGCATACGTACAAAAGAGACAAATGATGAACCTAAAATCCCAAGCAATTTGCCAGGATTAATTATGATTATGGCACGATAGATGGCAACCCCTTAGAGTCAAATCATTTGGCTATAGGTTGGTTGGATCATCTTACAATTTAACCCCTCAGACCTGCATAAGTATGGGTACCTAAAACTTAATTTTCTTTGATTGCGTTCAAGGAACAAATTGAGTGCCAAGGAACCTGGTACATGGATAGTGGCGTTCCGGACACATGACAGAAACAAGAAAAATCTGTCAAAATTCAAGGAAGTAAAAGGAGCAAAAGTCATATTTGGAGGAAATGAAGCTCCTGGTGAAATAAGAGGCATTGGATCCATCAAGAGGAATGGATTAGAAATCACAAACGCTGCATATGTTGAAGGACTCAACTTCAACCTCGCTAAACATCACCAACTCCGTGATGGGTTACAATGTTGATTTAACATGGGTATATGCCAAATCAAGATATCAATCAAATGAAGTTGTCCGCAAGGATGTAGACAAGAATATGTATGTCGGGATTGGCAATCGCAACACCCAAGACTGCCTACTAGCAAAGAGCACAGTTGAATCAAGTTGGGCCGTGGCACAAAAGCCGAGTCACCTAAATTTCAAAACGATTAACAAGCTTGCAAGAAGTAATCTTCCGGAAGGACTTCAGCATTCAAAGATACAAGAAGGATAGTATATGTGATGCATGTCGGCGGAAAACAAATCAAATCTTCATTCAAAGAAAAGACATGTTCATCTTCAACAAGAATATTGCATCTGCTACATATGGATCTATTTGGCCCAAAGGAACCAAATTAACATAAGTGGAAAGAAATACACTTGGTGGTAGTAGATGACTACTCAAGATATACATGGACAATATTCATGTGTAAGAAGAAAGAAACTCTACAAAAACTACCACAAATTGATGAAGAGGATTCAAAATCGAGAAGAGCCAAACCATTATCAAAATAAGATCGTATAGAGGAACCGAGTTTGTCAATGGAATAATAACTCGATTGTATTGAAAATGGTATTGGTCATGAACTATCGGCCCGCAAGGACTCCACAAACAGAATGGAGTTGCGAGAAAGAAGAAACAGAATCCTCAAAGAAGCAAAGAAGACCATGTTAGTCAAGCAGGTTACTAAAAAGATTTTGGGGTGGGCTAATCAACACAAATTTGCTACACTCAAAACATGTGACATGTATGATAAAATGACAAATTGACAAAGACTCCCTATGAGATCCGGATCGAAGAAAACCAAATGTTGCATATTTCGTAATATTTAGATGTAAATGCTTCATCCACAACAATGGCAAAGACAATAAAGGCTTTTGATGCTAAAGTCGATGAAGGTATCTTCTTAGGATACTCAAATTGAAAAAGCAAAGCCTACAAAGAGTACTCAACAAAAGAACTATGGTTGCGTAAGAATCCATTCATGTGGTATTCGATGAGCCAAATGTAAATGGAGAAGACATTGAAGAGTCACCGATAGTTTAGTCATCCAACCATGCTTAAGAGTCCCTATCTTTGAAGTTGAAGCCGAACTATAAACTCGTAAGAAGATGAGATAGTGAATCTCAAAACAATAGAAAATTTGCACTAAGTGATTACGAGAGAGTCGACCAAACACAACACTGTCAAAGTCGATCAATCCACTAACTTACTCCAACTCGATGTAAGATGGCCGAGAGACCATCCACCGTAACTTGTCATTGGAGATATAAGAGAAGGTGTCAAAACAAGATCCGAACTCAACAAGAAGCCATGTTCACATGCTTCATCTCGCAAATAGAGCCCAAAGATGTGTCACAAGCATTGACGACACACATTGATTCAAGCTATGCAAGAAGAGTTGAATCAGTTTGAAAGAAATAAAGTATGGGAATTAGTGCAAAGACCCATACATCAAAATGTTATTGGCACCAAATGGGTGTTCGTAAATAAGATGAACGAGGAAGGTTCTGTAGTAAGAAACAAAGCAAGACTAGTAGCCAAAGGATATTGCCAAGAAGAAGAATAGATTTTGAAGAAACATTTGCTCCTCGTAGCAAAGACTTGAAGCTATAAGAATGTTTCTTGCCTATGCAACTCAAGAATTTCATCGTATATCGATGGATGTAAAAAGTGCATTTCTAAATGGTTTATTGGAAGAAGAAGTGTATATTGAACAACCTCCAGATTTGAGCAAGACTCTTGGAGATAAAGTATACAAATTCAAGAAAGCTCTATATGGATTGAAACAGCACCCGTGAGCTTGGTATGATACCTTGTCACAATTCCTAATCGAAATGGATTCACAAAAGGAAAAGTAGATAGAACACTTTTCAGAATTCAAGACAAAAAGAGTATACTACTTGTTCAAATATATGTGGATGACATCATTTTTGGATCTACAAACAAAGAGTCTGTGTGAAAAATTTTCAAACCTCATGCAAAGTAAATTTGAAATGAGCATGATGGGAGAGTCGACATTCTTCCTTGACTCAAGTGAAACAAATGAAGCATGGAACCTTCACAAGTCAAACAAAATACACCAGTAGATTTAATGAAGAAGTTTGGTATGGTGGAGAAGTCTTCCGAAAAATACCAATGAATACATCACCAAAATGGACATGGATGCGGATGGCAAGCTCTAGATCAAACAAGATACTGAGCACTTATTGGATCATTGCTCTATCTCACAAAGAAGCAGCGATATCACCTTTGTTGTAGGTGTATGTGCAAGATTTCAATCTGCTCCAAAAGAGAGCCATATGACAAAGAAAAGAGAATATTGAGATACTTGAAAGGAAGCCAAGAAGTTGGCTTATGGTATCCAAAGGAAGGTGGATTCAAGCTAATTGGCTATTCAGATTCTCACTATGCTAGATGCAGAGTGGACAGAAGAGCACCTCGAGGCACATTTCAAAATGTCGGAAACGACTAATTTCCTGGTTTAGCAAGAAGCAAAACTCAATAGCCACCTCTACAGAATACATAGGCTGGCAATACATATCATGGCAAACAAGTAGCTCCAAGTCCTATGGATGAGACAAAGAATAAGAGACTATGAAGTTGAAGAAAAAGAAATTCCAATCATGTGTGATAGCACAAGTGCAATTGCCATTACTCAAAATCCTCGTGTTGCACTCAAGAACAAAGCATATCGATGTCGATATCACTTCACAAGAGATCACGTTGAAAAGAAGGACATCATCTTGAATATATCTCAACCGATATACAATTGGGCCGACATCTTCACAAAACCATTATGAGTCAAGATTTGAAGAACTCAAACATGAGTTGGGGTTAATTGAGTTGAGCCGACACTCGGAGAAGAATCAAAGAAAAGAAATGGAACATAAAAAAAGGGGGAAAAGAACTGAACTCACAAATCAACTAAGTAAATTAGTCAGACGGAAAGACAAATTTATACTCAAGTCACCGTGTTAGGCGAGTCACTAAGAGAACTCGTGAGAAGAAGAGTTAAATCAAAAAAGGATAAGCCGAGTCACTTATGAGCAAAGTGACAAAAACGCAAATCGTTTGACTAAGCGGGAATGTTTTTAAGGAATACGTCAAAGATAATGATGATGTGTACAGACATAAAGCCGCACACCAAGCTTATGATTGATATAAATGTTGCCGCATTAAATACGAGACATTAAATGCTAAATAGGCGTGCAAAATCTAAGCCGTTGATTTCGATCACATTTCAAAAAAAAACCACCCGCACGCCCTTTCATAAACCATACTTAAACCATCTCCGTCCTGCTTTCTCTCTCACACTACAAAAACTGTTCATCTCTTTCTCTCAAAAGCAAAGGCAAAAATTCTCTCGAAACCCTATCTATCTTCAAATCAATCTCTTAGTTTTTCTTTGATAAAATCCTGAAAAATGGCACCAACCTACGACTTTGTCAAATTAGGGAAGCAAATCCACACCGAGTCTGTGATTTCGACGGAATGGTGAAACAGGGTCCGACGACACCCTAGTGAAGAAAATCGCTGAAAAATTGGAAACGCCCGGCTGAAACCATTTCTGACGTTAGAATATCCGATGACCTATGTGGAGGAGGTCGCACAGCTTCTACGTGAATGCCGAGATTCACGATGAAGGAATAAAGTCATCTGCTCACGGAAAAATGGTGACTATCTCTCGCCAGGATTTGGCTGACCACGCCACTACCAATCAAGGAGCTTCGAAATCAACGGTTGATGTAAACTTAGCCGATGCTTGGAAAGAAATAGCCAAGCCCGACTATGCCGATAAAATAGTGTACACAAAGAAACAAGAGATCGGCCAAGGAGGATTATCACAAGTCTGTTGGACATAGTTGCCAAATGTATTGACATCAAATTTGGCGCTTTGACCAATGTCAAAAGGAAAGCCGATTGTAATGGCGCAATCATCGCAGAAAAAGAAAATAAACTCGGCCGAGTTTGTCTACAGCAGACTCTGCTTAACGTAGGGAACAAATCCTTCAAGGAAGATGGCTCATTTGGAGGATCCCTAGGATATGGCCTAGTGATTGGCGGCTGATGGAGGTGAAAGGAGTCCCTCTTAGACATGGGAAGGCATTCCATGTTAACAAGAGAATGTTCGAGCAAACCTCTCTGGCGCGCAGAAGAGAGCCTACGCCAAGAGAGCGACACGAGTGAGGGGGAATCACCACCCTCAAGATACAGCTTGTTTCCTCTCCACCCAAGAAGAAAGCCCCTGCAGCTGCTTAAGAAGATCTGCTGCCCTGCAGAAAGAAAGCCAAACATGCTCCGCCCCTGCAGCATAGTCACACCGCCCCTGCAGCCGTGTCTCCCGCCCCTGCAGCAGCCGGTCGAGAAGGACACTCAAATACCTTTCTCCGATCGTCAAAAAGAGGAGAATCGACAAGCCAAGACGGCCAGCTCCTCGAAAAAGACACCAAAGACCGGCCCCGCACTCAAAGAAACCGTCTCGAACCAGAAATCCCTCCGGTACAAACTAGAGACGAAGAAGATTTGTCAAGCACTCCGAGCTTGAGAAACCGGCTGAGTCACCACTCACCGAGCAGATATCGAGACTGCTGGAGAAGTAGAGTCTCCAGATGTAATTGATGAAATGAGCCAAGTCCGCCGAAGGCGATCAAGCAGAGGCAAATCAAGAAATAGTCGTAGTCCGAGCACTGAGACACAAGAAGAAGCTGGTAGAGCTGATAGTGATGTGATGATTCTATCCCCACCTTACCCAGACATCCAAAATCGTCTCTGTGAGAGTGGAGGAAATGGAAATTGAGTCGATCCAGGAACAGTTCAATGGCCTGAGTTTATAGAAGAAGAAGAGGAACTGTTGAGCTTCCTTGGACTCGACCACTGTACTCCCCAGATCGGATGAAGACAATCGCACGATATCCTGCAGATCTTCAAGGATAAGGAAAAGGAGAAACAGGCGGGAGGAAGGTTGAGGCACGTGAGAAGGCCAAAGATATGCCCTATCTCCTACATCACGAACACACACATCCTCTCCTTGATGTCTTCTCGACAAATGAGGACCCGGAGAATGTCGCTGCCACGAAGAGTTGCAAATGCAGCAAAGCATTGCACGAATCCAAGAAATCCTTCACGAGCAAAGATTGATGGAGGGACCAGGAGAGTCCTCCGTGAATCTGTAGAATTTTATTGTTTAGATTTTGATGAATGCCATGTAAAACTTAGAATAGAAAGTTGGCACCCCAATTATTGTTGTAAAATGCATTGTAATGAATAGAGTGCTGTTTTAGTCAAGACAAACTACGCCCAAACATGCAAGAAGACAATCAAGACTGAAGGAAGACTCACGTGAGACAACCGAGTATGGCAAAGAAGAGTAGACGGAACTCTATCAAGAAGCGGTGAGACGCAATTTGAGTGGAGCATCACCAAGTCAACTCAAGAAAAGCCAAGTCTCAAGTTGAAGTGACAAGAGTCATCCATGATTGGAAGTCGACTTAAGTCACCCGGGGAAAGCAAGGAAATGCAATGTCAAGTCGAGATAATCGTAAAAGAACCGTTGCCGTAAATCAAGAGATTTACTTAAACAAGTAATATCTCCATACCACCTTTCTCGAGTGCTCGGCCCCGAGCGTGCAATTGGAATGAACCAATGGGAAGCACCAAACCGTGTCGAACTCAAAAGGTGAAAGAACAATTCATACGAGGAAATGGCAATTCCAAGAACCGCAAGCCAACGACGCAAAGTGACTTTCAAAAATAAGCCTATCTCTTCAACGGCAAATTTTTGAAAGTTCACTATAAAAGGCCGAGGAGTTTGTTTGAGAAAAAAAAAAAAAGGATGCATGAATGACACATACGTGAGATAGACAAGCACATTAGAAAAATCAAAACAATCTCAATCCTCAAGCCTACATTTCAAGTACATCAATCCAACACTTACCCGTGAAGGAAAGAGAACTTCAACCAAATTGAAGAGGAAACCTTTGAAAACAAGGGGTCTACTTTCCAGGAAGGATTGTAGAAAAGTTCAAGGTTGAACTAAGTCTTAAGCATTTGGAGGGCTTCGTGATCAAATCCAAAGAGCTTGAGCAAGTGAGTCAGTAGTAGCAAGCCAAATACTCCCTGTGAAGAAGCCGAGTCGTCGAGAAGCCAAAATGAGTGATCAAGGCGTCTCCAGATCGAGTCCCAAAGGATCAAGTCGGCCGTTGTGATCAAGACTTGTATCCGACTGCTACCACTTTGTAAACCGATCATTACTTAGTGGATTCCTCCAGAGTTGGAGAAGAGAGGAGTAGAAGAATTACCCCATCTTCGAACCTCTATAAAAACTTTATTTGTGTCCTTTACATTTCAAAGATTTAAATTCCTGCACTTTTAACTCGCTTATATCTCACATAAATTTGATATCCAATTGATAATTTATAAGTACTAAATCAAGCTCTAAAATCAAACTTAAGGGTGTTGAGTCTTCAATAAAATAAAACCACAAATGAGTTAAATTGTAGCCAACAAATGAGTTACTCCATCAACAACAACCGAAATCGTTGAGAGATTAACTCTACTTGAGTGACTAATTCGATCGTCCATCAAGGACACAATTTGTGTAGAATTAACTCAGATTTAAAAGGACTAAATCGAAAATTTGGTAAAGTTTATTCAACCCCCCTTCTAAACCTTACACTTACACCCCTTGGGACCTACAAGTGGTATCGAGCGGTTGGTTCATTGAACCCTCCGCACCGTTACTTGAACTAGATCTCCAAACTTTTCAAAGTCTCGCTTTAGTACTTAAACTTTCAAAACTCTTTTTAAAAGTCATTATCATGGAAGCAAATTTGACACGCATCCCTATGTTCACTATTGAAGAATTTGATGATTGGAAAATTCGTGATGTGCTCATCTATCAAAGATTACATGATGAGATGTGATAGTAATAGAAGATGGGCCTCTACAAATATTAAAGGTGAACACAAATATACGAAGAGTTGCAAACAAGGAGAAGAAGATGTTGCTCTAGACACTCCATGGTTGAAAACCAAGAACCGAGTGGACATATGATGACGTAAAAAGATACAACCTGGATAATGTAGCCAAGGACATCCTCTACAAAACCTTGACAAAGCCATGTTCAACAAAGTCAAATCATGCAAAACGGCTAAAGAAATCGGGACAAGCGACATTGATTTGTGAAGGCTCGAGCAAATCAAAGAAAACAAATTATCGCTGGTACGTACGTAGGAAGTTTGAAAATTTCAAAATGATCTCGGGAGAGAATCGGATCAACTAGACGCTCGGTTTAAAATCACAAATGAGTCAGTCTACACTTGGAAAGGAATATACACGAGAAGAAATGTGTATGAAGATCCTAAAAGTCTTCCAAATGAATGGGAAATGAAGGTCATGGCACCGAGACATTCCATGGACCTATCAAAGACATCCAACCATGAACTATTCTCGGACCTCAAAGCCTATGAGTTTGAGCCGAGAAGAAAAGACCAGGAAGAGACAACAGACCAAAACAATGCTTCTAATTGTTAAAGATGGGAAGAGAGCCGAGGTCAAAAAGTCATTGATCCGGAAAAATAGCCCCGATGGTTAAGAGGTTCAACAAGTTCTTCAATAAGAACTACAAGAGAGGAAAGGGTGAATCTTCCGTAAGACACTCGGCTCCCTCCAAATCAAGGAAAGATAGGCCAACCAAGAGAACAGATCATCAAAAAGTTGAGTATCAAAGGGCGATAATCCAAGAATGGAAAGAGTCGATCAAAAGGTCAATATCTATGTTGAATCTGTAGACAACCAGGTCACTATGCCATTGATCGCTCATATCCTCGTAGTCAACAAATACAGAATGAAGAAGAAAAAGGGTCTTGAGAGAAAGAAGACAAGAAAAGAAAAAGGCAATGATGGAGGCTGCAGAGATCATTAAACAACCAAGTCAAGAGAGACAGCTTGATCCGAGAGCAAGAAGCCGACTACTCAAGTGACTCAAGAAGAAGCCCGATCCGCTTGATGGCCAAAGAACAAGATCAACCTCGACCAAGAAGATGAGGTACACTCTAACTCATCAAACTCGACTCGATGATATAGTGATCGTGACACACACACTTCATCACCCACTAATCTTTATGATTCATTAGGCAAAATGATGAAAGATTTTGAACACATTAAATCCTCACACACACTATTGAATGAGGAAAACAAATTTACTCAAGAGTCAAAACTCAAAGTCGACTAAGGAGCCGAGTACTCTAAGTCAAATAGCCGATGAGAATGAAAGTTTAAAAGTGAAAATGCTAAATTAATAGCGAAATTACCGCTATAGAGAAGAGGGAGAATGACCTTAAAAATGTTATTACCTCATTCACTAAGGCATCTAAATCATTGGATGATCTTATTATGAGTCAAAGAAAATGTGGAGACAAGACAGCTTAGATTTAATTCCTCCGTGCTATGTCAAACCTCAAAAGTAATTTTGGAAAAAGGATCTTCAAGCCATGAAGAATCTCAAAAATCCAAAACTCTAAATGTTGCACACACATTCAATCCAAAGCACCATAACAAGCAAACTCGGCCTTGGTTATAAAGGAAAAGGAAAACAAAAGTTGAGTGCGGCTTGAAAGGATAGTGAGAAGAGATTCACCAGTTCTCAAAAACTCCAAACAAAAATACTCAGTAAAGAAGAAGTAGAGCTACCAAAACCACAAAAATCTATAAGAGAAATACATATGATGGGAATGGTAGAAAATATCCAAGCCAAGCTGATTGAATAATGTGAACTATCAAAGATAGACTTATGGAATATAAGCCCAAATGGCAAAGGCCTAGAACTCAAAGAAAGGCCATTCCAAAAGTATAAGAGCTTTCATCAAAGACACATATGCACCTAGCACTACACTCAAAGACACCACAATTACCCAAGGAAGGCAATTGCTAAAACACATATGCAGGCATACAGACAAAAAGAGACAAATTGTATGAACCTAAAATCCCTGCCAATTTGCCAGGATTAATTATGATTATGGCACGATAGATGGCAACCCCTTAGAGTCAAATCATTTGGCTATAGGTTGGTTGGATCATCTTACAATTCTAACCCCTCAGACCCAGCACAAGTATGGGTACCTAAAACTTAATTTCCTTGATTGCAGTTCAAGGAACAAATGAGTGCCAAGGAACCTGGTACATGGATAGCGGCTGCTCGGACATATGACAGAAATAAGAGAAATCACAAAATTCAAGGAAGTCAAAGGAGCCAAAGTCATATTTGGAGGAAATGAAGCTCCTGGTGAAATAAGAGGCATTGATCCATCAAGAGGAATGGATTAGAAATCACGATGTTGCATTTGTTGAAGGACTCAACTTCAACTTATCGAGTATCGATCGGCTACGTGACAAGGGCTACAATGTTGGATTCAACATGGGGTATGCCAAATCAAGGATATTGAATCAAATGAAGTTGTCTTTGCAAAGGAAGTAGACAAATAATATGTATGTAGTGGATTGGTCAACCGCAACACCAAAGACTCCGCCTACTAGCAAAAGCACAAATTGAATCAAGTTGGGCACGGGCACAAAAAGTGAGTCACCCGAATTTCAAAACAATTAACAAGCTAGCAAGAAGTCATCTTGTAGAAGGACTTCCGGACTCGATATACAAGAAGGAGAATATATGTGATGCATGTCGAAGGGAAAACAAATCAAGTCGCTGCTCAAAGAAAAGACATGCCCATCCTCAACAAGAATATTGCATACTCGCCATATGGATCTATTTGGCCCAAAGGGAACCACCAAAGATAAGTGGAAAGAAATACACCTTGGTGGTAGTAGATGACTACTCAAGATATACATGGACAATATTCATGTGCAAGAAGAAAGAAACTCTACAAAAACTACCACAAATGATGAAGAGGATTCAAAATGAGAAGAGTCAAACCATTATCAAAATAAGATCAGATAGAGGAATCGAGTTTGTCAATGGAATAATAACTCGATCAGTATTGAGAATGGTATTGGTCATGAACTATCACCAAAGGACTCCACAACAGAATGGAGTTGCGTAAAGAAGGAAATAGAACCCTCAAAGAAGCAAAGAAGGACCATGTTAGTCAAGCGGGGTTACTAAAAGATTTTGGGAAGCAATCAACACAAACACTACACCCAAAACAACAGATGTATGATAAATAGACAGCTAACAAAGACTCCTATGAGATATGGACTGGAAGAAACCAAGTGTTGCATATTTCGAAATATTTGGATGTAAATGCTTCATTCACAACAATGGCAAAGACAACCTAAAGGCTTTTGATGCTAAAGTCGATGAGGTATCTTCTTAGATACTCAAATTTGAAAGCAAAGCCTCTGCAATACTCAACAAAAGAACTATGGTTACAGAAGAATCCATTCATGTAGTATTCAATGAGCCAAATGTAAATGGAGAAGACATTGAAGAGTCACCGATAAGTTTCAACCATCCAATCATACGAAGAGAGTCCCTATGCTTTGGTCGAAGCCGGGATTATCAATTCAAGAAGATGAGATAGTCAATCTCAAAAGCAAATGAAAATTTGCAGCTAAGTGACCACGAAAGAGTCCCACGACAACAAAGAACACAAATGCAAGTCGATCAATCCAAACTAACTCACTCCAACTCCGATGTGAGATGGCCGAGAGACCATCCACCGAACTTGTCATTGGAGATATGAGAGAAGGTGTCAAAACAAGATCCAACTCAACAAGAAGCTATGTTCACATGCTTCATTTCGCAAATAGAGCCAAAAGATGTGTCACAAGCATTGACGACACACATTGATTCAAGCTATGCAAGAAGAGTCAATCGCTTTGAGAGAAATAAAGTATGGGAACTAGTGCAAAGACCCATACATCAAAATGTTATTGGAACCAAATGGGTATTCGAAATAAGATGAACGAGGAAGGCTCTGTGGTAAGAAATAAAGCAAGACTAGTAGCCAAAGGATATTGCCAAGAAGAAGGGATAGATTTTGATGAAACATTTGCCCCGTAGCAAGATTGGAAGCTATAAGGATGTTTCTTGCCTATGCACTCACAAGAATTTCATTGTATATCGATGGATGTAAAAAGTGCATTCCTAAATGGTTTATTGGAAGAAGTGTATGTTGAACAACCTCCAGGATTTGAGCAGTAGACTCTTGGAGACAAGGTATACAAACTCAAGAAAGCCTTGTATGGATTGAAACAGGCACCCGCAGCATGGTATGATACCCTGTCACAATTCCTAATCGAAATGGATTCACAAAAGGAAAAGTAGATAGAACACTTTTCAGAATTCAAGACAAGAAGAGTATACTGCTTGTTCAAATATATGTGGATGACATCATTTTTGGATCCACTAACCAAGAGCTATGTGAAAAATTTTCAAACCTCATGCAAAGTAAATTTGAAATGAGCATGATGGGAGAGCCGACATTTTTCCTCGACTTCAAGTGAAAACAACAAGGATGGAACCTTCATAAGTCAAACAAAATATACCGAGATTTAATGAAGAAGTTTGGTATGGAAGAGAAGTCTTCTCTAAAAATACCAATGAACACATCAAAAAAATGGACATGGATGCAGATGGCAAGCCTCAGAGATCAAACAAGATACTGAGCACTTATTGATCATTGCTCTATCTCACAAAGAAGCAGCCGACATCACCTTTGTCAGAGGTGTATGTGCAAGATTTCAATCTACTCCAAAAGAGAGCCATATGACAAAGGCTAAAAGAATCGAGATACTTGAAAGGAAGCCAAGAAGTAGGCCTATGGTATCCAAAGGAAGGTGGATTCAAACTAATTGGCTATTTAGACTCGACTTTGGATGCAGAGTGACAGAAGAGCACTTCTTGTGCACTGTCAAATGCTAGGAAACGACTAATTTCCTGGTTTAGCAAGAAAAAACTCAATAGCCACCTCTACAAAGAGGCAGAATACATAGCGCAAAATTGCCACATGCCCAAGTCCTATGGATGAGACAACAAAGAGAGACTATGAAGTTGAAGAAAAAGAAATTCCAATCATGTGTGATAATACAAGTGCCATTGCAATCACTCAAAATCTCGTGTTGCACTCAAGAACAAAACATATTGATGTCGATATCATTTCATAAGAGATCATGTTGAAAAGAAGGACATTATCTTGGAATATATCTCAACTCGATAAACAACTAGTGACATATTCACAAAACCATTATGTGAGTCAAGATTTGAAGAACTCAAGCATGAGTTGGGGTTAATTGAAATGGTGACACTCATTTAATCAAAGAAGAGTATTAGAACAGAAAAGAAGTGAAAAAGAGCCGAAACAAAGAAATCACCAAGAATCACCGATTATCGGAAAAGACAAACTACACCGAAATCGTCACCGATAGCCGAGTCACTAAGAGAACCGCGAGGAGTAGAGTTAAATCAGCCTAAGAAATAAGTCAATAACTTATGAGCAAAGTGACAAAAACGCAAATTTTTGACTTAGCGGGAATGTTTTAAGGAACACGCCAAAGATAATGATGATGTGTACGTACATAAAGCCGCACACTAAGCTTATGATTGATATAAATGCTGCCGCATTAAATACGAGACGTGAAATGCTCAATAGGCGTGCAAAAATCCAAGCCGTTGATTTCGATCACAATTCAAAACCGTCTGCACGCCCTTTCATAAACCATATTTAAACCATTTTCGCCGCTTTCTCTCTCACACTTCTAAAAACCTGCTCATCTTTTTCTCTCAAAAGCAAAGGCAAACTACTCTCGAAACCCTATCAACATTCAAATCAATTTCCGAGATTTTTCTTGATATAATCCCGAGAAATGGCACCAACTTATGACTTTACCAAGCTAGAAAGCAAATCCACACCGGTTCGACGCGGTGGATTTCAACGGAATGGTGAAGCGGGGTCCGACGACACCCTGGTGAAGAAAATTGCTGGGAAGTTGGAAACGTCCGGCTTAAAACCATTTCTAACGCTAGAATATCCGATGACCTACGTGGAGGAGGTCGCACAATTCTACGTGAATGCCGAGATTCACGACGAAGGAATCAAGTCATCCGCTCACGGAAGCGGTGACTATCACCGCCAAGGATTTGGGCAATATTGCTCACTACCTGCGGAAGAGCAACGAGATTAAGGAAGCGATGTAAACTTGGGACGATGGAAAGAAATAGCCAAGTCCGACCTTGCCGATAAAATTATATACACAAAGAAACAAGAGATCTGGCGAAGGAGGATTATCACAAATTGTTGGACATAGTTGCCAAATGTATCGACATCAAATTTGGCGGCTTTGGCCAACTATCAAAGGCAAAGCTGGTTGTGATGGCCGCAATCATCGAAGAAAAGAAGATAAACGGCCGAGTTTATCTACAAGCAGACTTCTGCCAAACGTGGGGAACAAGTCCTTCAAAGAAGATGGCACATTTGGAGGATCCCCGGATATGGCCTGGTGATTGGCCTGCTATTGGAGGTGAAAGGAGTCCCTCTTAGACATGGGAAGGCCTTCCATGTTAACAAGAGGATGTTCGAGCTAACCTCTCGGTGCTCGAAGCGAGCTTATGCCAAGAGAGGCGACACTGCTGAGGGGGAATCACCGACCAAGATACAAATGCTTCCTCTCCACCAAGAAGAAAGCCGCCCCTGCACCGCCAAGAAGATCGCAAAGAAAACCAAACATGCTCCCGCCCTGCCGCCAGAGTCACCCGCCCTGCGGCCGTGTCACCCGCCCTGCGCAGCGGCGGGGTCGAGAAGGACTCACAAATGCCTTCTCCGATCGTCAAAAGGAGGAGAATCGACAAGCCAAGACGGCCACTCCCGTAAACAAACACCAAAGACTGCCCCCGCCCAAGACTCGAGGACACCGCCTCTCGAACTGTAAATTCCCACGGTACAAACCAGAGACGAAGAAGACTCGTCAAGCGGTCCCGAACAGAGAAACCAAATGAGTCGGTTACTCACCTAGCACAAATACCGAGACTACCGGAGAAGTAGAGTCTCCAGGTAGTTGATGAAACGAAAGTCTGTCTCAAGGCGATCACAGAGGCAACTCGAAGACACAAATGTAGCTCACACAAAAAACACAAGAAGAACCAAAACCCAAGCGGATAGTGATGTAATGATCCTATCTCCACCTTACCCGCACATCCAAAATCGTCTGCGTGAGTTGAGAAAATGGAAGTTGAGCAAGTCAAGGAACAGTTCCAACGGCCTCGAGTTCATAGAAGAAGAGGAACTGCTAAATTTCCTTGGACTAACTATCGTGCTCCCAAAGATGAAAGACAACTGCCTAGACATCCTGCAAATCTACAAGGACAGGAGAGAGCAAAGCAAGTCAAGAAGCCGAAGCACGTGAGAAGGCAAGCATAATCCTATCTCCGGCACCACGAACACACACATCCTCTCCTTGATGTCTTCTCGAAAGTGACGAGGAACCGGAGAATGTTGCGCCAGAAGAGTTGCAAATGCAAAGCAAGCATTGCACGAATCAAGAATTCTTCACGAGCAAAGACTAATGGAGGGACCAGAGAGTCCTCCGAACACAAATGAAATCGATCCTATGGGAGTGGTTCAAAAAATAGCCACCGATGTTCTTTGCTACCACTTCCCCTCACTCACTCGGAAGAAAGCAATAAGGGAAAATGGCGATGAAACGGGCTAGTGGGGACCCCACGAGCCAACCCCTATTGAAGGTGTGCTACCACCGCCCCAACGGCCGAACCATCAATTGCAACAGCCGAGTCCGAGACGAGTGACCCCACTCCAAGTCACTCACCGGGTGCGCCGGCCGAGGGGGAAACTCCCCACACCGCAGCGAAGGTCGGAGGATCTTTGCAGATGACTCCACAAAGAAGCAAGGAGGCGAAGAAGAGAAATTACAATCACAAGAAGAACGAAGAAGTTGCCATCAACGAAGCTCGCAGGCGATTGAGACTGTCTCGGTGAGGTGCCAACCGCTCTGAAGTAATGACGCGCTCGCGATGCGGTCGAGGCACGAGAAGGATGACCCGGGAGTTAACACTGGCGATGAAAGTGCAATCCATGGGGTTGAGACTCCAATGGATGCCATCGTAGAAGACCCTAAGACACCGACATCGTCGAAAAGGAGGACTAAAACCTCGCAGCAAAGTAAGAAACTGCCGGAGGAAATGAAGGCCACGGGAGGTTGAGACTTCCCGGGTAAAGAGTCCGGTAGAGAACATCCCTCCCGCAATCATCGACCCATCCGAGAAGGAGATCGCGCACTTCATGATTCCCGGACAACCCCGATGTCACTTTTCCGGGATCGGAAGCGAAGAAGAAGCCGAGTCCACCCCCATGACAAATCCAAATGACTCAAACGGATGTTCCAGCACGAGCAAGTCGATCCCAAGACTACTCGTCAAACTTTTAACTTTGATGATGAGCCACCACTAGAAATCTCATCATCGTCCGATGACGCCGCGATAAGGCCGAGGACAAGTCTACCGAAAAGGAAAAATCACCGAGACCAACGAAGGCTGTTAAGACAAATTGAGGCTCGGCAAGCGGGTCTATTTCACAACCAAACCCAATTGAACCGAAAACCACTACTCCGCTCCTCAAGCTACAATTTGGATCGATTCCCAAAAGAACTTCACGCGCACCGCTCATCATCGAATGATCCCGTCGGCGGTGATGAATCTTTTGTAGAATCTTTCCTTTCTCACCGGAGATACGAGAACTCCACGAAGAGTCGAAAAATGAGCAAGCACGCTATCACGGACCACCTCCTGTTTTTCACTCGAGGCACCATTGTTCCGGCCGATTTTGATTTCGACGTTGTATGGCCATCACCGCAAGAATCAATTGAAGTTCGAGAAGTGTTCAAGGCACTCTTTGGCCGAGGTTGAACGGATGGAGAGGCATCGAGCCTCTTTGGACATGCGCTGGACAACAGAGATGCCAACCTTACAACCGACTTGAGAGGCATCACAATCGATAAGAGAATGGTGGCAACAAAGAGCAATCAATGCGTGTGGAACAGGTGAGATACTTGAACTTTGTTCAACAAGTCAAAAGGTGTGGAGTCGAAAATGTTGATGCAAAACGAAGCCGAGAGAACACATTGAGCATATGCATGAAGCTCACACGCCGAGATCAAGTCGCTGCGTGAGCGAAATGCAAATGATATACGGCGTTCGAAGAACACATGACAAGAAAATTCAGCCTTCTCATGGCCGAGATGAAGCGATTTTTGTGAGAATCCAACGCTAATCGCTTAAATTCCGTCTTTGCATACAACGCAATGACTTGAAGCGAACTCAACCATCGAAGACTTCGACTTCATGCTTGCCAAAGATGTTCCCTCGGGGTTCCTCTATCCTTTGATGATGCCAAAAAGGGGAAGATGAATACCTTAAAGCAAAGAAAAATCTAAGTTTGAAAAAGGAGAAAGGAGGTGAGAAGGAAAATCAAAGAGAGGAAGTCTTGAAACAAGAAAGAAAGAAAACTTGTTGAGGGGGAAGGATCGTGGATGTAACATTGATGATTGCACAAACCCCCAACAGGGTCCCGTCACACACATTATAAGCGGCAAACTCCCCGTGACTCGCCACTCCAACACTCTGTTTATCTATGGCCGAGAAGAGAAAAGCAATTGAAGCGGGGATGAAGGAAGTGGAAGGAAGAATGGATGCCAGGGTGATGAACATCTTGAAAGAACATGGAGGCATTCCAGGTTGGGACAGAGACACGTATGCCATTTCGTATGCTCGGACGAGCGCGTCAGTTGATGAATTCAAAACGCTCGAATCAAGGATATTTTGCAAATATGTCCATGGCTCAAGCTTGGGACTTGTCTTGGGAAAAGGGTCTCGCCTTATGTGAAGAAGAAGGCGACAGACAAACTTCCTAGCAATCCTCTGGCACGGTCACTCCGCTGGTCACTCACCGAAAAAGAAGAAGGCCCGAAGACAAAGATACGCCCAGGTAGAGGAAGAAGCGATGAGTGGAGGAAGAAGCTTGACCTAGGCCTCGCCCAAGAATATTGAATACGTAGATCCAGGAAAGAAAGGAGGGATCTATCAAGGCGGGGCTTGACCAGGTGGCAAATTTAAAAGTGGCAAAATCTAACGCCGAGTATGCAAAGAGATTAGAAGAAGAAAACAAGAGACAAACTCGGCTATGGCGGAGAGACAGAAAGATTAAGAAAAGATGAAGTCACCAGAAAGCATATGAGAAGAAAAAGAAGGCAAATGGCGAGAAGAAGAGAAGAGAAGAAAGAAGATCTTGAACAAGATGAAAGAAGGAGACAAAGAAGGAGATGAAGTGTTCTTTGTCCAACCCTTCGTGTATTTTATCATGTAAATACATACAAGATGTAAGTCTTCTGTAATAATGTTATAAATTTTTTTGTGAAGACAATTATATACTCGATACACTTTGTAAACAAAGTGTTAAGTACAAGAATGATATGATCAATAAAAAGATTGATTCTCAACGCATACATTCTATGTCAATACACTATCTCAGTATGTATCTTTGTTATTTGCATATTTGTATGGTTTAAGTTTTGGCATCATCAAAAAGGGGGAAATTGTTAGGAATTTTATTGTTTAGATTTTGATGAATGCCATGTAAAACTTAGAATAGAAAGTTGGCAACCCAATTCTTGTTGTAAAATGCATTGTAATGAATAGAGCCGCCAAGCTGAGTCAAGACAGCCTACGCCCAACATGCAAGAAGACAATCAAGACTCGGAAGGAAGACTCTGTGAGACAAATTTGAGTATGGCAAAGAAGAGTAGACGGAACTCTATCGAAGAAGCGGTGAGACGCACTGAGTGGAGCATCGGTCAAGTCAACTCAAGAAAAGCCAAGTCTCAAGTTGAAGTGACGAAGAGTCATCCACGATTGGAAGTCGACTCTAAGTCACCTGGGGGAAAGCAAGGAAATGCAAATAAGTCGAGATAATCGTAAAAGAACCGTTGCCGCGAGAAATCAAGAGATTTACTTAAACAAGTAATATCTCTATACCACCTTTCTCGAGTGCTCGGTCCCGAGCGTGCAATTGGAATGAACCAATGGGAAGCACCAAACCGTGTCGAACTCGAAAAGGTGAAAGAACAATTCATACGAGGAAATGGCAATTCCAAGAACGCAAGCCAACGATCGCAAAGTGACTTTCAAAAATAAGCCTATCTCTTCAACGGGCAAATTTTTGAAAGTTCACTATAAAAGGCTGAGGAGTTTGTTTGAGAAAAAAAAAGGGGATGCATGAATGACACATACGTGAGATAGACAAGCACATTAGAAAATCAAACAATCTCAATCCTCAAGCTACATTTCAAGTACATCAATCCAACACTTACCTGTGAAGGAAAGAGAACTTCAACCAGTTGAAGAGGAAACCTTTGAAAACAAGGGGTCTACTTTCCAGGAAGGATTGTAGAAAAGTTCAAGGTTGAACTAAGTCTTAAGCATTTGGAGGGCTTCGTGATCAAATCCAAAGAGCTTGAGCAAGTGAGTGAGTAGCAAGGCAAACCCCTGTGAAGAAGCCGAGTCGTACGAGAAGCCACTGAGTGATCAAGGCGTCTCCGGCCCGAGTCCCAAAGGATCAAGTCGGCCGTTGTGATCAAGACTTGTATCCGGACTCGTTACCACTTTGTAAACCGATCATTACTTAGTGGATTCCTCCGGGAGTTGGAGAAGAGAGGAGTAGAAGAATTACCCCATCTTGAACCTCTATAAAAACTTTCTTGTGTCCTTTACATTTCAAAGATTTAAATTCACCGCACTTTTAACTCGCTTATATCTCACGATAAATTTGATATCCAATTGATAATTTATAAGTACTAAATCAAGCTCTAAAATCAAACTTAAGGGTGTTGAGTCTTCCACTGAAAATAAAACCACAAATTGAGTTAAATTGTAGCCAACAAAAATGAGTTACTCCATCAATGACTCAAATTTGAGTCGTTGAGAGATTAACTCTCTTGAGTGACTAATTCGATTGTCCATCAAGGACACAAATTGTGTAGAATTAACTCAGAGATTTAAAAGGACTAAATCGAAAATTTGGTAAAGTTTATTCAACCCCCTTCTAAACCTTACACTTACACCCCTTGGGACCTACAAGAACACAAAAATGAAATTGATCCAATGGGAGTGGTTCAAAGAAATCGCCATTTGTTGTTCTTTGCTACCACTTCCCACTCACTCGGAAGAAGCAATAAGGAAATGGCGATGAAACCGGGATAGTGGGGACCCCAATCGAGCCAACCCCTATTGAAGGTGTTTTACCACCGCCCCAACGGCCGAACATTCAATCGAAACAAATGGGAGCTTGGAGACGAGTGACCCCATTCCAAGTCACTCACCAGTGCGCCCGGGGGGGAAACTCCTCCACCGCAAAGAAGGTCGGAGGATGTCAGATGACTCCACAACGAATCAAGGAGGCGAAGTAGAGAAAATACAAACACAAGAAGAACAAAGAAAGTTGCCATCAACGAAGCTCGGGACGATTGAGATCGTCTCTCGAGGTGCCAACGCTCTCGAAGGCTAATGACGTTCTTGCGTCGATCGAGGCCGAGATGGAACGCCCGGAGTTAACACTGGCGATGAAAGTGCAATCCATGGGGTTGAGACTCCAATGGATGCCACCGCAGAAGACCCTAAGACAACACACTATCGAAAGGGAGGACCAAGGCCTCGCCGCAAAGAGAGACTGGGAGGTAATGAAGGCCCACGGGAGGTTGAGACTTCCTGGGTAAAGAAGTCAAGTAGAGAACATCCTCCCGCTATCATCGACCCATCCGAAAAAGGAGATAAGCGCACTTCATGATTCCCGGATAATCCGGATGTCACCTTTCCGGGATCGGAAGGCGAAGAAGAAGGCGAGTCATCCCCAATGAGCGCATCCAAAAGACTTCGGTGCGGATGTTCCAAGCACGAGCAAGTCGATCCCAAGACTACTCGTCAAACCTTTAATTTTGATGATGAGCCACCAATGGAAATCTCATCATCGTCCGATGACGCTTCGATAAGGCCGAGGACCAGTCTACTCAATTGGAGAAATCACCGAGACCAACGGCCGTTGAGACAATGAGGCTCGGCAAGTCGGGTCCACTTCACAACAAACCCCACCGAACCGAGTCCACTACGCAGCTCCTCAAGTCAGCAGAGAGTCGATTCCAAAAAGAACTTCACGCGCACCGCTCATCATCGAACAAATCCCGGTTGGCGGTGATGAATCCTTTATAGAATCTTTTCCTTTTTCTCTCGGAGGTACCCGACCTCCATGAAGAGTCGAAAAATGAATCGCACGCTACCTACAGACACATCAGCTCCGTTTTTCAATCAGCACCATTGTTCCAAATGATTATGATTTTGACGCCGCATGGCCATCACCGCAATTGGAAGAATCACCAAGTCCGCGAAGTGTTCAAGGCATTATTCACGAGATTGAACGGATGGAGAGGCATCAGCCTCTATGGACATGCGATCGACAACAGAGATGCCAATCTCACTGCTGATTTAAGAGGCATAACAATCGGATCGGGGAATGGTGGCAACAAGAAGAAACAATGCGTGTGGAACAAGTTAGATACTTCAGACATTGTTCAACAAGTCTTGGTATGGAGAGCAAAATGCCGATGCAAAAATGAAGCTAAGAGAACATATTGAGCACATGCATGAAGCTCACATTGCCGAGGTTAAAAAATTTCTGGCGTGAGCAAAACAAGAGTGATCTACAAATGCGTTTGGAAGAGACCATGAATACAAAATTCACCTTCTCATGGCCGAGATGAAGTGATTTCAAAGAGAGTCCAACGCTACTCGATCCGAATTCGTCTTGCATACTCTGCAGCAGACTCGAGACAAAACTCAACTATCGCCAGGCTCGACTTCCCGCTTGCAAGTCTGTTTCGAGCGTTCCTCTCTCCTTTGATGATGCCAAAAAGGGGAAGAGGAATACCTAAAAGCGCGAGGATCCGTTGAGAAGGAAGGAGCAAATGCGAAGGAAAATCACCGAGGAAGTGTTAAAACAAAAGAAAGGAAAATCTCGAGGGGAAGGATCAAAAGATATGACCTTGATGATTGCACAAACCCCCTCAACAGGGTCCACATCCACAAATGACATTATCGCAAAACTCCTCAGTGACTCGCCCACTCCAACACTCTTTATATCTATGGTCGAAAAGAGAAAACAATTGAAGCGGGGATGAAGGAAGTGGAAGGAAGAATGGATGCCCGAGTTATGAACATCTTGAAAGAACATGGAGGCATTCCAAGAGACGAGACACTTATGCCATCTCGACATGTCGTGACGAGCCACGATCATTGATGAATTTAAAACCCTCGCATTTGAAGGATACTTTGCAAAAATGTCTATGGCTCAAGCTTGGGACTTGTCTTGGGAAAAGGGTCTCACGTTATGTGAAGAAGGCGACAGCGACGGACTACCAGCGATCACTGCTGGTCACTCCGCCGGTCACTCACCGGGAAAGAAGAAGACCCCAAAGACAAAGACACGCCCGTAGAGTAGGAAGAAGCGATGGTGGAGGAAGAAGCTTGCACTCTGGCCTCCGCCCAAAAATATTGAATACGTAGATCCGGGAAAGAAAGGAGGGATCTCTTGGGGAAAACTGGCTTGACCAAGTAGCAAATTTGCAAGTGGCTAAAAGTGACGAGTATGCAAAAAGAATAGAAGAAGAAAACAAGAGGCAAACTCAGGCTATGGGAGGAAAGACAGAAAGAATAAGAAGAGATGAAGGCACGAGAAGGCATATGAAAAGAAAAAGAAGGCGGTGACGATGAGAAAAAAGAGAAGAAAGAGAAAGAAGATCTTGAACAAGATGAAAGAAGAGACAAATGAAGGAGATGAAGTGTTCTTGTCACCCACCCCTTCGTATTTTATAATGTAAATACATACAATGTAAGTCTTCCAAATAAAGTCAAATTCTTTATTTTCTGTGTAGACAAATATGTGCTCGATACACCTTGTAAAAACAGTGTAAAAGAACAAGAATGTTATGATCAATAAAAGGATTGATTCTCACGATACATTCTATGTCAATACATTATCCAGTATGTATCTTTGCTATTTGCATTTTTGAATGGTTTAAGTTTTGGCATCATCAAAAAGGGGGAAATTGTTAGGAAATTTATTGTTTAGATTTTGATGAATGCCATGTAAAACTTAGAATAGAAAGTTGGCACCCCAATTCTTGTTGTAAAATGCATTGTAATAAATAAGAGAGCTGTTGAATTAAAGTCGCCTACGCCTTAACATGCAAGAAGACAACCGAAGACTAGAAGGAAGACTCTCATTGCGAGACAAATTGAGTATGGCAAAAGAAGAGTAGACAGAACTCTATCAAGAAGCGGTGAGATGCGGTGAGTGGAGTATCGATCAAGTCAACTCGAGAAAAGCCAAGTCTCAAGATGAAGTGACAGAAGAGTCGTCCGATGATTGGAAGTTGACTCTAAGTCACCTGGGGAAAGCAAAGAAATGCGGTCAAGTCGAGATAAGCTGTAAAAGATCCGTTGCCGTAAATCAAGAGAATTACTTAAACAAGTAATATCTCCATACCACCTTTCTCGAGTGCTCGGTCCCGAAGCGTGCAAATGGAATGAACCAATGGGAAGCACTACACCGTGTCGAACTCGAAAGGTGAAAGAACAATTCATACGAGGAAATGGCAATTCCAAGGATCGCAACAAGACAAGCCAACGATCGCAGTGACCTTCAAAAATAAGCTATCTCTTGAACGGGCAAATTTTTGAAAGATCACTATAAAAGGCCGAGGAGTTTATTTGAGAACGAGATAAGTGACAAGCGACACAAGTCACAGACTGAACTAAAAACATTCAAGCAATTATTAGAAAATCAAACATTCTCAATCCTCAAGCCTACACTACGAAGAACATCAATACAACACTCACCCGTGAAAGAAAGATAACTTCAATCGGTTGAAGAGGAAAACACTTGAAAAATCAAGGGGTCTACATTCCACGAAGGATTGTAGGAAGGTTCAAGGTCGAACCAAGTCTTAAGCTTTTGGAGGGCTTCGTGATCAAATCCAAAGAGCTTGAGCAAGTGAGTCATAGTAGCAAGGCAACGCCACTGAAGAAGCTGAGTCGTGCGAGAAGCCACCGAGTGATCAAGGCGTCTCAGGCGAGTCCCAAAGGATCAAGTCACCAGTGTGATCAAGACTTGTATCCGGACTGCTACCACTTTGTATACTGATCATTACCTAGTGGATTCCTCCAGAGTTGGAGAAGAGAGGAGTAGAAGAATTACCCCATCTTCGAACCTCTATAAAAATTTCATTGTGTCATTTACATTTCAAAGACTTTAATTTCGCATCTTAATTGTTTAATTCTCGACTTATCTGCTATCCACTTGATAATCTATAAGTACTAAATCAAGCACTAAATCCTTGCTTAATCAAACTTAAGGGTGTTAAGTCTTCCTAAAAAACAAAACCACAAACAGTTAATTTAGACTCAACAAATGAAGTTAATCCATCAACAAATGGCTGAGTTGAGTGCGTGAGAGACTAACTCTACTGATTGACTAACTTGGTCAGTCCATCAAGGACACAATTGTGTAATATTAACTCTGAATATTTAAAAGGACTAAAACGAAAATTTGGTAAGGTTTATTCAACCCCCCCTTCTAAACCTTACACTTACACCCATTGGGACCTACAGACGTAATTTACTAACTTACCAACACGTAAATGTGGAGCATAGATGGTGTTTTGACTTGGCTAGTAGAAGATTGAGTGAGCATAAGGCAAACAGCAAGACCCAAACTTTTACTATTCATAAAAGAAATGCAGCAGATTTGTGGGAGCTTCCCCCTGCTGGTAGCTACAAAATTAATTCGGACGCCTCTATAATGCAAGGACAGGGGACTGGGATTGGAGCAATTATTCGGGACCATGGTGGCTGCGAGATCGAGGCCCTATCAAAACGATTGCCAGACGACATGGAAGTGATAATTGCTGAGGCTATTGCATGCAAAGAAGAGATTTGTACTACCCTGGACGTGGGACTTCGGAATGTGGTGATAGAAATAGATAATTTGCAACTCTTCCAGGCTCTTTGCTCAAATGTGTCGGATTTCTTCTACCTGGGAAATGTTGTCGTAGATATTAAAACTCTCCTCCCTTGTTTTCCTCCGCACATTGCGAACCTGATTTTTGAAGAAACCCCTCATTGAATCGCCATTAATGGAATGATTAACCTCTTATAAAAAAAAAGTTATATCTACTCCATAAGAGAAAAAAAGAAAAAAAAAACAAACGAGGCCCAAGTTTATAATTTAATATTATAAATATAAACATATCATATATTACGGGATATATTCACTTTTTGTACACAAAGTATTAGCGGTTTTCACTTTTGGTACCCGCTCTTTGGGGCTTATCATTATTAGTACCCAACGTTTCAAAATTCACTCATTTTTGGCACGTTCTATTAGTCAACCGTTAAAAACTAACGGTTGACCAACTGTAACAGGTTTCCATGATTGGTGCGTGCTTCACGGCCTCTCCGGCGCCGATTCCGGCGACCCCAAGTGTCGTGCAACCTCTCATTTTTGAGCATATCCGCAAGCCGTATAATGCGAGTGGTCAATTTCATGATTGAGTTCGTCCCTGATGCCAATTGACGATAATTTGAAAAACCCAAAGTTTAATTCAAAGTCAAATTCCATCCAAGATACTTCCCCAAATCCAAAATTGAGCATACCATTGTCTTCCTCATCTTAAGGCGCACAAAGCCCACTCCTCAATCGGTCGATTTGCCCCCGACCAAAAAACGCACAAAAGGGGATCTTAAAATCGATTTTCCGACTTTTAGGGGCCCATATCCCCATGTTGCTGGCCGAATTGACCTCCGACCAAGAAGACAAAGTTGCTCAGGATAAAATTTTGAGTAAGAATTCACCATCCCCGTCCAATAGTGGTCCGACTCTGGCCGATCAACCATTAGTCTTTAACGGTTGACTAACAGAACGTGCCAAAAATGAATGAATTTTGAAACGTTGGAAACTAATAATACCAAAAAAATGGATAATAAAAGTGAAAATCGCTAATACTTTGGGTACCAAAAGTGAATTTATCCCATGTATTACTAACACCCACTATTAAGGCTCGGATCTAAAAACAGAATAAACCGAAGTGGACCTCAGACAGGCGATATATAATGCGAGTTTTTCGACAATTTTCTCTGAACGACGCTTTGAGGAACAAAAACAACCCAAACCTTGCCTGAAAAGACCAAGAAAAAGCGTCCACATGGACCCCACACAAGTGGGTAGTTGAAAGCTCGAAGAAACACAAGTCCACCAAACAAATCACTGCCTATATATAAAAACTTCTTCATTTCTCATGTTTTGATTTTGTTTTCTCATCCCCCATTCTCATCTCCGTCACTCTCCTCTGCCCATTTCTGTTCAAACTGAAATGGCAGAGAGTTGAGAGTGAAGGCCAAAAAAAGCTGTGAACTTCAATTTTTTCCTTCTCCTTTATCAGATAAATTCTTTACGTTGAGATAGAAAAAGGGTAAAGGGAGAAATTAATAACAAAAGGAGTAAAGTACATATAGATCTATTTGATTTCTTGATTTTTTTAAATATGGAGATTGAAAAACAGAGCATCCCCTGTTTCTTGATTTTCTGCAAAGAGGAAATGATGGGTCAAATCTCTGCAAAGAGTGTTGTAATAGAATGGCTTCTTGGATCAACGGCCGATATCAAAGGAAAGATTGGGCCTTTGTGGGATTTAATGAAAGCCACAGTTTTAGTACCATTGCTGAGGTTTGCTCTGTACGTTTGTTTGGTGTGTTCGTTCTTGTTGTTTGTCGAGTGGGTTCACGTTATGTTTCTTGCTGCCATTGCGAAAATATTCCGGAAAAAGCCCGCGAAAAGATACAAATTTGAGCCAATGAGAAGCGATCTGGAGAATGGGAATTTGGATTTTCCCATGGTTCTTGTTCAAATACCCATATACAATGAAATAGAGGTTTATTAGATTTGTGTTTTCTGAAATTTGTTTTCACACACACACGTACGGGTTTGTGTGAGAAAATCAAAATATATGTGCAGGTTTACAAGATATCTATTGGGGCGGCGTGTAATCTATCGTGGCCTTCTGATAGGCTAGTTGTTCAAGTTTTGGATGATTCTACTGACTTTGTTATTAAGGTATGTATTTATTCCAGAAATTTGCAAAGTCCTTTTAATTTCTTTATTTATATGAATTAAATCAGTTTGGTATCTTATTTGGATTACCATTATCAAGACCTCTTTTTTTTCTTCTTGTTTTATTTCTCCTTTTACGGAGAATATTTCAAGTTTTTCAACTTGGGTTATCATTTGTTTTTGAGTGGGATTGATTGTGCCAACCCATTTCCAGCCTGTTTCAGCAGGTCAACACTGTCATGCTTTCGTTTATGCATTAGTTCTTTAATAAGAAACACATATTTTTTTTGAAGGAGAAACACATTATTTTTAAGTGGGCTTGTCTTGAAAATATTATCCTTAATAGTATATCATTTAGATCACCTCCTATGTATATATGATATTTTGGGAATACTAACTATCACTAATCAAAAAAGTGATTATCAGGTTTTGGCTATAAAAATAAAGTAATTTTTAGCGATGTTTTAAATACTATATTGTACCGGCCGGTCCAATGAACAGCAACTGGCGAACGGACCGGATTGGTATGTCTCAAAAAACGTTTTGGTTTTGGCGGTTGAATCTGTAAGAACCGGCCTAACCGGTTTCAACAGATTTTTCATTTTTTTTTATTTCTTTCAGAATTTATATAAAAGTTTAGATTTAAAGTCAATAATTTGTTATATTTATTTATTCATTTGAATTTTGGGCTATATTAGATTTTTTATTTGCTTATTTATATATCTTTCATTCTTAGAATTTATTACATATTATTTAATACATTACAACAAAAAAATTAATTAATTTTGATTAAACCGATTGAATCAGTCTGATGGGTTGAGTCGGTCACCAGTGGTTTGACCAGTTTGATTGCTGATACGGTATTATAAACCAATGGTTTTAGTATTTTCATGAGTCAACTTCTAATTTTGCATAATTTAATATGAATTTAAAAGTAGCTGAGAGAATGGTACTTTATTAGGTTTGTAATTCTGCTTCTGGTTTTAATTTTACACAAATAAAACATGTTTGCAACTTATTCACCAAACACTCGCTTCTAACTCATCCAACTTTTTGCTTTTATTTGTTAACACTGCCAGTGTTTCTGTTTGTTGTTTTGTTGTTCTATATTTCAAAGCAGGAAACTCTGTGACATGGGTTACATGATGTATTTTTGTCTTTTTTATTAATAATACAAAAGGTTGCAGGGTATGATTGAGAAAGAATGTAAGAAGTGGGCAAGTGAAGGCATTAACATTAGATACCAAATTAGAGAAGGCAGACTAGGCTATAAAGCTGGAGCTCTTAAAGAAGGCTTGAAACGTGACTATGTCAAAGAATGTGAATACGTCGCGATATTTGACGCCGATTTCCAACCAGAACCGGATTTTCTCCGACGAGCTATACCGTTTCTTATACATAACCCGGAAATCGGACTTATACAGGCTCGTTGGAGATTTGGTAAGCCGATCGAAAGACATTTCCTCTTACATTTATGTTGATTAACATGCCTTAAACCTCTCCACTGGTTTGCACTAAAATAAATAATGCAGAATCTGCACTCCATCTCCAACATTTTACACTAAATTCTGCACTAAAATGGAATATTCTATTCTAATGCATGTTCTCCACTAAAAAGAAATATTTTGCGCCAAAAATTGCACTCTAAAGAAGCCTCAGGATGTGGTATTTGTTAGGTAAATAGTAAATACAAACCTCAAGTGTGTATTTGTAAATTTGAAAGATAACTGGAGTTTTTCGTTTTTTAATTAGGCTAAACTTCAGAGGTAGTTTTTGTAACTATTCCTTTTAATTATAAAACTGACTTAGATGTGCAGTATACACAAAATTTCCTAAATATTTGTGCTCATTATTGGTTAATTTTTGCAGTGAATGCAGATGAATGCTTCTTAACAAGAATGCAAGAAATGTCACTGGATTACCAGTTTGTAATTGAGCAAGAAGGAGGATCATCCATTCATTCCTTCTTCAGCTTTAATGGTAACTTCAAATATCCATATCATAACATAACCAAGACAAATATTGAGTACCCCTTTTAAATTTAATTAGATTGTAGTCATCATCGATTCATAGGAAAAACAGAATAACATGTGTAATATATTATTGTAAAGCAGCTGACATTGTCTAACTTGTAAGATATACTCTTTCTAAGACAAATATGTTTTGGAATTACTAGGGTCGTAAAAATTGGCCTATGCGATAGGTGCCCCTAGACCGAGCCGATTTTGTCCAAATCAGCGAAAACATAGTATTGTTTCTAAGTGCTAGGCGCCGGATTGGCACTCGACTAGAGAACTTAGCGATTTCTGCAACATTGAGAATTACACAGCAAGTGGTCGCGCAATATCCACTAATGTAATTAAGATTGCCGCTTTAGAAAAAAAAAATAGTATTGTTTCTAGGCACTAGGTGCAGTATTAAGCGGATTGCTGCAACATTGGGAATTAGAAAGCTAGTGTTCGCGCATATCCACTAATATAATTAAGATTGCGGTTTTCATTGATTCATTAGGTTTAGCTGGAAAAGAATCACATTTTAGTTTTTGCAAATGTCAATTTCTGTTTCTGATTATGTTTTATTTCATCTGAATTGAAAAGCAGGTGGAGTGCTGCTTTAGATTTCTGATTATGCTTCTAATTTTATTTTTACACACCAATAAATTGCTTTTACAACTTCTCCACCAAACACTTTTTCTTAACTTAATCAAATCTCAGCATCTATTTGCAATCACCGCCAACTTCTGATTCTCAAGTTTGCCACTTCTTCCAAAAGCAGAAGGATTTGCAAACACTCTCTTAATGCCTTCTACTTCGTCTCTCAGTTAATTCAAGTGCTATATGATTTGTACATTTGGAATTTTTGCACTAATCAATTAAATTAGCAATAACAAACAAAATATCTCAGGAAGTGGTGGAATATGGAGACTTGCTACAATAAACGAAGCAGGAGGGTGGAAAGACAGAACCACTGTAGAAGATATGGATCTTGCTGTTCGAGCTGGATTAAAGGGATGGAAATTTGTTTTTCTAGGAGACCTCGAGGTAGGTACATTCAACTAGTTTAAGATATATTATTCTTTTTGTTTGTCTATCATGTGTTTGATGTTTTGCTTGATCGAGATATATGAGAAATAGTATTAAGTTTTTCGGCAGGTTAAAAGCGAACTTCCTAGTACTTTCAAGGCCTACCGTTCTCAACAGCACCGGTGGGCTTGCGGTCCAGCCAATTTATTCAGAAAAATGGTGATTGAAATAGCAAAGAACAAGGTTTGTTCATCATTAATTACAAAAGCTACTCTTGAGGTTTAACTTAATTAAAAAAAGAACCAAGTAATCTTTCAAAACTATAAATACACCTTGACATTTGTTTCTTTCTGCAAATTCCCAGGTTATTTTTAAGTAGGGTTATCAATTGTTTAGTACTTGAACTGTAGTCACTTTTCCGGTTTGGTACCTCAGAATTTGCGATTGACCTTTAGTACCTAGACTTCTTAGATTTGATAAATTGATACATATTTCAACAAAAAATGATGAAAGAGACCCCAAGGAAAGCCCCACAACTTGACCAATTTTAGTTTTTTTTTTTTGAGGTTTTTTCGTCCATTCCAGTTGAAATAGGTACAAATTTATCAAATCCATGAAGTCTGTATACTGAATTGGTTAATTGCAAACGTAAGGTACCGAACCGGACTCAGGTACTAAAAAATCAATAACCGTTTTAAGTATATACATACTTCAAGGGGAACAAGTAATACTTTAATTTGGTGTTTGTAATTTCGAATGATAACATATATTTTTTTTGTAATTAGACATTTTGATAGTTAAGAAGTTCAATAAGGTGGTTGTGTTTTTGGCAGGAAGTGTCAATCTGGACAAAGTTTTATATGATATACAACTTCTTCTTCATCCGAAAAATTGTGGGCACGATGTTCACTTTCTTCTTTTACTGTGTGGTGCTGCCGTTAGTTAGTCTGATGCCTGAAGTTGATGTTCCTAAATGGGGAGCCATTGTCGCTACCTTTATTATCGCCTCCATAAACACACTTGTCGCAACTCCAAGGTCCAGTATCGCTACCTTTACTTAACTATTTTTCTCTATTGATGGTGCAATTTGGTAGAAGGGGATACTAGTAATTTTGAAACATAGCTGACTTTTGGGTAATTTGATTAAAAGTTCCAGGGTATTTTTTGTAATTAACCTGAATTTAAATGGTGCATTTGTATGATTTTTTTGGATGTTGAAAATTATCAGGTCACTCCATCTGGCTATTCCTTGGGTCCTTTTTGAGAACATAATGTCATTTCATCGAAGCAAGGCTTTGTTCATTGGTTTGTTTGAGGCAAAGAGGGCTAATGAATGGGTTGTCACAGAAAAACTTGGAGATGCCCTCAAGAACAAATCCAATCCTGAATCAACTGCATCAAAGGAGCCCACACTACTCATGCGTTTCAGAGATAGGTGAGTGTTCTACTACTATTCGATAGCAAAATTAGCTTATTTCTTTTGCTTAAGGGATTGTTTGCAATCACTAAAAAAAGGTGCTTCTTAGCTTTTGGCTCACAAAAATCACATTTTAGTGTTTGCACATGACAACTTTTGCTTCATTTAACCAGAATACAAAAGTTGGAAGATGGGTGCTTTCGGTTTGTGGTTCTGCTTCTAGTTTGACTTTTTCAAACAAATAAGCACTTTTGCAACTTTTTCATCAAACACTCTCAATTCTGATTCCCAACTTCTGATTATATTTGCAAACAGTACCAATTTCTAATTCTCTACTACTAAAAGCTGAGATTTTTGCAAAAACTCCCTAATTTTCACAAAAGAGTGTATAATTGAACATCAGGTGAATCCCAAAGACTATCTTTGAAGCTTAGTCTAATTACAATACAAACACAGTTATCTTTCAAAATTACAAATATTCTTTGGACATTTGTTTTTATTTACTATAACACCTATTAGAGGGGTATCTGTGAAACAAATAAACTTCAAGAGGTACTTGTAATGTTTTCAAGTGGGGCATTTGTTATTTTTTAAGATAATTGGGTTTTTTCGTAATTAGACTAAATCTTATGGGTAGTTTTTGTATTTTAATCATTGAATATTTATTAAACTTACAGCATCCTCACTAACAAGACATTCTGAATTGAAATTCTGTTTAAAAATCATTCTAATAACCATCCGCCCTTTTGAACAACTCTAAGGGAGTGTTTGCAAACTCTAAAAAAGAAAAAGGTGATTCTCAACTTTTAGATGCAAACTCTAAAAAAGAAAATAGTTATTTTTTGCATCTAAAAGTTGAGAATCACCTTTTTCTTTTTTAGAGTTTGCAAACACTCCCTAAACAATAACGTTTCGATGCTTAAATGGAATGAAAAGTGCCTATCATTAAGCACAAACCATCTTCCATAAATACTCCTTCAGTTTAATGTGAACACTCTATACTCATAATGGAATTGTTTTAGCTAACACCATTTACTTTACAAATGGTATTTTGTGCTCATATCAAACAAGTTGGGCAATATGAACATTGTTATGTTCTTCAATGATCATTTCAATCTGACTATTAGATTTTCTTGTTTTGTAATTTGTTTTCCAGAATACTAATACAGGAGCTGTTACTCGCGGTGTTTCTTTTCGCCTGTGGATGCTACGGTATATTCTATAGTGAAGACAGATATTACATTTACCTTTTCCCTCAAGCCATCTTCTTTACTATCGCGGGATTTGGCTACTTTGGCACAATAGTCCCCACCTCTTTAACACTTTCTTAGCTTAAGTCAAGAATAGGAACTAACTTAAAACTGCTGACATTAAAATCATGGTCTAGGTTTTTTGTGTCTCGACCAGTCATTAGCAGCAACGATGAGTTAATTTTTTGTGTTCTTCATTCGTAGCTAGTCTTGCCAAAAATAGATTTGTAGGGGAAACACAGAATAACATAAGCTTTAAGTTAAGAATGAACATCTTATTGTTAACTATTCTTTTGTAAGTTGAGTTCATGGATATTGTTGAACAGATTTTCCCTGTAATGGATTTGAGAGTGTTTATATTCAGATGGATTGTTTTAGATCATAAATGTTGTATCATCAATGAAAAATCAAGAGGACTATTCTTGCATTTAGATTTTGTGTTTTTTTTTTTTTTAAAGGTTGCATCAGTAATAATACAGGAAAAATGGATTAAAATATATCTTTATTTGATGAAAAATATACGTGTTATAGGTACAACTATTTGAGGATTCCCTTATTTTCCTTTACATAACCAAATGGCAGTTGTCTAATAATAGTAATTATTAAGAGCCTTAAAATAGCGTTGGGCGCTTGAATTGCGTTTGGGGTTTCCTAAGGAAGGTTGTGGGGATTTTAGCCCCCATTTTTTTGAAAAACTCAACTTTTTTTTAGACAAATGAAAATATATAAAAAGAAAGGAAACAGTCCTGGTCACAAGCAGATCAGGTAGCAAAAAAATAATGCAAAATTTCAGGAGAAAACTACAAAATAAATTAAAAACGCAATTTAAGTGAAGGGAGTTTTTGTCTCAAGGATTTTCGAGTGATATTGTCATTTGTTGTTTTTGTACTTGCTCGATTATCGTCTTGATGGTCTTATGTATCTTGTGGAATATCGGCCTAGGATCCTCGAGCTACAATGTCCATATTTTTATAGCTTCTGAGGGAGCACATGAGTGAATGACAAGCGGAGTAGTTGAAGAGTTGTCTAACTTGGTCTTTAAAGCTTCTGATTTGTCTTGTTCTTCTTCATCTTGCTCTTCGTCTTCTGCTATATCGGACCACCTCTTTGGGGCTATTGCCGCCATGGCTTGAAAGCTCTCCGAAAGTTCAGTCGAATTAAAACTTTCCAAAGGATCACTAGGTTTTAACACGTAATTACTAACAGGGTTACTGTTATTCACGGTGTCAATGGTCTTATTTAAGTCAGCCTTCTCCTTGTCAACCAATTGATCAGCCTGCGCCTGATTATGAACAGTATCTGATAGTTGAGGTTCGTGGACCACCAGCGAACACTCCTTATTTATTCCTTGGGCAACGTTACTTCGATTTGGGCTAAGATTTTGCGCGACATCATTTATCTCAGTATCCTTGTCGCCCAAAGATTCAAAAGAGTTTTGAGTATGCACCTTCGAATAAGCAACTTCACCATTCGTTTTATGTTGCTCGCGGCAGCATGTTTTTTCTTGTTATTAATTGTAACCCAAGCATCCCTAAGAACTTATTTTCCCTTAGAAATATTTCTTCCATGCTTGTTTTTATTCCTCACAACTGATCGTCCTCTATTCCTGCCATCATCTTTAGACTCTTTGGATTGCGGAATATTAACCTTAAGAGTAGTGGAATATCGACAACTGGTGATAGAATACCCCACAATTCGACAATGCATACAGAAATCCGGTAAATTTCGTAACCAAAGGAAACAAAGGAGCAATGCCCTACCATTTCAACCATAATTGATTCTTGAATTGGACTATTGAAATCCATTTCCACCATCACTCTAACAAAGTGACCGACATCACCCGATAAAGAACGTTCATCTACTTGAAGCGGGATTCTGATCCCACCAACCAATTTCATAATTAATGATTTATGCCAATATTCGATACCCAACTCATAAATTCTAACCCATATTTGAGCCATAGAAGTGTTTACCTTATATGGGTTAAAATCCGGGATCCGATTGATAGACGGATTGAACCGGGCTATAAACTCCATGCATACTTCGAAAAAGCATAATTTCGGTCCTCCATGGAATCGAACTAGGTGTTGTAATAGCCTCTACCAAGAGGTATTAACTTCCAGTTCTTCGACACTTTCCACATTGAAGCCAATTTCACTTTGAGCTCCGAAGTTGAAACTGGTTTCGAACCTTTGGGTAGAATAATCCGACCAATCAATGAATTCTTGAGTTCGGCTGCTCGTTGTTGATAAATATCCTCATCTATAGTGACGAAGAAAAAATCACCCTTCTTCACAGGCCGATAATCATCCATCGCAGTGGCGGATCTAGAAATTTTAAAATGGAGTTATGGTAGATAAAAAAAACATATTGCACATAAACATTGTTAAATATTTCATTAAAATAAAAGGTATAATTGCAATTGGTTAAAGTAAGACTATATGAGACCCCGTACAATGCATGTGTTGTATATACGTGAGACCTCCCTTTTGTACAATGGTATGTGCATTTTCCGAATATACGTGTTTATGAACTTTAACTCCCTATATTGTAATATTTATAAACTAGCATCAGATGAGAAATACAATTTAATATTTTTTATTGATAAAGTCAAAAAAAAAAAAAATCATACATAAGAATCATATAAAATACAATCAAGACTATATATTTGTCTTTGATATTTGAAAACTGATTTTTCATAAAACCGTAAAAGGTGCAACTTCATTGCACATTATATTCTAGTCATGTTTATATTCATAATAAGTATGGAGATTTATGTTATACTTTTTTTCAAGGTTGTAGTAGTAAATTTGGATGCATTTTTATTTTTAAAAGTTGTTTGTATGTGTAAAGTGGGGCAGAGATTTTTGCAAGAGCTGATCAGGTAATAATACATGGAAAAATACACATATATATGTGTATATAAAAACTAAAATATGAGACAATAAAACATAGTTTTGGTAATACTATTGATTTTATTATATTTATTTTTTTTATAGATTTTACCATTTATTTTATTTATCCACGTTGTTAAGTTGTTTTTAATTTTTAAAAATTTTATTTTGGGAATTTGTATTGTATTATTTAAATTTTCTAATTATTTCTATAAAAATAGGGGTACAAAACTATTCTTGTTATTTTTTTAACTAAATATTATTATTGGTTTTTTCAAAATTGGGGGTACAACTGTACCCCCATTACACCTAATAGATCCGCCACTGATCCATCGGCGCCACCTTCGTTGCAAATGTTGGTATGGAGTCCCCTTTGTAACTAATCTTGTGCATGTGCGTGGAAGTGTTCGGGTTGGGGTTTAAACCCTCCATAAGGTAAACCCTAGGATTAGGGCAATCGGGAAACGAAGGAGGGGCTCCAGACATCTCTCCGGCGGTGGCATGAGAAGAGAGGGTCGCGTTCCTCAAACTCATGGAGACGCCCAAGCTCGTTTATTACTTATTGGTATTTAAATATTTATTTTTTATTAATTTAGATCCCAAAATTAAATATCTAGCCCTGCCCTGGCCACAAAATGGTGCTAATTTACATTTTGTATAGTGTAATGTCATTTCTGGCGATGCACTGCTTTAGCACCATTCCTTTCTTTTGTTATTTTGTTTGTTTACTTTGTTATATATGTTTTAATTTTGAAAATATAAAATTCAAAAAATATTATATAAAATAAAATTATACAAGTAATATGTTTATCAATTGTACAGTAATAAGAATCAATATAAACGAATAATGGTGCAAGCAATGGCGGAGCCAGGTCACCCTAATGAGGTTGGCTGATACACGAAAATAGAATGGGCCGGATAGGAAAGCCAAAAAAATCATATAAATTAGCACTTTAGTTTTTTTAAAAAAAAGATGGGCGGGCCCCTAGATTCGCCAGTGAGTGCAAACTGTAGATGAGTGTATATTCTCCACAAAAGTAGTGCAGAATTAAAGGGGCAATTAACACAAATTCCCACCTTTTTAAGTCAATGTTAGTCTTTTACGCTTTCGGTACAATTTTACCTAAATTTACGCGCCCGCCCTTTTTTTTACACAACAATACGCTCCAGCAAAAATTCCCGGATATTTTTACGCTTTGTTTCAACATTGTTTCTAACATGTTTCAAACATCGAAACAACCATGAAACAATATAGAAACAAACCAGAAATAATATAGAAACATCAGAAGAGCAAACATAGTTACAAATAGGTAAAAATTGTATTTAACATAAAAAACTTCATGGAAATAACAAGAAACATCGGAACAACATTAAAAAGGGTATGGAAACAACCCAGAAACAACGTAAAAAATATTTAAAACACCACATGAATAAAGAGAGCTTAAAAATAGGTAAAATATAATTATACATTGAACACTATATGAAAACAAAAAAATTATTAGAACAACATTAAAAATATTATAGAACAATTCCGAAACAATAGAAACAATGTACAAAAGAATATATGAATAAAAAACAAAATAAAAATAGGTTAAAATTGTTTTCAAACAAAGAAACAACATAGAAACAACAAAGAAACAAATTTAAACAACATCGACACAACTTATATAACATGTAAAACAATGCGGGAAAAAAAATGAAAAAAAATAAAAATAATCAAAAAATATGCAGGAGCGTAAAAAAAATAGGTACAAAAGTAAAAAAAAAAGGTACAAATATAATAGGAGCATATTGTGTGGTATGGGGACCAAAATCAGTGTATTCCATGTAATTTTCCCGAATTAAAGTGGTACAAATTGCAAACTACTTAAGACCCTTTTCAAAATCCTAAATACTAAGGGGGGTATCCCCAACATGGAATTTAAAGGAATTTTTAATTAATGAAATTTCATAGATTTTCAGAGAATTCATTGGATTCTATATGGATTCCATTAGATTCTAATGGAATTTATATTATGGAATTGTGTAGATTTTAGTGGAATTTATTGGATGTTATAAAAAATATAATTAATAAATTTTTTATGAAGCTAGTAGCATAGCGTCATAATCATAAATAAAAAATTTGAAATGTAAATATTAAAAGAAAGTCATTAGCCAAAAAAAATAGTTTCATAAAATTTTCAAAAATATAATTTAAAATTGTCAAAATTTGGAATAGTTCCAAAAACAACTATTGTTAAAATAATTATTCAACAAACAACAATAACATTGATGATCAAAATCTTACCAGATAATTTTAAAATCGCACTTTTAACACAAGAATAATGTGTCTATCAAGACGAATGAATGAAAATTTATCAACTAATGATTCCCAACAAAGTATTATTCTAAAAATAAGTTTTCTTATTAAATTGTCTATAAATTAAAAATGTTCGCAATTGAAATAAGATGACAAATCAACTCTAGTTACTCTACAGTGATTATTTACAAAATTGAGGTAAAACTTGTTGAGTTAATGAGATTATAAGACGATACCTGGGGAGATGTACAAGAGAGAAAAATATGTTATTTTTTCTTTTTAACCATAGCCAATATTTATTATTATTATTATTATTATTATTATTATTATTATTATTATTATTATTATTATTATTATTATTATTATTATTATTATTATTATTATTATTATTGGAAAAATGGAATTTGAATTCCGAAGGGGGGAGGTGGGAATTTATCCTTCATAAATCTAGCTAATAATTCCACCAAAATCCACTCAAAATCATTTATAAAAGAATTCCATGGAATTCAGTGAATGTTTGAATATGCTGGATTTTCGTGGATTCCATTAAAATCCAAATTGAGGACCTCAAGATTTAATGGATTCTATAAAAATTCAAATGAATGACATCTCGAATGTTATGGAATTCTAAATTTCATTATATTCCATGGTTAGGGACATCCCCGTAAAACATGAAAAAGAAAAAACTCATTTGAAAATGAAATTGAACGAGCACAATACACCATTAATTCCCAATATTCTCCCAAAATGGGCCCTTAATCTTTCTTTGCCGACAGCCCATAGTAATAAAAATTTGAGGAAATTACACAAAATACCCTGATTTTTTAAAAAAAATAAAAATACCAATTCATTACAAATATACTCCATCCGGTAATTGCCATGACAAATATACCCTACATAGCAACAAGAACCACTCCTCCCTTCCCTCCGCCCCGTTTCGCCTTCTCCGCTTCCTTCTTGGCCCTCTTCCCGTCGCCGTCCTTCATCTTCATAGCAACTTACAGCCACCACCAGCGCCACCAGAGCCCGCACGAGTAGTGCCCTTCTCTTTCCCATTAAGTATAATTATCTCAGTAGAACAAAATTAATTTGGAGATTATTTTTTCTTGTTTTTCTCGAGTGTGTGTGCATGCAAGAATCAGGGGCGTAGTCAGCCCGACTGGTTACCCCTAACCCAAAAATTTTTCCCCCTATTTCCCCCTAGCTCAATTATTTTTTCCCCTTAAAAAAACACATATAATTTTTTTTTCATTTTTTTTCCACTGAAAAAACTGGACAAAAAACAATTTGGGGTGTGTCGGGGGCCGGGGTGGCACACCCCTAGCTACGCCCCTGGCAAGAATATGGAGTTTTTGGAGTTAGGGTTTGAGGTGGTGTTTAAGTAGAGAGGATAGGGTAACAGGTGTTAGTCATGCATGAATTGCGTACAAATTGGAATTTCTCCATTCCAACTACTTAATTAAATCTCATATGTGTATCATGTTATTGATCATCTACTATAGCAAGACCAATTTTAAGTTTCGATCAGTTCCTGTAATATGTGGCAAAAAGGGACAAGGGAAATTAGACAATTGATATTTGCAATTTCTCTTTTTTCATCTCCAGTTTATTTTTTCATTATTTTTACATTTTTTTTCGTTTTTTTTGTTCTTGTATTCTTTTATATGTTATATATGTTGTTTCGATGTTGTTTAATTTTGTTCCATTGTTGTTTCATTTTTGTTTCTTAGTTGTTTCTTTTGTTATTTTGATGTTTCAAAATAACTTTTACCTATTTTTTTATGCTACTTTTTGTTCATGTATTGTTAAATACATTGTTTCTATTGTTTCTGCGTTGTTCTATAATATTTTTAATGTTGTTCGAATAATTCTTTTGTTGTTTTTCATATAGTTTTCAATGTATAGATACAATTTTTACCTGCTTTTAAGCTATCTTTTTTCATGTGGTATTTTTAATATTTTTTACGTTGTTTCTAGGTTGTTTACATATTGTTTTCAATATTGTTCTTATGTTTATTTGTCGTCTTCACGTAGTTTTTGATGTTTAAATACAATCTGTACCTATTTTTAAGCTATTTTTGCTCATATGGTGTTTTCTATATTGTTTCTAGTTTGTTTCTATATTGTTTCTTGGTTGCTTCTATGTGTTTTATTTTTCATGCATTGGATCAAAAATTGAATTTTATTTTTTTACTCATGTTGTTTCTATATTATTTTTCAAATTTGTTTGCTTTTAATATGTGTTGTTTTATGTGTATATTTCTTATTTTTTTTATAAGATTTCAAGTATAAAATGAATTATTTAACGGGGGCAAAATTTATTTTTTGACTGAAATTTGATTAGAAGAAACATATTTGAAATAACAAAGAAACAACAAACATATTTGAAACAACAAAAAAAAAAACAAAGAAACCAACGTAAAAAATGTCCGAAAATTTTGGCAGGAGCGTAATTTTGTCCAAAAAAGAAAAAAATGCGTATTTTTGTCAAAAATCAGCGGAAAATTGTATTTTTGGAAATGAACAGTAGATGGAGCGTATTTTCAGGGATTTGGGCTGGAAAGGTGGGTATTCATGTCCTTTTCCCTAAAACTTTTGGCAAAATTACATGGAATACGTTGTTTTTGGTAGGGGAACTTGGAGATCACTGAAACCGAACCGATATTCAAACCCAAAAATACCCAAAATATCCATTGACTTTTGACTTTCTCCGAAGTGAACCGTCCCGAAAAAATTATGGTACGGTTCTGGAGATTTTTGAAATATCCATACCGAGAACCGTACCGATCCGTATTAAACCGAAGATCCGAAGCTAAAACCGATTTTTAAGAATTTTTTAATATATACATACATATATATTATTTTTATCTTATTTATATTTTTATATTGTGACACCCCACATTTAATGAACCTAGAAATTTATCTGATATAATTATTATATTAAGTTTCACTGATGGAGCTTATGTAAAAGTATATGTGCTATTATATTACAACACATATTTTTGAAGTAACTCTAGTTGGGGTTGTATTATTTATTATGAATTTATAATTTGAGATTATGTTGCCCTTTATGATTGTAGTATTTATTTTGGGATTGCACTATAAAAAGGAATGGGCTATAATTGTTTGGTGATTTTTACATTTATTTTCATTTTTTCTTATTTTGTGTGTTTTATTCGTGATTAATCTTCGTTTCACCATCCCAAACCGTACCGGCCCGAATCGTCCTGTTAGAACCGAATCACCGTACTGAATCGTACCGAAAATTTGGTACGGTTCGGTACAGAGATTTTTCTCTACGGTTCGGTTCTGGAGATTGGTTTTTAAAATTTCCAAACTTCGGAGTACGGTTCTGGAGATTATGAATCTCTGAACTGTCCCGTATCGTGTACACCCCTAGTTTTTGGTACACATACCACACAATATGCTCCTATCACTTTTGTACCTATTTTTTTCCTTTTGTACCTATATTTGTTTTTACGCTCCTGTACATTTTTTTTTATTTTTATTTTTTTCATTTTTTTTGTTCCTGCATTGTTTTATATGTTATATATATTGTTTCGATGTTGTTTAAATTTATTTTTTTGTTGTTTCTTTGTTGTTTCGATGTTTGCAAACAACTTTTATCTATTTCTTATGATGTTTTATTCATATATTATTTTGTACATTGTTTCTATTGTTTCGATGTTGTTCTATAATATTTTTAATGTTGTTCTAATAATTTTTCTTGTTGTTTTCATGTAGTGTTCAATGTGTAAATACAATTTTTACATATTTTTAATCTCTTTTTATTCATGTGGTGTTTTTAATATTTTTTACGTTGTTTCTCGGTTGTTTCCATACCCTTTTTAATGTTGTTCTGCTGTTTCTTTGTTGTTTCCATGAAGTTTTCGATGTTTAAATACAATTTTTACGTATTTTTAACTCTTTTTGCTCATATGGTGTTTTCTATATTGTTTCTGGTTTGTTTCTATAGTTCCTACTGGTTGTTTCCATGTTTTCTATGTTTCCATGCAATGGATCAAAAATTTAATTGTGTTTTTTTATTCATGTTGTTTCTATAATATTTTTAATTTGTTTGGTTTTAATATGTGTTGTTTATGTGTATATTTCTTGATTTTTTATAAGATTTCGAGTATAAAATGGATTATTTAACGATGACAAAGTTTATTTTTTCACTGAAAATTTATTAAAAGAAACATATTAGAAACAATGTTGAAACAAAGCGTAAAAAATTCGGGAATTTTTGCTGGAGCGTAAAGTTGTGTAATAAAAAAGGACGGGAGCGTAAATTTGGGTAAAATAGTACCAAGAAACGTAAAAGGCTGACATTGTCTCCAGAAAATGGGGTATTTGTGTCAATTTCTCAAAAATTTTCCTCTTACATGATATATTTTTGGTAAAACAAAATTTATGCACGGAATATCCTACTGGACAACTTCTCATCTTCCAATAGATGTTTCAATTATTAAGTTTCCCTTAGCTGGGACAGGGGCGTAGCCAGCTCGACTGGTTACCCCTAGCCCAAATTTTTTTTCCTCCATTTCCCCCTAGCTCAATTATTTTTTTCCTCTAAAAAAAAAAAAAACATAATTTTTTTACATTTTTTTCAAAATAAAAACGGAACAAAAAAAAAAAAATGGGGTGTCTTGGAAATGGGTGGCACCCCGCTAGCTAGAGATGGCGGTGGGGTGGGAATCCCGTTCCCGCGAGATCCGCCGAACAGGGGCGGGATTCCCGGAAATTTTCCCCCGTGGGGACGGGGATGGGGAATTATTTTTCCCCGTTGGCGGGGACGGGGATCATACTCCCCGCCCCGCGGGGATCCCTGCCCCGTTCCCCGCGGGGAACCGTATATTAATATATAATATAATAATTTAAATATATATAATATATTATAAATATATCCACATTAAATATAATAAAATGACAAAATTTTTAATTTATTTTATTAATTAGTGTTTAAATAAATCAGGACAAACTTAATGCATTAGAACATATAAATCTTAGGGTGGAGTTTAAATAAAATTTGGTTACCAAACACATTCAAATCTTGCCAGGAAGTTCAGGCCATGCAATTAGAGGATGCTTTACGGAGACATATTCGAAGATAATTCATTTATTTACGGATAATATATAAAGTTAATACTGTTTTCTGTTATTTTATATAATTTATATATTTTAAATATTTAAAAATATTTATTTTTAAAAAAAAAATATTTTTTTGCCAAAAAAATAATAAATTGAAACGGGGGGGGAATCCCATTTGGGGACGGGATGGGGGATTTTTTCCCCGTTTGTCTCACGGGGACGGGGACGGGGATGGGATGGCTCCCTCGGCCCCGCCCCGCCCCGTTGACATCCCTACCACTAGCTACGCCCCTGAGCTGGGATAAGTACTTGTGTGACTTATTATAATTTGTTGTTTGATTTGTATAAAAAGACTTCTTTAAGTGTCCGTGCATCAGACAAACCAAAAGATGTATGTATATATGTGTACATTTTTATGATGCAGAAATATACTTGGCATCGACTTGACATAAGTATTATGAAATTAAATATAACCTTTTTAATTATAATTTATAACAAAAAATAGACTATTTATTATCATTTTAGCGACGACATAAGTATATTTATAGAAATATTTTATATATTTGATTTATATTTATTTTAAATATAGAACACCAAATTAGAATAAAGGGTATCGACTATGTTTTTGGTTAATGTGTTGCTCATGAAATGAATGGTCACAAGGATTGATCATTTATCTTCCCTTTTATGGCTAGTTTTTGGCCAATTCAAGATCAATAACACAGACATATATAATTTTAAAATTAATTCTTTTTTAGGGTGGTGGGAAATTAGAATTTAGAGATGATGGTTACATTTTGTGTCAGTTAATTGGAAAAAGGGCATGTGCTACCATATGCTGTTCCAGCCTATTAACATGCATGCTAGATGTCGTCACGTGACCAAAACCTCCATACACAATTTGGATCCCATCCAATTATAAACTTGGGTCTAGCTATGACTCTATAGTCTACTTATGAATTACCCCTATCTTTTTATTTAATCACTTAAAAAGTTGTACTACAAGGCAGCCAAACTTATTGCCTTTTCCCCTCAAAAAAAAAAAACTTATTGCCTTTTATTTTATTTTTATCTTTGTTAATTGAATGAGTGATGAAAAATGTGCAAGAAAAAACGAAAAAAATTTGCTCCTCGGTCTTATAGATGTTATAACTGGTGTACTCATTTCTTACATATTAAAACACTCGTCATTTATCCATATAAAAAGTTGAACACTTAGTATTTATTCATGTAGGGCCGGCCCTGAGTTTTGAGGGGCCCCAATACTGTACAAGTATTTATTTATAGGTACATATATTTTTTTAAGTTGTTTGAAATTATGAGCCCCAAAAAATTAAAAAAAAAACTACCAAATAATTGTTCAGGTTGACAATTATACTAAAATAATTAATATAACCTCTAAAATCAAAATAAAAGAAAGATTGTTTATTTCCAATTAGATTCAATTTCTAGACTAAGAATAAATTCTATTTTAAATTTTAAAAATAGGTACATGAAATGTTTTTTTTTTCCTTTGGAGAATTCTATTACCAATTAAAATAGTAAAATTTTTCTCTTTCTTCCATCTACAAGTGACGCCTTCATGACTTCCCCCTTTTTTCTCATTCTCCTCAAAAACTTCAATCACTATTCATGGAAAAAGTCATTCTGCTAGTGTGATTTTAGTGAATCCGTTTCATTATTGGAACATAAATATGTAAGTTATCAATTTTCTTTTTTTTTTTAATAAATAAAATCGAAGAAATTAATGTTTAGTTTTAATTCTTAATCGAGTGATGCATGAGACTTATGCTGGTAGACTCGAAATCTTGATCTAGTGCACACGAGCACCACAAAGAAGAAATAAAATGTATATAGAATATTTATTTTTATTTTTCTTTCTTTTTATGAGGGTTCTTTTTTTTTAGTCGGGAACGGCCCTGCATCCATACCCCAAGTATACTACATTTGGTGTAGCACGAATATTAATACCTTGCTCCTCCTAGTGGAAATTTTGACTCTACCGTACATTGCATTTGACCATTTTGCCCATTTAAGATTCCTAATTCTTAGAGACTTTTAGAACTAATAAATCTCGAAAGATATAGGGTATTTACTTAATTACTCTCAGTTTGTCGCCTATGAGTAGAGCTGACAAAATTGACTTAGCCGCATATAGGATTGGGCTTCACATATAGAGGCTCAAAACGTATCGGGCCTACTTTGGCCTAACCCAAAACGTTACGAACCTACATTGGCTTGGCCTGAAGCCCGGACGACTCGAGTCCCCACAAGCCCGAACGGCCAGTGAAAATCATATGTAAATATTCATAATTGGTTGGGTTGGGCTTATACAAAATGGCGGTCGGAATTTTTTTGGCCTAATCCAATTTTTTCAATCGGCCCGACGGGCTCGCACTTGGCCAGCTAGACCTATTGTCAACTCTACCTACAACGCCCAACTCATTAAACAATGTCCATGAAGCCCTACGTCCCAAGGTACATACCCCCTTATATGTACGCAATTTTACTGTCAATTACTTTCTGCTCTAATCCTTTTAGATTATTCTTAAAATCCTTGTCGACTTTATCATTAGAGGGATTTTCCTGGAACAATTTTGGAACCCTTCTATAGATAGTTTGTGTTTCAGGCTGGATTTCAGCTTGGTCATTTATTGCTACGTGGAGCTTCTAGAATTTTTGCGTAATCCGCATATTTTAGTAGCATCATACATTATAATTGAATTATACTTGTTACGGCATATAACAAGTACAATAATACCTATCATATAATTAATTGATTCTGACCAATTCTGTTCTAAGAATCTTGTCCACTAAAGACCTCCAAATTTTCAAAGAGATTAATTATTTTCTTTTCTATAAAGCACAAGTGGATTTGCTTTACTAGTAAGAACAAAATATAAAAAAAAACTTATTTTATGTCAATTTCAACGAGTAGCAAGTATAACATTATTATCTTCTTTATATCTTTGGTAGATCTTCCGCATTCCACGGTTAATTAAATGAAAAAGTCTCCTAAAAAATTTAAAATATTTATATATAGTAGTAGTAATTAATTAATGTGTATGTATAGTGGAAATCTCAAGTGCTGAAAAAATGTTTACCACACATTCCCAAGCATTCTAACATGTGGTACTTTGACCCGACCATATTGTAAAACTTCTGCAGTATTTTGGGTTTCATGCAGCTAATTAAATCCTTGATCCTTCCGTTTTATGAGGGCTGTGTTTATGCGTCCATGTCTTTATTTTATGTTGTCTTATAAAAACCTCTTCCTAAAATTAATAACTATGGCTTGACTTAAGTGAGTTGTCCATGGTACATAAAGATAGATTATTCGAAGGGAATATACCCCTTCTTATTTGTCTACCTATCGATGAATTAAGTTAATTATCCAGTTACCGATCAAAAAAAAAAAAAAAATTAATTATCCAGTTAAGATTACTTAAGTAGGTTTGTAATCAGTGATAGAGTTGGGCTGGCGAGACTGGCGAGTCGGGACGACGGTGGGCCCATCAGCTTTATAAATCTAGTAGAATTAATATAAAATTATTATTTATATTATATTTATAATTTTTTCATGTATATTAATTAATATGTGAGATCTTGCAAAAAAAAATTAAAATATTTTTATCCACTATTTTTTAGAAAAAATAAATATCGCCCCTTAATGTTCATTTTTTGGTTGTGTCCATGTTTATAAACACGTTGTGTTTGAGTCGGGTTCTATGCATAAGCTCGAGGGATTTTAAAAAAAAAATCATATTTCATACTTGTGTTGCCTTTCAGTATATTGCAAGAATTTGCAATGTAATACATTAAAAAGAATTGAAATTTGTTTTGGAGAAGTATTCTTTACACTAATTGTAGAGCAAATCTCCAATAAACGTGAAAAGTCAAAAGCATAGGTCGTGATTGCCAGGACCGGCCCTGAGGGTAGTCACTGAGGGCGACAACCTAGAGCCTCCGGTTTTGAGGGACCTCGATGTCACATAGGCCTTTATATAGGTGTACATGTTTTATTAAAAAAGTATTTATAAGGCCCCAAAAAATTAAAAAATACCAAATGTAAGAAATTATAAAATACCAATTAACCCTTTTTCTTTAAGATGATGTTTATCCCTTGACATTAAAACCATTATCAACAACAAGATGAGAAAGTCATGTTAATAGTATCACAACTATAATAACTTAATCTAATGAGAAAAGAGGAGCTTTATTTGAATTATCAAGAGTTAGTAAAGATGTCAAAACTAGGAGTTTTGGCTGAATCTTTAGCAACACATGAAATTGTAAAAACGTTGGATTGTTTACCGATTACATCCATTGCGTATAGAGTTTTGTTAGCTATACCAGTTACTGTAGCATCAGCAGAGAGAAGTTTTTTTTCAAAACTAAAATTGATAAAATCACACTTGCATTCAACTACGTCTCCAGAAAAATTAAATGGTATATTGAAAATAAGGTGTTGGAAACTCTTGATTTTGACGATTTTATTGATGGTTTTGCTTTTCAAAACGCTAGAAGATCCTTTTTCTTTCAATGACTATTTTATACCTTTTCTTTTCCGTCTTTGTAGGTATTGCATCCGTTGAATATTTTAGATGATAAAAAAAGATGTTTATTGTTGGAGCGCAGAGTTTTTTATTGTATTTTTTTATAGGGGCCCCTTTTTCTCTATCGCCAAGAGCCCCAAAAGTCAGGGCCGGCCCTGGTGATTAGTTATGCTTTTATTTTGTCCACTTTCATTTCTTGAGAGAATAGTGATGATTGTTTTTTAAAAAATAAAAGTTGCATATGTAGATAAAAAGTAATGATTGTGTTGATGTGATAGAGAATCTTTTAGAGGTATTGATTGTTTGTGAAATATTTTGTGAAAATAATAATGTAAAATATAATGCAAGAAAATAGAATAAAAATGAAAAATTGAACCAATAATAGGCAATATGGATCTCATTTTATATCTTTTGTTATCAAGATTAAGCAAAAAATAATACAAATAGTGATAAATTAATAGAAATTATCGAAATTTTTATATGAATAGGGGCAGGAGAGGGAAATAAATAGTATAATTGGGTATTGAAACGTGTTAGAAAGAGAGAAAAAAATGAGTTAATTTTGGAGAGAAATGAAATTTTCTTTGAAAATATTTTATTTTTCTCATAAACAACCACATATTCTAAAAAAATTTCACTCAAAAATGAAATTTTGAAAAAAATTCTCACAACTAATAACAACCATACTAGTCTGTTGTACCTAGTCTGGCGTATATCAGATTAAGAGTTTGGATTTATCTTGACATCTGACTCGGAGGTCTAATCCCAGAAGGACCGACCCCAGCGACCTGAACTCACAATGGCTAGAAGCAAGAATCGGAGCCCTCGACTTGAGCTGTAAGTCGAAGAGCCCACGTGGATAAAAGGGTGTCACCAAGTCATATCGCATTAACTATGTGTCAGCTACTAATACAAGCAAACATTAATGGCTCATAAGCATTTAATACCCATCTATTCTCCTAAAATAATACTCCCTCCGTCCCAAATATATAGTCCAGTTTGACTTTTCACACAGATTAAGAAAAGTACTGGAAACTACAAATATGCTAAATATTTGCTTGATTTTCCCTTATTTAACCAATAGCGTAAATTACAACATACATAATAAATATGGTTATAATAGTAAAATAATAAAAAAAGTACTATTAAATATAGAAAGTGGACTATATATTTGGAACATCCAAAAAAAGAATAATGGAGTATATATTTGGAACGGAGGAATATGACATATTTTCCTAAAAACGAGGGGATTAGGTTTACTACCCATATAAATGATCATTAAACCTACATTCAGGAGATGTAAAGTACATAGGGCATTCTGCCTAATAAATAACGTCATTTATTGTAAAGATGGGGTTGTGAATTTCTCTGTAAGAAACTCATCGACAGAGCATTTAAAAGCTCCAAGCTAATAAAAGCACAAATACGACCTGCTTTTTGGTCGAACATAGTCTTTATTTATTTTATTTTTTTGAGGAAAACATCATATATTAGCAGCTAGGAGGAAATCTCCGAGAGAACAATGTCAGCCATATGATCGGGGACATTCCCAATCAATGGTTCATTACATCCAAAATGAAAAGAAAAACGAGCTAGCGAATGAGCTAAAAAGTTTCCTGACCTTCTAACAAAGCTAGGAATAACAGAAAAAAAAATGCGGAAAAAGATTATAAATATCATCCACGATGTTACCCAAGTATGATAGATCTTCAGTCCGTTTTCGTAATCTGTGATATAGAGTGATGTTATCCGTCTCCAGGCAGACATGCTACAGATTTAAGTCTCGTGCTAGTTGTAGACCTGCCCGACATGCCATCGCCTCAGCTACTTCGACCCCTCCAAGCGTGCGCACCTGTTTCATTAGTGAGGATATCACTGATCCCTTGTCGTCCTTGATCACCACTCCCTTCCTTGTCCACTAAAGAGGCATCCGAATTGATCTTAACAAAACCGGGCTCCGGCGGTTTCCAATTATCCAGTTGTTCTTGCCGAATCGGTGGCTTACTGACTTCCATAGCCTTCTTATATTCTTCCAGTCGGCCAATTGCTATTTGATGGCATATGGTCTGATGGGTATTTTGCTCTCGAAACACAAGTCTGTTTCTCACTTCCCAAATACCATGTAACAACATTGCAAAAATTGGCTGGCTTTTCTTATTGCCTCCCGTATCCATCATCGCCATCATCCAATCTGCAATCATGAGACCTCTGTCCTGTGTCGACCAACGCAGGCGTAGGGGTGATGTAGCCCAATATATTTGAACCCATTCACAATCCCTCAGTAAGCATGCTCCACTATCTCATTATGCTCACCACACCGCGGGCAAATGGGCTTCCTACGAACACCTATTCGCCTCAGTGCGTCATTTGTTGGAATGATTCCCTGTGCGCAACGCCATAAGAACACCTGTATCTTTGGTGGGATGGGGAGGTTCCATATCCATCTCCATAATTTTTTACAAACCCCTTAGCTCGTCGCCACGTTGCTTTGGCAAAGTGCCAGACTATGTGATCGGCTACCCTGCACTGTCTAATGGGGATGGCTAGAATAGCAGCAATGTCAGAATCATGGAATAGATCTCTCAATTTCGCCAAGTCCCATTCATCCTTCTCCCCACAAATCAAATCCGCCACCTTCATATCAATATTGGCTCGTTGGTTTGAGGACATAGGCCTGAAATTCGGGTTATCCATAATCCACGGATCCGACCACACATTCAAAGAATTACCATTGCCTATATTCCACCTAATACTCCACTTAGCACTTTTCTGCCCGCCACAATGCTTCTCCATGTATACGATGGATTGTGGCCAATTGTGGCTTCTAGAAAAGAGTTGCAGAAAGTATTTGGCTTTTAAAGCTTTGGATAGAAGGGAGCTCTCGTCCTTTAAAATCCGCCATCCTTGTTTGGCTAACATGGCTTCGTTAAAACATTGGAAGTCCCGGAATCCCAAACCTCCATCATCCTTCGAATTACACAACCTATGCCATGACCGCCAATGAATTCTTTTTTCCTCCGATTTCTGTCCCTACCAGAAATTACTAAAGATGGAATTAAGTTACTTTTGAATATTGTTAGGGAAAATAAAGCAACTCATAAGATAGTTTGGTATCGCTTGAGCCACCGCTTTCATCAATACCATTTTTCCCGCTACCGACAGATTCCGACTCTTCCAATTTTTCAATTTCTTACGGACTCTATCCACAATAGCTTGGAAAACCTCTTTTTTCGATCTACCAACCACTGTCGGGATGCCTAAATATTTCACATGTTTTTGGACCAAATTCACTCCAAGCGTGTTTGCAAGCTGTATTTTTCTCCCCAGGGATATGCTTGAGATAAATGACACCTCTGATTTTTCAAGACTAATTCGTTGCCCTGAGGCTTTTTCATCTATCGAGATGATTGTTCGGGTCGTCTCTATTTCTGTCTCTATGGCCCTGCCGAATATGATGCTATCATCAGCGAAAAACAAATGAGAGATATCCGGAGCCCTCCTACATAGCCTGATACCATGTAACCTGCCTCCCGATTCTGCCTTTCAAATCAGTGGTGAGAAAGCTTATGCACAAAATAGAAACAAATAGGGGGAAAGGGGGTCGCCTTGGCAGAGCCCCCGAGATGGCGTAAAAGTTGGGCCAGGACACCCATTAAGTAAAACCGAAAACTTCATCGTATTCACACACTTCATAATGAGCTCGACAAAGCGACCATTTATCCCCAATCTAGACATCACTCTACATAGGAAAGACCATTCAACCCGATCATATGCTTTTGACATATCCAATTTAAAAGCAAAGGTACCCCGTTTTTTGGCGTTATTATTTTTCATGTGGTGAAAAAGTTCAGAAACCAAAAGAGCGTTATCAGTAATCAAGCGGCCCGGAAAAAAAGCGGATTGGGTATGATAAATAAGATGAGGAAGTACTAATTTTAGCCTATTAGCAATTGTTTTCATGATAATTTTGAAAATGACATTACACTAGCTAATAGGCCTAAAATCAGTCACAACTTCCGTTTTTTTCTTTTTGGGGATTAAGACAATGAAAGTTTCGTTAAAAACCTCGAGGCTGGCACCTTCGTTTAAAATTTTAAGAATGACAGGCACAATGTCAGATTTAATAATGGACCAGAATTTATGAAAAAAGAGGGCAGGCATACCGTCCGGTCCAGGTGATTTTGTAGGGTGCATCTGAGCAAGAGCCACCACCACCTCGTCCTCCCCAATCGGTTGAATCAATACTTCGTTCATTTCCATTGTCATTTTTGGGTCAACAGAGTCCAGAGCCCTATCCATTTCCAATTAGGTTTTGGTTTTGAATAAGCCTGTGAAATAATCCGCGAAGCACTTCTCAATGTCTTTCTGATCCTCAACCCATCTTCCATTCATTCCCCGAAGGCGGTCTATAGTGTTTCGTGCCCTTCTTCCATTCGCCAATTTATGAAAAAAAACCGTGATCTTATCTCCATCTTTTATCCAATTGGCTCGCGATCTCTGGTGCCACATTTTCTCTTGTTTTGTAACAAGGTCCTGTAGGCAACCCTCCAATCGATCGTACTCCTTAGCTTGGGTATGTGTAGGTCTGCTCATGTTTTGCTGGGCAAGTTTTTTCTCACACTCCGTAATCTGGGAATTAATGTTAGCAAAGTTGTCTTTCTCCCAAGCTAGCAGACTTATACCACACTTTGATATTTTTGTTCGGACAGCTTGGGGGTCCCCCTAGTTGTCTCATCTTCCCATTCTTTTCGAATAATCCGCTGGCAAGATTCGTCCATTAGCCACATCGCTTCAAACCAAAATAATTTCCTATTCTTTTTACCCCCTCGACCCTCCGCGCATCTAAACAACCTCCAATTAATGAAGATTGGGATGTGATCAGAAGAAGTCCTCGGAAGATGTTGTACATGGTAGCTCGGATACATGCTTATCCATTCCGACGTACCCAGACATCTGTCTAATCGTTCCTGGATGTTATCGTATCCTTTCTGTCCATTAGACCAAGTATAAGAGTAGCCCTCGTCATCTAACCGGGTAGCCTATAGAGTATTTTGAAATTCGCCCTTTTTTGCACTATCTCTGATTCTTCCTCCCAATTTTTCAAAGTTGTACAAGATCTCATTAAAGTCACCTAGACAAAGCCACTTGGATCGATGACTGTTGGTGAGGTCCTTTAAAAGACTCCATGTACAATGTTTGTATTCCTCCTCCGACCAACCATACACACCGGTGAGATACCAATCATTATCGCTATCTACAACCACGCCGTCGATATGATGAAGTGACACCGAATTAACCTGAAAATCGAATTTTTGTTTCCAAAATAAGCACAAGCCTCCGCTACGGCCTCCATTACTCTGATCGCATTCAACAACTATCATACCATCATAACCCAGATTATTAAAAACATTCTCAACCTCTACTCTACACAATTTAGTTTCCATCAAAAACACGAACCCGGATTGTTTAAACGAATATGTCATTTCAGCACATTAATTGTCCGCGGGTTCCCAAGCCCATGGTAGTTCCAACTTAGACAACTCATTATGTCCGGTGGAACTGCTCTGCTGCAGTCTCCGCTGATATCACAAATTTACTCGGGGCTTCAAAAATTCCAAACTCACGGTTTTTCTTTGTGTCAGGTTGTGTGGTGGGTGGATGTTCGTGTTTGATAAATGTTGTTTTGATGATTTTGTTTTTATACCGAACAGTGTTTTGAATGTTGTCCATATACTCCTAAATGATTTAAATTGTTTTTACTAATTTTTCGGAGTATTTTTTCGAATTTATTTTAGACAAAAATTGGACAACACTTTCAATGTTTTGTGTTAATATGCTTTTACATCAAAACAATGTTTCTAAATATTTTCCTAATACTTCCGATTGGTTTAAAATATTTTTACTATTTTTCGGAGTATTTCTTGAAGGTTATTTTCGATAAAATATTGTACAACACTTTTGTCTCGTGTTCAACCGGACAACCCGTGTCTGAAAGATTGGTTTTGAAATAGAAATGAGATATTTGAGAAAAACCCGGAGGTCGACCGGTTGACCTAGAAGGCGACCGGTACCTGGGAAAATTACAGAACGCACTATAATGAAAATTTGGGGAGGGGCGACCGGCCGGACCCCTGCCCGACCGGTCCGACCCCCTGGACCGGTTACCCTGTGTTATTTTGCTGTATTGTTTTCAAACTTCTATTTGTGCGCGACGGCCGCCCTGGTTTGACAAAGAAAAATTCTAACCGTTGTCATGTGATAACTTTTCCCTAATTTATGGGGTTGATTTCTAACAGCTATAATCTTGATTTTAATTGTATTTTTTTTTGTAGAAATCAGTTCCCAAGAGGAGCTATCAATGTTCAATCATCTCCTATAAATAGAGGAAGATTTGAAGCACAACAACAAGGGAGAATACTACAACACAACAAGATACACTCAAGCAAACATATTTGTTCTTCATTGTTATTATTCTTGTTGTAGTAGCCTAAGGTCTTTCACTTTCAGATCTTGAGGTCTAGACTTATTTCTTGATTACACTTGCACTCAAATTTGTATTATTCATTATCGAGTTGTAATCTTGAATTTGGTTTATCATTTAACACAAGATATCCTTGTGAGTGTTCTTGTGGTAAGAACACACTTGGATGATCTAGGTGATAGGTGCAAGAAGATTGTGGTGATCTTTTTATTGAAGAGTGTGGTGCTCTTCGAGGTGTTGAAGAATTTGGTATTCTTCAAGTCGGAAGATTGTGGTAATCTTCACAAGGTGCCATTGAAGATTGTCATAATCTTCAAGTGATATTGTGGTAATCTCAAAAGAGGTGTTGTAAGGTGTTGTTGTATTAATTGTGGTAATTAATAATTTTTTTTTTTTTTGAAATCCATCCCGGAGATACTGGGATGGTAGAGGATTAGGCCCTAAGTGGGTTGAACCTCTATAAATCGACACGTGTTATTTACCTCCCGCACCTTTATTATTGTCTTGGCTTGTTTGATTCGAAAAAGAGGGCGTAATCGAGAAAATGGAGATAATCTATTCACCCCCCTCTAGATTATCGTAGCCGCTTGGACTCAAAAGTGGTATCAGAGCCAAACTATTTGGCAAGCTCGTTCTACATCGCGAGTAAAGAGGAACGATCAACGGCTACGAATGAAGTCTACCTTACCGGCGCCTCCACCACCAAGCCACCACTAATTGATTCCAAAAATTTTACATTTTGGAAAGAAAGAATGAAATGTTATCTACAAGGTTGCGGGTTCGATATTTGGAACACGGTCATCAATGGAGAATCTATTCCGATAAAAGATACACCACACACCTCCAAAGTCCTCAAGGAGCTCAATGATGAAGAGAAGAATATCATCTCCTTAAATAGTAAAGCTCTTAATATTTTGTATTGTTCACTTACCATTTTGGAATATGATCATATTCTAGGAATTAAATCGGCACATGAAGTATGGAGAAAATTAGAAGAAGTATATGCAAATGAAAGGAGCGACTCAAAATCATCTACTTCTCAAAGGGATACAACAACTTGGGATGAGCTTCCTATAACTTCCGACGATGATGAAAATGAACGTTGTCTTATGGGCTTCGAAGAGAACGAGGTAAGTAAACCTTCTACTTCCTATGATAGTGAATTACATAATGATTATAGTGATTTGCAAAATGATTATGATGATCTTCAAAATAAATTCCGAAGCCTACTTGTTAAATATAAAAATTTGAAAAAGGAATTCAATGTTTTGAAAAATGATAAGGATAGCTTATTCACTTCTTATGAATCATTATCATGTGCTCATACCACCACTCTTGATAAGGTTAGAAATCTTGAGAAAGAAAATAGTACTCTTGTTGAGGATATTAATTGCATGAAAAATGATTTATCAAATTTCAACTTGAGTACCAATAAAATGTCCAATATTGTTGATATTCATAATTGTGATAAAGGACTTCATCATAAGCCAAATGTTGTTAATCATATGAAAAATAGTCAAATCTCTAAGCATGTTGGTCATTACACTTCTAGAATTATTACATGTTTCTACTGTGGTAAGAAGGGTCATACCATAAATACTTGTCGGGCTAGAAATAGCTCTAATTATTGTTGGAGACCTAAAAGTCTCAAAGCTAATCCCAAAGGACCCAAACACTTGAGGGTACCACAAAACGATGTCATATTAGGTACCCGGCAGAATAATATTCAAGGAAAATTCATGACGCCAAGGAGACATCAAATGACTGTCTCATTCAATCATAGAAGAAGACATCACCACAATGAATTTCCAAGAGAAAGACACTATCAACAATAGGAATGACACAATTCTTGGAAATGGAGCAATAAGAAGAGCTATAATCAACAAGATGATTTTCAAAGGGGAAGATATCATCAACAATGGGAACGACACAACCCATGGAAATGACGTAATTGGTAAACCGTATCTCCCTATTTTAATATGCATTTTATATTGTTATTATGCATGTTTTTATTTGTGCCTATATTTTCAAAATGAGTTTTCAAATATTTTTTTAAATTAAGGTCTTCAATATATATTTGTGTTTTTAAAATATTTTGAAAAAGAAGACCTTGCATGATGTTTTTAAAACTCTTGTGTATTTTAAATGACTTGTATGTTCATTATCTCTTATGGACTTATAATGCATAATATATTTGTGATATCTTTTATTGTCTTAGCCTACAATTCTATTTGATATGTTTTTGGGCAACATTTATTCTAAGAATTGTGTAGGACTTATATATCTTCATCAATAGTTATCTACTCATTATTTGACAAGAGAGACATAAGCTATCGAGGTTCGTTCATTATTGGTATTCATCTTATAGACTCGATATATATGTGTCATATGCCTATGTGCTTGCATTTCAAGATATTTCATAGTATTTCACATAAGTGCCATTAAGAGGATTTTTCGATTTTTGAAAGGCACTATTCTATAAAGCTTGTTTTATCCGAGACTTGTAAAGGATTATATTTTATTTTGATAAAACATTTGATTTTCTCATTATATCAAAATCATGCATTTGATTGCTCATATTCATTCTTGTCAAAACTCTTGTTCAAATGCTTCTTTCAAATGAGGTCTCAACTATATGCTCTTGGATTTTCAAATTTCAAAATAGACCTTATATGGCTTCCTATAAGCTTATTTGAACTTACATGTTCTATGAAACCCTTGATGATTTGTTTGAAAGCATAGTATGTGTTACTTGTTATTGCATCTATATTATTCGATATTTCTATGCTCGTGTGCAAGATATCTTGTTAAGATTTTGCAGAATTTTTTTGATATCTTGGAACAAGTTTGATGACCAAGTGGAGGTTAGTAGCTCAAAGGTAATGTCAAGAAGAAGGTATTGATTTTGATGAAGCATTTGCTCCCGTAGTATGTTTTTGTAGCTATTCGCATTCTACTTGCCCGTTCTTGTTTTTAAGAAAATTTCAAGCTTTACCAAATGGATGTTAAATCCACTTTTCTAAATGGTTTTACTCTAAAAGAAGTCTATGAAAAACAACCGGGGTTTGAAAATTTTTCTAGGCCAAGTGATCTTTATAAAAGGCCTTGTTTGGTTTAAAACATGCACCCCGTGTATAGTATGACAGACTTAGATATTTTCTATTACAAAATAATTTTAGTATTTTACAAGAGGTAAAGTTGAAACTATTCTCTTTGTTTCTGAAGAAAGGGCAAGATTGCTTATTAGTGCAAATTGAAGTTGATTCGGTGCTACTAATGAATTTTTGTACTAGATGTTTTCTAAGTTGATGCAAGGTGAACTTGAGATGAGCATAATGAGAGAGCTCATATTTCTTCATTGGAATTCAAGTTAAACAATGAGGTGATTATATTTCACATTCAAAGTATACAATAGAACCTTTGAAGAAGTTAGGCATTGAAGAAGGAAGAACCATCTCAACCTATATGGCTACCAATGTAAAATTGACAAAGATTGAGGAAGGCATATTGACAAGCAAGTTCGAGTTATGTTTATCTACGTTTATTACTTCTTTAGACTCGACATTTTCTATGCCTTATGTCTATATGCTCGACTTCAAAACTATCCCATCGAATTTTTGGATCAAATTTCGGAGTTTTGCAAAACAGACTGAACCAGTGGGCTGCCAAGGGAGAGGCCAAACGGTCGCCCAGCACCTCGACCGATCGCCCATGCCCCTGACCGATCGCCCACTGTGATTTTATGGTTAAAATCGTCTCTGTTCTTTTATTCTGCCATTTTGGCTTATTTCTCACAACTTTCGTCCCCTTTGCAAATTTCAGACACACTTCACTTCAAATGAGTTTTGTTGCATAAATTACATATTTTGGGGATTATATTGCTCGTTTATCATCATTATTAATCATCCTCACCGATTAAATGGTAAGAATTCTACTCCCTTGTCTCAATTGGGTGGAACCCTTGAGAAAATGCCTATGTATTGATTGTTGTTGGAATTCTTGTATAATTGTGTTGTGAATGATGATTGTTGTTGGATTATATTTGTAAAATTGATTTTGGTGATAAAAAACTTGGCTTGATTACATTTAGAAGGGCTATATATATCTTCTTCAATTTTTGACACCCGCCAAGTGTTAGATAAAACGTTTCAATGCAAAATTCATTACCTACATGATTCTCTCAATTTCAAAAGTCTTATATATTTATAGAGATCATGTTTTGCAAATCAAATGAGTTTTCATAAGCTTCTACAAGTCATATGATCGACTTTTCCCTCATATTTGGTTTATAAGCTTCAATGTTCAAATAGCTCGATACATCGGATAAGTTGCGTACTTTGATATGATGTTGTGATGTTTTTATCGTGCTAACATTCTTTTTGATGATTCCAAAGGGGGAGAAACATGTTATAAGCTTATTAGCTCAAAGAAGCTAAAATAAGCTCGAGAAAAGAGCTTATAAGTTGTGGCTATTAGAAGCCATAAGTTGTGGAATATACTTAGTCCATTTGATGTATTATGGACTGATATTCATGTCTAATGATGTTTTGTTGACAGGGGAGCTTATAAGCTCAATATGTAAAAGCTGAGCTTTTAGCTTTTGGTTGATTGCTTCTATATTACTCTTGTTGTGCATGTTGATAGGGGGAGCTTTTGGTTAAATATTTTGTATATCTATACAACCATCTTTGTGTTTAATGTTGCGTGGAATGTTGTCGCTCACAACGGATAGTTCATTTTTAACCGGTAAAATTGTTTTGTTTCAAAATCGACCTCGTTAAATTATTTTGGTTTGTAATCATCAAAAAGGGGGAGATTGTTTGATAAATGGTTTTATCATGATTTTGATGATTTTGTTTTTATACCAAAACAATGTTTTGAATGTTGTCCAAATACTCCTAAATGATTTAAATTGTTTTTACTAATTTTTTGGAGTATTTCTTCGAATTTATTTTAGACAAAAATTGGACAACACTTTCAACGATTTTGTGTTAATATGCTTTTACATCAGAACAATGTTTCTAAATGTTGTCCTAATACTTCCGATCGGTTTAAAATGTTTTTACTATTTTTCGGAGTATTTCTTGAAGGTTATTTTCGATAAAATATTGGACAACACTTTTGTCTCGTGTTCAACCGAACAACACGTGTCTGAAAGATTGGTTTTGAAACAGAAACGAGACGTTTGAGAAAAACTCGGAGGTCGAGCGGTCGACCTAGAAGGCGACCGGTACCTGGGAACATTACAGAACACACTATAATGAAAATTTGGGGAGGGGCGACCGGCCCAAGGAGTGGGCAACCGGTCGAACCCCTGCCCGACCGGTCCGACCCCCCTGGACCGGTCACCCTGTGTTATTTTGTTGTATTGTTTTCAAATTTATATTTGTGGACGATCGGTCGCCCTATGGTTTGACAGCAAAATTCTAACCGTTGTGCAACAGACAACTTTTCCCTAATTTATGGGGTTGATTTCTAACAGCTGTAATCTTGATTTTAATTGCAATTGTTTTGTAGAAATCAGTTCCCAAGAGGAGCCTATCAATGATCAATCATCTCCTATAAATAGAAGAAGATTTGAAGCACAACAACAAGAGAGAATACTACAACACAACAAGATACACTCAAGCAAACATATTTGTTCTTCATTGTTATTATTCTTGTTGTAATAGCCTAAGGTCTTTCACTTTCACATCTTGAGGTCTAGGCTTATTTCTTGATTACACTTGCATTCAAATTTGTATTATTCATTATCGAGTTGTAATCTTGAATTTAGGTTATCATTCAACACAAGATATCTTTGTGAGTGTTCTTGTGGTAAGAACACACTTGGATGATCTAGGTGGTAGGTGCAAGAAGATTGTGGTGATCTTCTTATTGAAGAGTGTGGTGCTCTTCGAGGTGTTGAAGAATTTGGTATTCTTCAAGTCGGAAGATTAGGGTAATCTTCACAAGGTGCCGTTGAAGATTGTGGTAATCTTCAAGTGAGATTGTGGTAATCTCAAAAGAGGTGTTGTAAGGTGTTGTTTTATTAATTGTGGTAATTAATAAAATCTTTTTTTCTTTTTGAAATACATCCCGGAGATACTGGGGTGGTAGAGGATTAGGCCCTAGGTGGGTTGAACCTCTATAAATCGACGCGTGTTATTTACCCCCCTCTAGATTATCGTAGCCGCTTGGACTTATAGTTCGGGGTTATGTTTAGAAGCGGTGAATTGGCTTAATGGAGTGGATTTGGAGGGTGTCAGTTTTTTGTTGGGGTTCGATGCATGAGTCAGTGCCACCCCCGCTTAGTTTTGGTGGTGGAATGGCTTTTTAGTGGTCTATTTGTGGGTTTATGGGTGTCAGCAGGTGACGTGGGTTGAGGAGGGCCATTTCGTTGGATGTGGGGTTGTCAAGTAGTGGTGGGGTGTCGGGTACCTTTGAGATTTTTGGTGGCAAAACTGGGGGGTTGATGAAGTTTCGAGTGTTGGAATTGGTTTGTGTTGGAGTATTGTTGGGTGGCTTCGGAGTGTGAATGTTGGAGTTCATTTGGGTGAGGATTTTCATGAGTGAGAGTTCGAGATTTCGAAGGTTTAAGGATTCAGTGGTAGGCATTTGCTTTGAAGGGTTACGATTGGCTTTGGGTGAGGATATGAGTGATAATGATTCCAAGGTTTCGTGAATGTGGTTTTGGTTTTGGTTGTTTTCTTGAGTTGGTGGGGAAAGGTGTTTGTGTTTGTTGATTGATTCGAGAGGGAGTACAATGGATGGATTTGGGTTCGTGTTTCGGTAACCAGTGTTGGACGAGGACGTGGGCGTAGATGTATGAAAAAGGTTTCAGGCTAGAGGATTTTGGGTAAGAGGTGTGTTTTCACGGGCAAGAGAGGTTCGTTTTAGGGGCGATGCTTTGAGCCACTGGCCGTATTTCATGCTTGTCAGGTCCTGACACTCATTTCGATCGTAATTATCACAATTACGGAAAGAGTGCCCGATCAAGCCGCAGCAAAAGCAATAAATAGGCAATGATTCATATTTTAGGGGTATGGTTAGAAGCTTCCCTTGAGTTTTTATGGAGATGATTCTGGGTAAAGGATTGGTGATGCCAATGGATATTTTCATGCGGATGAATTTTCCAAAAAGGCCCTCAGTAGAGTTGTCAGTAGAAACCAAATCCCCGAGTTGTCCCGCTAAAATTTTTGCGGTGTTGATGTTCATACAAGCCTCCGGAATATCATATATCTGAATCCAAAATGTTCCGTGGGATACCCTCGTCATTGAAGGTTGTTCATTCTTATCCACTTTCCGAATGGCAAAGACGCCCCCATCATAATGCCAGGGTTGGTTGGCGATCACCCAATCTCTATCTTCTTTGGATTCAAATCGGAATAGAATTAGATCCGCCCCCCATCCCCTAGCTGTAATTGGATGCTTGGTTTTCCAAGATTTTTTCATAATCTCAATGAGGTAAAACACTTTCCACGACTTGTCGGTACCCAACAAACAAAAGGATGAAGCATTGGCGTTAGGAGTTTCACTACTGTTAGTCCCATCTAGATCTATAATATTTCCTTCTCACTCCGTCAACTCTTCCATTCCGACTGCTTGTTCAAAACCAATACAACAACTGAATCTGGGTAAAGATCCGGCATTGTATTCCTGAAAATATAACAAAAACAAACTAGGGTTAGCGGAAACCAAATTGTATTGGACAAGGATGTTAGATAACCCTCACTCCGACGACCAGATAAGAGAAACGAAAAAGAAGACGGGACAAAAAACGAGACCAAGACGCTAAAAATTGGAAAAGAACAGACTGCTGAAAGGAAAAAAAATTAAAGCAAAACCCTAATATGTGAGACTAATGGTGGGTGGGGTTGACACACAGGACGATGACCAGAATCCAAAGAGGAGAGGCTGACGAAGAAGAAAAATAAAAGAAGGAGACAAAGGAAGGGGGAAAAAGAAGGTCGAATCGATTCCAGCGGCCGGGACCGCGATGGAAGCAAGCAACCGACGAAGGACAGGATATTGTTCATTACAATAAGTCCCATATAATTGATTGACATGTGGATTCTCCAGATTGCGAACGTAGATCTATAGTTAAGTGCATGATAATTGTCCTTAGAACAACAGTTAGTGATTAATGATTATCTTTAATTTTCACAAGGATGATGATGATAGAAAGGTTGTTAAATTGGGCAAGCAATGAAGAAAATAATGGGGCTCGGAGAGGTAGTTAAATGCTTGACTAGGGAAATAGGGTATCAAAGTTGTCGACTTGTCGGTTGAGGCCATATTATAGGATCGCATTAAATCAAGCCCAGTGCTTACTGATAATTGAATATGGCTTAATCATTAACAATTTATGTTTTTTCTTTTGTTTCCTAACTCATTTATATTGATAATTACTCCTCCGTCCCATTAAGATAGGCAAATAGAGTATTTTATACGGATTAAGAAAACATTATAAATGTAATTTGGATAATAATCTTTTTTCCATATTCTTCCTACTTTATGCTTGCATAAATGAGAATATATCATTGTTGGTCTCAAGCAAAGTGAATTAAATAAGGGTAGTTTAGTCTATTGCTGTGTAATTAATACTCTCAATAAGGAAACAAACCCATAATTTGGGACAGACGAAAACGAAAATGTGACTTATCTTATTGGGACGGAGGGAGTAACATTTTACGGGCATAATTAGTCCTTTAGTGTGGTAATAAATCAAGAGTGAGATTGGGCGTGATTAATTCCCAAGTTATTATTTAGTCTTTTCTAATGGATACACTATAGCCTGATAACTTGTTTGTTTGAAAGATTGAGTTTTTTGGATATGTGTAGGTTTGCAGGAAAATGGGTTGTAAATTGGATATCATCCCAATGTGGGATATATTATCACATTAGAGTAGAGATGGCAGCAGGATGGGTAGACATGAGTACCCACCTGCCCAGACCCTAATGAGATGGGTATGGGTAATCTTTTTCGAATTTGGGACGAGTATGAGATGATAAATTACTACCCATTATATACGAGTAGGTATGGGTTTATCCCTCGGATACCCACCACTAACCGAACCCTTTTACTCCTTAGTAACTTTCATTTATTTTTTCCTCTGACATTATACATATCTTCATAGAAGTCCAACATAAATTTTTATTTTGTACAAAGAAGATATAAAGTAGTTATTTAATTTGAATCTATGATCATACCAACTGTGTTTTATCTTTGCCAAGTTTGATATAACTACATGTCTGATGATGTAGTTTTATAAATTAAATGATGTACTAGTGTTGATTCTGCAGTTTTAAGGAATGTATTGGTTACATTTGTATTTGTGTGATGCTTTTGATTTAGTTGATGAATGATGATAGCCTGTAGTGACTTACAAATTAAAATGGTTAATTGTTATATTTATTAAGAATTTAACAATTAGCATTTTATTACATAATAATTAATTTTTGGTATTTAATAGTTATCTAAATATTCATATAGTTATAAGTTTTTATATAAAGTAAAACGGGTTTTAGGTGGATACGGGTAGTACGCGGGTATCGAGAAATGGATTTGGGATGGGTACAAGTAATAGATGTAATTTCTTAATCGGGTTTGGGACGGTACGGGTAGTATAAATATTATAGGATTCGGGTATGGATAGCCTTAATTGGTGGATACCCTACCCATTGTCATCCCTACATTGGAGATGTGATAAGGAACCGGGCTATTTCATTTTCCAGGGCCTTGTGTGAGTGAACTAAACACGTTAATATGAAAGAAATTTCTAAAATGGTATGATATCATATTCATAAACCCCAACCAAACGTAGCCTTAGCATTTCACAGTTGAATTTGAAGTTGTTATTTAACTGCAAAACAAATTAAATTATTTAATATTGTTTTAGATCAATTGTTAAAAAATTTGTTCCATTCGTTATATAAAATTGATAAAAAAAAAATATAAAATATAAAGTTATTCGAGACATGTTTGTGTTGGGCTCAATAAAAGCTTTAATCAAACTCGTTTCGATCAATCTTGTGCTTTAGTGGTAGACGTTTGTGCTATCAGAACGATTTGGCATAAGTTCAATCTCATATGAGTGTGTGTTCCCATCCCATTTTACTCAGGAAAAAAAAATCAAAATTCAAACAAACTAAAATAATAACATTTTCCACCCAACTTATTTCGATGTTGTTTGGGAACAGTATCTATTATGTGTCTCTCTCTCATGATTCTCAGCATAAAGAAACAGTTGCGCAATTCTTCACAAATTATATTTCAGTCCTTTTCCACCAAATTTAGGGTGACCCCATGAGATTAGCTATGTCATATGGCATAATAAAATGGGAGAATTTTTAAAGTACCCACTATGGATAGTGGGTACTTGTTTCTACCCAATAAGATAAAAAACTTCTTTTCTACCCAAATTGACCAAATTATCCCTACATTAAGTTGGTATTTTTGAATTTTGAAATTCAAAAACCGTATAAGAAACCGTATAAGAAACCGTATAAAACAAAATAAGAAACCAAACGTCCAAACCCATCCCCATTTCGTGCCCCAACAAAAAAACAAAAGAAAGAAAAAAGGCCCCATTTCGTGCGACTACAAGAAGAAGAAGAAGTACCAACCCCCATTTCGTGCCCAATAAGAGAAGAACATGGACTCAATCGTGTCGTCGCGTCGACGCCTCCACCTCCACTCCCGCTTCGCCTCCACCTCCGCCTCCGCTGCCGCTTCCGCGCCGCCTCCGCACCATCCTCTCCGCTTGCCCGCTGCTTATCGCCGCCTCCGCACCATCCTCCGCCGCTGCCTCCCCCCGAACAGGTAAGCATATCAATCGTCATTTAGGATTCATTGATTTAGGATTTTTAGTGTTCGATTTTAAGTTTTAAACTCTATTTATGTTAGGTTAATTGATTTAGGATTTTTAGTGTTCGATTTTGGTGTTTAAGGTTTATCAATTGGGTTATTGTTAGATAAATTTGTGAATAAGTTTGATAAATTTGTGTGTTGGGTTATTGTTGGATGTTGGTGACTTGGTGTAGCAGCCGCCGTGCGGCGCGATTTGATGTAGAAGATGAAGCGGCATGATATCGTGCCCTGTTATAATTGGGTACGATATCGTGCCGCATATCGTACCTAGGTATAACGGGCACGATATTGTGCCCTGTTATAATTGGGTACGATATCGTGCCGCATATCGTACCTAGGTATAACGGGCACGATATCGTGCCTTGTTATAATTGGGTACGATATCATGCCTAGTTATAAATTGAACTATATCGTGCCGTAGTTATAAATTGAACTAGTTATAAATCTTGGTACGATATCGTGCCCTAGGGTTTTTTTGTATTCTTTCCATGTATTCTTTGCCTATATCGTGCCTAGATATCCATATCCATATTGTCCCACATGCTGTTTTTTTCACTACTGATTCGCAATTTTTCAACAATTCATCTTAATAAATTGAAATTTATTAATTGTTGTAGGTCGGTCCACAATGGAAGAGACCCTCATATCATCGAGAGGGGCCCACATCGCGGGATACGTTTGATCGAATATTATTCGGACCATCGAGAGATGAGTTCTTTGGAGATCGGTGATGATTTATATAGTCGATTTAGGCAGTCGGCTTTGGATATTTTATGGATTTTGGGTATGAGCGGAGCGTTGTAATGCGGCACCGCATGCATTAGTTGCGATGGAGGTGCATGTGCGGACGCTCCGGAATCGGAGTGTTGGTTCCACGTCGGAAAGCGGTACTATCGATTCTCTCGGCGTGATTTTGCTATGATATCGGGATTGCGATTTTCGGGGTCCACATTTGACCCTAACGGTGATTTTGAGGTACCCGAGACCGGTATATATAGACGGTATTGCCTAGGGGTGATCGGGTTACCGCCGCGCATTTACGCGATTTATTTGCTTTGTTGGCACCTTCCGTGACTCACCAGGCGATGCCCGAAGGTGGCGAAGGTGTTATTTGCCTTTTACATGATCATCGTGTTTCGATGGCGGCGATCGACCAGATGGGCCGTTGGTTGTGGTTTTTGATCGAGGACGATGCACATGGGAGGCGTTCCTTGGGGGAAATACTCCTTTCGTATATTGATGCATTATATTCGGCACTTGATGTTACGCCACCGGCCGATATACTAAGGACGTTCCACCTGATATCGGCCACCTTCTTATCATTTTTATAGGGCCACTTATGTCTTTGTTGTACGTATATGTTTTTATTTTATTTATATTTGTAATTAGTTTTTAAATATTTAAAAATCTTATTTTTCATACTTATCAATGTTCTCACAGATTTGGGCATTCGGCGATACCTCTTTGCTGGGTAATGCCTGGCGACTCAGTATCGACACCCGATTGCCTAGGTGCCTTGGGAGGTTTTCAAGACCGCTATTGACATGACATTTTTCTTTGACACGGTATGTATTAACAGATTTACTTATTTATTTATTTAATAATTAATTTATTTTTTATTAATTTATTTATATTATTTACAGGCTTTAGTGTGTCATGAGATATTGGATCCGACCAGAGAGAAGCTCCAGAGATATATATAGAGGAGTCGATGATCCGATTATTTTGTTAGGTCCTCTCGCTTCATCCCGAGGAGAACCGGTTTTTAGGTAGGAGTAGAGGCGAGGTACGAGTCTGGTTCGATGACCCCTCCCACCTACCTCTATCGGAGAGAGAGTGTCGATTCGACACCAGACCCCCCTATTAGCGGGGGACAGAGTAGTGTCGCTTATGCAAAGGGGCGAGACAGAGGCGGGCGGCGGGGGGGGAGAGGTGACCCGTTTCGAGGCCGACACCGCTACTCCTACGATTCGAGGCCGGAGAAGCGGCCTAGGGCAGATGGTCCATCATCCCATCTGGCCGATGATCCTTTAGATGGCCGGACAGATGACGCATCAGTCCGTCAGGATACTCGTGTTGATCCATCTATCCACGACGACTATGCACGCGATGATCCACCAGTCCGTCAGGATTTTCGGTTATAGGATTGTATCTACGACATTTTCGGTTAGTTTATTTATTATGTGTCTCGCATTTTACTGTAAAATTAATAAATCATACTTGTTAACCTATAAACATTTTTCAATGTGTAGGATTCCATACGGCACATATGGAGTCGTATGCATGGTACGGATCCTGCTGACACAGTATATGACCCAGCGACCATGGAGGAGATTCCTCCCGGATAGGAGCTGGATGAGTTGGTCAGGGTTGTCCAGCACGGATCTCCAGGATGGGGTAATCCTGGTCCATGGAGTGCTGTACCGCAGGTATACTTGAATTTAATTATTTTTTTGGCTAGTTTATTCATTTTTTTCATTCAATTTTTTTTGATTATTTACTGATTTTGTTTTTACCCAGGTGTACATGATCGTGAATTTGTCGGCCCATTTTGTCGTCTCTGTGATGGATCTACGTAGAGCCACAAAGACATATGTACGACTCGATGCGTGCCCGATACACAAATGATAGTTTTGCCAATCGGCGTGCCGACACACGTCCCCTCCGTCCGCATGCTCCCATGTGTACTCATTCGCTGGCTTCTCGCCGCCTTAGGTAAGAGCCCATCCGCCGAGTGGGAACTTGTCCATAGGCAGCGACCGAAGATTGTTTTTGCGAAACGACCCCACCAGTTGTGGTGTATTTGCCATACATTCCATCATTAGTTGTATCACACATAAGATTAATAGGAAGTATGTGGAGCAGTCGATTCCAGAGATAAGGAAGAATATGGCACGACAAGTTTACTAGTACAGTATTGATAGTAGTACTTGGGAGTTGTAGTACATATTGTTGTATATCTTCTAAATATTTTGAGTTATTTAAATTAAATATTCATTTTGTTTAAAAAAACAAGAATTCTTTAAATTAAAAGAGTTACAATTAGCAGATAAGAAATCAACAAAAACAGAACAGCAAAACTACAATTAGGCATAATATCGTGCCACTTATATCATAGTTGGCACGATATCGTGCCCTATATAGTTGGCACGAAATATCGTGCCCCTATATTTGCCACGATATGTCGTGACTTATATAGTTGGCACGATATCGTGGAAAATATAGTGGCACGATATATCGTGCCAAACATAAGACACGATATTACGTACCAACTATAATAGGGCACGATATATCGTACAACTATATAAGTCACGATATCGTGCTTGATAGTTGGCACGAAATATCGTGCCATATATCGTATCTTGTAAAGGACACTACTTGACATGATTAACACATTTAGACTCATGAGTTTCATTTCTTGTGTGTTTTTTCTAGAAAATAGTGTTACATTTGAAATAAACTTTTGCCTAATTTTCATCATCCGGGCGTCTCGGACATTTTCTACGGGTATGATCATCTGCCGGCATATTCCACATTTCTTCTTATTACGCACTTGTCTCAAAGGACCGGGTTTTGTTTGTCAGCGAGGCACTTTCGTGCTCATCGGCAATGACATAGTGCATTTGACGCAATTGTGGCCACACCCCACACCTTGAACAAATTTGACTCTTACGTGAACGATTACTTGATGATTCAACAAAATGAATGAACTCTACTTTGTCTAGGACGACACCTTGTCTCGGGTTATTTGGAGGGTTGCATACTAAGTCTCGCACCTCTTGTGGTAGAACCCATTCACTCGGATCGAACTGGTAAAACTTCACCCGCCCATATTTTTGAAGATTTCCATTTTTATAATAATGGGCGACAAAAATGAATAGATATTGAGGTTCGCGCTTCCCGCACAAATAAACAAACAATTATTTTAAAATATTGAACGAATTATGTGAAAATATTGATACAAATTTTAAATTTCTTTATACCTAATTGCTGCATGCATGGGCGCAAAGCATCAATTCATATTCAAATTCTCGGCGGTTGCACGTTCTTTTGGATAAGTCAACCAAATAAGTCTTTGTTCCATCTTTCACCTTGTACTTCACATTACTAAGACATTGTACATCCATTCTACGACCTATCTCAATCGCATCATTTAATCTTTTGGTTGCTTCAAGTGTTAGCTCTTGATCTTTATCATTAGCAGCAGCGGTCGTCGTTCATGAAACCACTTTTCAATAATAGTCCGAGCACACTCAAGCCTGAGAAAACAGTAACTTTCGGCCCATAATAACCGACTATTGAAGCTCTCAGTGAGTTTGATGTCATGAACCCATAACGCCGGACAGACACTTAACTCGAGACCATCCGTCTTCCCCGCACGTTCTAACTTAAACGCACCCGTCTCACTAGCAACTTTTATGTTTTCAAAATACTTATCATAATCTTCACGGCGGTATGAATATGCTGCATTCCTAAACATTGCTACTATATGTTGACCGTATTGAGCCAAATTACTCGCAAATGATAAGTGCAAAGCCCATGTGATGCTTCGGTATCTGCTTTTATGGCATTACGATACTCTTATGATGATCGAAACAATCGAGATCACGAGGGCAATTATAAGCATCTCTCAACTGTCTCAAAAACCATGTCCAAGAATCGCGTTTTCAACATCCCGATTCCAACAACAAGTGGGAAAATCTGTTCATTACCATCTTTTATTCTTTTACAAACAATATTCCCCTAGGTATTTGCCTTTAAGGTGTGTTCCATCAATCACAATAATCGGTCGGGCATTGTTCGAATCCATGATTGATGCATGCAAAGCAAAAAACACGCATACTTGAATCTATTAGAATTATCCGACTTCCATCTAGTTACCGATCCGGGATTCGTTAAATTCAACATATGTAAGTATGCCGGAATTAGATTGAATGACTTGTTGCTATCTCCATATATCAACCCAAAGGCATGATGCTTTGCACTCAACGCAACATTATAACTCATTTTAAGCCCATGTCGCAATTCCAACTCCGCTATCATATCTCTTGGCACGAGTGCAGAATGTTCCACTAGTAATCTAGATGCAAAATACGTACCTACTACTTTAGAATGCACCCGCCTAGATGCATTGTCATTCAAATTTAACCCACATCCATGGTGCTTGTCAAACTTCCCTACTCTCCAAATACCATCCTTTCCATATGCACGCATTCGAAAAGGGCATCGTTCATACTTGCATATTGCATGAAAACGAGTCTTATCCGAGCGTTCAACTCGATACTCGACTTGATTTTCAAGGTGATGCATGCCTAGTGCGATATCCAATTCAGTTTTGCTCATGTATATTGCTCCTTGGCGCAATGTCCCACCGTATGCTTCTAACCAGCGGTTTCCTCGGGAACCGAAAGGTGCGAGAGTGTACCAGAATCACCCAACTTCGTCCCGTGGGCACTATTGTTTCGTCCATATTGTCTCTATGGATATCGGATGTAAGTTAACACCTGCGTACTTATCTTTGCATCTTGGTTTTGGTTTTAAAATACTTCTCTCCGCTCTCGTCTCCACTCACAAAATTCCTCAAATTCAAGACGTTGCTGGTCATTTTCAAATTGATTATTAGCTTCAACGCCGGTACCAACATCACCATCGGTGTAGTTCTCACCAAAATCATTTGACCGTAGTTTTGCACCATAATTAATGTCATTATTATCACAACCAACATCAACATCGATATTATCACAATTAACATCGGTATTATCACAACCCATATCGGATAATAGCCATCTTCATTGCTTGGCCTTATACTAGGTCCCTGGACAATTGATATTTGGAACATTAACCGTAGGTGCTAGTGGACGCGGATGATCAATAATTGGAACATTGTTCATATGCATAAAAGGTGCTCCACTGGCCTTACCGCATGACTATATGGATTGATTTGCGGTAAACCGTATTGTTGAAAACCAAGAAGTTGCTTGTAATTAGGCCCAATGATCACGACAAATCATTCGACTAGCCATTAGTTGCATAAAACTTCCACCAACACCTTGTTGACCTTCAACGTTCTCAACTCGATTATGCTCGAGCGGACCTCCCAATACATTATGCGAACTAGTCTCACCCATCGTTTTTCTTTTCGATGTTACAAAAACAATGGTAACTCGGTGTTCCCAAACGCAGCTTTCAATGTCATCATCGTTTTTCAACTTTAACTTCCCAAGTTTGTTTCCAGAAATATCTACAATAGAATGCATTATACAATCGTATACACCCCTATCAACATCAACAACACCATAAACCTCCTCCAATATTTCACTATAATTCATTTTGCCCGGTTTAATACGTACAACTTCTTCTTCACCACTTTTATATTCTAAACCTTCCCAATGACCACCAAATCGAACAACAAGATAGCGAGAGTTCATCTATATAAAAAGAAAAAATATTGATAAATGCAAGAACACATAAAAGGCGTCTGTTTTGTATATCGTGCCCTTTTTCGTGAGGTACGATATCGTGCCCTTTATTAGACACGATATATCGTGCCCTTTTTGGCACGATATATCGTGCCCTATATATTAGGTACGATATCGTGTCTAATATACAGGGGCACGATATCGTACCTAATATACGGCCACGGTATATAGTGTAATACTAATAAAGGGCACGATATATCGTAATCTAATATACGGGGCACGATATCGCGTACTGTCTATGACACGATATCGTGCATTGTGTTTCATAAATGCGAAAATTTTTCCTTTCACAAAACACTTCACATATTTTGCAAATATATTGGTCTTGAACGATTTAAACAAGGTTAACTAATTAGGAGGAGAAGAACATTACCTTGTTATTCGATTTTTTGATGCGATTTTGTTGATGAAAGCCCACAAAAATAACTTCTTGATATTTTGTGAAGAAGAAGAAGAAAAGAGAGAAAAATGAAGAGCAAAAAGAAGGAGTGTTCACGATTCACGTATGTTATGTATTGGGAGTATTTAATTTCAAGAGAGAGAAATACATATTAAAGGCTTGCATTTAAAGCCTCAAGGGTATTGTGGTAAAAGAACACCAAAATTGGGTAGAAAACTATGTTTTTTATCCTACATGTCAAAAAACTCAATCATCTATCCCAAGTGGGTAATTTGCCCCATTTGCTCTAATAAAATCATTGTCCAGTGTTAATTTAGCAAATCGCTAACGTTAGGACGACACCGACGGAACCAAACGGTCTCATAGTTGTGAAGCCACAATGTTTGAAACTTTGAATATCACCAGTTATATATAGTCCAAAATTTGAGTTTGGTGATTTATAATCGATTCTGATTATTCGAAGCAATTATATAATTATTTTGAATTTGGGCTTGTCATATGATTAACACAATTTTTTAAAAAATAATAAATAATAAAAATAATATGATTATACTTGTCATGTAATTACTTGAGTTGGATTTAATCAACTTTGAACGAAAAATTTACCATTGATTAAGCTTCAATTTCTAAAATAACCTTTTCATCTCCAGGTGCTAATTGTGTGGGCTAAATTATATAGCATTAGTGTTGTTAGATGCTAATTATTAATTAATTGATTAGTATAATAATTTTTCAGAAGAAAAACTAAAACACAAAAACTCCTGTCAGACCGTCTAACGGGTCTGACCTGTTAGACGGACCTGACCCGCGGATCCGATGGCATTTTCGTAATATTAGCAGTGGTGTTTTAGTAGTTTTCAGGGAGTATCGGTATTAGCAATCATTCTTAAATGTATTAGTCGTCCTTCTAAAAAGTATTAGCAGTTCATCTGAAATGTATTAGTAGTTCCCTGAAGAGTTTTTTAGTGTTTCTCCTAAATATACTCCTGAAATGTATTAGCAATCCCTCAAAAAAGTATTAGTAGTTCCTCGAAAAAGTATTAGTAGTTCCTTGAAATAAATTAATTTTTTCTCTCGAAATGTATTAACAATCATTCTGAAAAAGTATTAGTCGTCCTTCTAAAAAGTATTAGCAGTTCTTCTGAAATGTATTAGTAGTTCCCTGAATATAATTAAATTTTTCTCTCGGAATGTATTAACAATCCTTTCCGAAAAGTATTAGTAGTTCTTCGAAATGTATTAGTAATTCCTGGAGAATTTTTTTGTATTTCTCTGAATATACTCCCGAAATGTATTAGTCGTCCTTCTAAAAGTATTAGCGAGTTCTTCAAATGTATTAGTAGTTCCCCGAATATAATTAAAAAAATTCTCCCGAAATGTATTAACAAATTTTCCTTACGAAAAGTATTAGTCATCCTTCTAAAAAGTATTAGCAGTTCTTCTAAAATGTATTAGTAGTCCCAAGAAGAGTTTTTAGTATTTCTCATGAATATACTCCCAAATGTATTAGCAATCCTCAAAAAAGTATTAGATGTTACCCTAAAAGTATTAGTAATTCATATTTTGTCCTCAATAAAAAAAGTGGAGTGGCATTATTTTTATTTATTTGTCCATCTCCTCTCCTCAAGATTCTAGTCCATTGCCGTCGTATCCCCAAATATTCCGCGATGCGCATCTCGACGAAGTGGAGAGAATTTCTATGCACAAAACGGTATCTTCTAGCCCGTAATAGCTTGAAAATAAGCAAATTTATCCGCCACACCCCCATTTCTTCAATATAATATATATATATATATATATATATACACCTTGGCGTGGTAGTCACAACGGCGATTGGATAGCAACACGGTGGAAGCGACCCATCCGAAAGTAACAATTCGGGATAAGCATCAATGTCCTTTCCCATGTACCAATTATACCCCACCATATCCATACTCACCACCACAACATAATTATCCCCGATCGCACCCCATTCCCCCAAATTGAAGCTCAAAATGTATCCCCTCATTTTATAGTGGTTAATTATTATGGCGGGGCGTCAGATTTAAGAGGTTGCAGTTGAGGACTAGGACTCCGACGTCTTTCGGTCGGACATGAGATTTCACGAGACTGCCATTGCCATGTTCTTTTAGACGACAAATGGGATGAGGAGAGAGAAAGATAGAAGGGCGTGGATGTTGGAGCATTTCGTTTAAAGATCCGGGTCGGATTTGGAGGATCCGTCTAACGGACTTAGATCCGTTAGACCGTCTGACAGGAGACTAGCTCAAACTAAAAAAGTATGGTATTTAATAAAAGAACTAGTCTTCTGTCAGACCGTCTAACGGATCTAGATCCGTCTAAATATCCTACCATTTCAAGGACTTGCTAAATGTTTTCCAAAACATTGGGTCCTTAGCATCTGGGTCGGGCCCATCTTTCCAGCTCCCTTTTTACCAAAAATTGGGCTCAATAGCTTCTTCATCACCTTGTTAAAACCCGATCTAGGAACGCACCGCCCATGTTTCCCAAGCTTCGCCGCAACTTTAGGTGGCGGCTGGCAATGCGGCGCCATTGCCGGCTCCCATAGGCTCCGACCCAGCATGGCCTGGTTGAGATGCACCTCAAATAATAGTCGCTCGTATTGGTCCAGCAAAGTGCTCTGTTTTTTTTTTTTTGACGAAACGACAACTTTTTTTCATTGAAATTCAAGAAACAATTACAACAGGTCCCATTGACCCAAATTCCCTTGGAATCAGCTAACTTCCAAAAAGGAAAAAAACCTCACCCGTTTGTATGTTCCAAACCTCTTGAAAATCGCTTGGAATCATCACCAAACCTCTTGAAAATTGCTGCCGCCATTTTTTCTTCCTTTGTTTCCATTTTGGAAAGCAATTCTACTCGTTTGTGTTTCAAAAATTCATCATCTCTCTGCAACTCTAATGTTGCTTTTCCCCTTTTTCTGCTTAATTTCTCTACCTCACGGGAAAAGCAAACTGCATCTCATCCAACAGTTTCTGAATTTTTGCTGCACAAACACCATTTCTCTCCAGAAGCAGCTTAACAAGTTGTCTCTGTTCTAACCCGCATCAAAAACCCGAAAAATCCGTAATGACAAGTATTAATATCAGCTAATACTTTTATGGAGAAATACTGATACATTTTATAAGAAAAACTAATACTTTGCAAATCTTACTAAAAAATTTCTAGGAAATAACTAATACTTTTCGAGAAACTACTAATACTTTTCCGATGGACAACTAATACATTTCAGGAGTATATTCATGAGAAATACTAAAACTCTTCAGGGAACTACTAATACATTTCAGAAGAACTGCTAATACTTTTTAGAAGGACGACTAATACTTTTTAGAAGGATTGTTAATTCATTTCGGGAGAAAAATTTAATTATATTCAGGGGAACTATTAATACATTTCAGAAGAACTGTTAATACATTTTAGAAGGACAACTAATACTTTTCAGAAGAACTACTAACACATGTCGGGAGAAAAATTTAATTTATTTCAAGGAACTATTAATACTTTTTTGAGGAACTACTAATACTTTTTTGAGAGATTGCTAATACATTCCAGAAGTATATTTAGGAAAAATACTAAAAAAACTCTTCAGGAAACTACTAATACATTTCAGAAGAACTACTAATACGTTTTAGAAGGACGACTAATACATTTCAGAAGGATTGTTAATACATTTCGGGAGAAAAAATTTAATTATATTCAGGGGAACTATTAATATATTTCAGAAGAACTGTTAATACGTTTTAGAAGGACGACTAATACTTTTCAGAAGGACTACTAATACATTTCGGGAAAAAAAATATAATTTATTTCAAGGAACTACTAATACTTTTTCGAGGAACTACTAATACTTTTTTGAGGGATTGCTAATACATTTCGGGAGTATATTTAGGAGAAATACTAAAAAACTTTTCAGGAAACTACTAATACATTTCAGAAGAACTGTTAATACTTTTTAGAAGGACGACTAATACATTTCAGAAGGACTGCTAATATTGGTGCTCCCTGAAAACTACTACAACACCACTGCTAATATTACGGAAATATCACCGGATCCGTGGGTCAGATCCGTCTAATAGGCCAGACCCGTTAGACGGTCTGACAGGAGTTTTGTGATAATAAAAAGGGATGATTACAGGAACACCCTGAGGTTTGGGCTAATTAGAAAAAAAAAACCAGAAAATTTTGAAAATTACAAAAAAAAACCTTTGAGGTTTGATTCATCTTATATTTTTCCTCTTCATAAGGAATAAACATATCAAAAACCCCCGATAAAAATACTACACCTTACCCCCTTAAATTTAACACATAATCAAACCTGATGAAGTTTTTTTGTAATTTTAAAACATAACTGTGTTTTTTTGTAACTAGCCCAAATCTCGGGGTGTTTTGTAATTATACCTAATAAAAATAAAAATTAACAGTTGAGAAAGGCGTGGAACGATAAATATTAATTGGGGGAGGGGGGGCACGATTAGATTTTGTTCTCCTAAAAATATGGATAAAGAAACATTTTTTGCGATACGAAGGTTAATGTTATTACTTTATAAGACCAAAATTTAAATTTTAATAAATTTATACAGAAAACTTATACTATATGGACTTGAGGGTGAGTAGAGAGCTTTGAATTTTTTCAGATGAAGGCTGCTTTTTCTATTTGATAATTAGGTTAAAACTCAATGATAATTTTTGTAATTCACTTTAATTTTTTAAAATACACATTATTATTATTACTATTTGTTAGCTTATGTTTTTTTTTCAAGTTCTAACGGCACTATTACACAAAAAGTGAAATGCAACAAAGTCACTAATGATGACATGTCGTCGCTAGAGCTGTCAAATGGAACGAGCCCACCCCTAGGTCAAAGGGAGAAATCAAGTTGGGTGAAGCAGGCGAAAATCCTTCGGGCTCCTATTTTTGGAGCCAATGTTCGGCCCATGCTTTACATAAATATGCTTTCAATTCAGGTATTTTCTCTTTGTATTGTGCCACTCTCTCAAAAAGAAAAAAAAAACTACTTATGAAATGTGAACACAATTTTTATTTTTTAGTGAATCACTCAAAATATGTTTCTATGAAAAAATTAATATGCAAATTAAACAAAAAAAACTTCTCTCTCACCAAATTTAGGTAAAGTGAAGTTATGAAAATTAAATTAATGTTCTTCAGTAGAAGAATTTAGTTTAAAGGGTAATTTGGTCCTCGAAAAGTTTGTGAACTCAGCTCCTTATCATCATATCCATTGGCGAAGCTAGCTCAGGCCCAGTGCGGTCGGCGGACCACACTGGATCTCGAAGTGACATTGTTAAATTTGAGTTGGACCGTACTGAAATTCAGCCGAAGGTCTAGTTCATATAAAAAAAATTGAGTTAAAATATAAAAAGCCAATAAACCTTACCATATTGACCCAAAATATTAAGAATTATCTGACTTAATTAAGATATATGTGTAGATTAATAATTGCCTCATGTAGAGAGAGATATGTTACAAACTTGATAATGAACAGTTTTTTTGGAGCATTTTTCGAGTGAATTTTTGGATCTAAATAATAATAGTTGGTTAGTAGTTAATTTAGAATAAACTTCTGGATAAGCCAATTCTCCAAAAAAATTATTCTAGAGAAATCATAATTAGAGATTATGAAAACCCGCAAATAATTGTTGCAAGGTACGACATTTATATTTGCCTTTTTTTCTATTTTTTTCAAAATTTCAGTCCAATATTCGTCCTGCCAAAACGAAAAAATTTCTGACCACACTGGCCAGAATTTCTTGCTACGCCCATGATCATATCATATTATCAAGCGTGCCGTTTGCCATATAAAAAAGTTGGGGTGTGTGTGTGAAATAATGTTATAGAGCGCATAAATTGGCGTTACACTCCGTTTCAGATTCTTCGTGTGGACTCAAAGTCGCATGTAACTTTAAATCCGTCGCTTCCATAGGTGCCAACTTAATTTGCCAAAATCTATGTAATCAAACACTTGCATCACATTTAGTGGCAAATAATTGTATTGTACCATCAGAATTGAAATGAAAAAGGCCATCATTCACATTAAAATAAAGTTTCAAGTTTTCCAACATCGTGATTTAATTATATTTGATTTATTATTACTTATATGTATCTTTGCCATCAATATATTTGGTTTCATTTTAGAAGATGCATTTATATAAACATTTTTTTCTAATGTTGTTATTAGAGCTAGCAAAACCCAGGTGGACCGGGCTGGGCTACAAATTTCCAGGCCCAAATTGGCCCAGCCCAATTCGCCGTGGGACGGCTTAGCTCGACTTTTGGCCCGACCGACAATATTCATGTACAAAATATATTTTTGGGCTGGGTTGGGGCATGCATTTCCGTGGCCCAAGTTAAATTGGACCAGTTCGACCCGACACGAAAATTTTCAAAAGGATGATGGGCTTGAACCGGGTCAGCCCGACCTGACCCATTGACAACACTAGTTGTTATGCATTTTACTTTTATTTTCAAATTTCTAATATTTTCCCAAAATGTCGGCATTTTGCCCTTTTGTTTTCATATACCAAATTGTTAATGTTTGACAGTTGGCAATTCTGGTCTGTTTATTATGTGTTTGCATAATGCGGTTTGTAGTATTGTAAACCAGTAATGCAACACTGCCTGAATGATATCTGAACAGACTGCGTCCCAAATTTGGTGCGTATATGTTTTGGCCGGTTTTCTATTTTTGCAGGATGCTGAAAATCTTATATTGACATAAAATAATTGATTTATTGTTAGAAATTGTCTTTATTTGTGTTTGATTGTTTTCCTTGTTTGAAAGATATCCTTCTACAAAGAAAGAATCAAGTTTGCTTTACTTTCCGTTTTGTAGCTATTTGATCCTAAATTGCAAGAACGTTTTTCTGGATTATTTTGCTACATAAGGAGAGCCTTCCCTTGGAGAAAGATACACTAGTTATATGAGTCTTGTGATTCTCTTCTCCAAGTTTTTATGTACATACATTCTTCGGTAAAAGAAGGTATAGATCTACGACGTGAATTAATGACTCAACCATTCAAAGGCGGTTGAAATTGGAAGGATTCCAACAACATTGAGTTCTTTTGGAACAAACATCCGAGATTAGTTAAATACAAGTGTTGGTAGTAATTTAAAGAGGGAGACTTTGAATTTCGTAAAACTAGTTGTATTTGTAATAACTGTTTTTTTTCTAATTAGTAGATTGTTTCTTCTCTGGGCGTGGTTTTGTGCATTAAGATAGAGGAATCTAATCATGTAAAAAAATTTCATGTTATTTCTATTCCGCTATGTGTGAATGTGTGCATGTTTCAGTGTTACAATATCAACATCCAATACTAAACGAATCTGTTTTAAATCACGAGAATTAAGACAATAGATTCGTTCACAAATAAACTCGCCTCAACGAAAAATAATGATGAGGGTTGATATAGAATGACTTGTTGCGCTGAGCTGAGAAGATTTCTCCATTGGACCGAGCTGGTGACCTCTTGTTGGTGGGTCGTCCTAAGAAGCCCTATTGAGTGAATTTAGGTAAATCCCAAGTAAAATCTAGCTACGAATGAAGTACCGAACTGGTGAACTCATGAGCTAAGGTAAATAGTCGAGGAAAGTCAATAGGAAGAGAGTTATTGGGGTGAACTAGTTGGCTTTGTTAAGGCCAAGCTGATCTGAGAAACCTTTGTAAATGAGCAAAGTTAAGAGGTCTTGTTAGTAAGATTGGGCCAAATAAATTCCAAGTCAAAATTCTTATTAGCCTGACCTGCTGAGCTAATGAACTGAGGGGTGTAAGCTCGGTCTGGAAAGTAGGTTGAGATGGGTAAGATTGGTTTTGAGCCTTCTGAGCAAAGGTTCAACGTGAGAATAGGAGAACTGACGATCTGAAATAGGCAAGCTCAGCTCGAGCCGCCGAGCTCAAAGGCAAATTAGGGTTCAGAAGATTTGATCATATCTTAATCATGATTCTGTTACCAAATCGTAAAAGAATCCGGATTTTACGGAAACCCTAATCAGGGCTAAGCTATAAAAGACCAAGTCCAGGTTCATTTCTACCCTAATCACATTTTTTACATTTATTTTATATTTTCGCCTCTTTCTTGTGAAATACTCTTCTGACTTAGGCATCGGATAGGGCACGTTGAGCACCCCTCCAACCCCCCTTTTGTGCAGATCTACGGTGGAGTTCGGACGAAAGTCATGTTCGAGGAGGCGGAGCATTTGTAGGATCGACCAAATATGTATTAACATTAATAAAAAATCTTTTTCAAAAAATAACATTCTTTTATTGTAATTTCGTGGTATATATTGTGTTGCATGTCATGTACAAAAATATAATTTTAAATAAGCATTTGAAAACAACCCTACACACGTGAAGTATACAGTACAACAGAAAATTTCAACTACATATTCACATAACTTCTCAAAAAAAAAAAATAACCCTACATATTCACATAAATAAAAACAAATTTTGCAAAATAAAATCAAACACAGCCGTATATTCAAACTTCGAAACTAGAAATGTTAAAAGTACAACTAATTCCTACCTGTATTTGTTGGTATGCTCGTTACACTTGTTGAATGATAAGCCCTACTACTTTTTTTTTTGCTGTGCTGTTCCTCACATGAATCTTGCAAAACTGAAAACTTTTCTTCACATATACTTACATTTTTCGAATATTTCAATGGCTGTTTATTTGAAGGGATAATTACAAAACACCCTTAGGTTTAGCATTATTACAAAAAACTCCAATTATTTTTCAAAATTATAAATACCCACTTACAGTATTACAAACACCCATTATTGGGCCCTGTCCATCCGCCCCCCCCCTCCTTTTTTTTGTTTTTTAAAAATTAATATTATTAACAAAATTAGAATTTATAAGTTTTTTTTAGTTTTTCATTCGGTCCACCCCCACTTTTATGTATTGAGTCCACCTCAATATCGTGTGTTGGAGCCAAGACGGTCTCTTACAAATACGCCCTCTAGAAGGGTGATTTGTAAGAGAGAAATTAATGTTAAGGGGGTATTTGTTATTTTGAAAGATAACCGACTTTTGTTTAAATTATGCTAAACTTGGGCGATGTTTTTGTAATTATTCCCTATTTAAATTACAATTTTACATTTTTGTTCTTTGTTCTCAAAGTATGACCTCTTGGACTGGGTAATTCCAGGTGTCCTAGATCAGTGAAATCAATAGCATGTGATGTACAATCAATTGAAGCCATGGGAACAAGCCAAAAACCCTCCACTAAATATTGCCTGTTATTTCAATTAATCAATCTTCAATTATAGGATACAACATTGTTGGGTCACTCTATCTTTTGGCATGGCATAATTTCAATAATTTTCTCATCAGAACTCCGGTGTGCCGGAATATATCTCCGGTCGACCGGAAAAATGGCTCATTTTTTGGCCTTTGAGCTTTGTTCAAGATAAGAAGACATAATACAGTAAGAACAAGTAATAAGTGTATTTTTGGTAAACCGTGCATTATAGACTATCCTCAAATCGTATGTAAAGTATTGTGTTACTTCGTCCACGATCGTATATTTTCCAAAACAACTTTAAATTTATAATTTCTACTTACCATATCAAAATAATCATACTTAATCATGTGGTATATTCTCATTGATCCATGCACCCTGCTGTAGCTAAGTTCTACACCAATGGAACAGTCCAGAATCATGCCAGCTCACCCTATGAGGATTGGGAATATTGACACTCACACTCACACCTCTGCTGCAATCAACCGAATTCTGTTACTCTGATTATTCCTTTTGTTTTGTTTTATTATAGTACAAGAGTTGTATAAATAAGGATGATGCATTTAGTACTGTGTACTCAAATTATTAGATTGTACTCAGATTATGAAAAAGTAATATGGGAAAGCTTCCCAAATTTATTTTGTCATCATCTTCATGAATATATCTATGGTATTTAGTTTATTTTCTTCCATTTTTGACATGGTATCAGAGCAGGTTGGTTAATTCCAACCTTGCTTCTGTTCCATTCTTTATTTCGTTCTTATCTTCCTGGGTTACCACATTCATAGTTTCTTTCATACATGGTCAAGACACTCCCCGCAATGCAGACTCCGATCGCGTGGGCGCGACTAATCCTAGTGAGAATCCCAATCACCCGTTTTTCCTTCATCACAATGATTCAACCAACACCATAGTCATCTCACCTCCACTCAATGGATCAAACTATATCACCTGGAGCAGGGCTTTTACTCTAGCTCTTTCCATCAAAAATAAACTTGGTTTTATTGATGGATCAATTCCTACACCAGAGGTTGGTGATCCCCTGTACGTGCCATGGCTCCGATGTAATAACATTGTTTTGTCTTGGATTTTAAACTCAGTATCAAAGGAAATTGCTTCCAATATTCTCTATATCAACTCATCTCAAGAAATATGGGATAAACTCAAAATCCGATTCTCTCAGCCAGACAATGTGCGGATTTTTCAGCTTCAGCAACGTCTAGGGACCATTGTCCAAGGAACCAACTCTATCAGTGAATATTTTACCCGTTTGAATGATTTGTGGGAAGAACTCAAGAACTATCGCCCTATTCCTTATTGCTCTTGTGGGCTATGCACTTGCGATGCACTTCGATCCTCTAGCGAGATTCAATCTTATGATTATGTTTTCAAATTTCTTATGGGATTGAATGATTCTTATGAGGGGATTCGAGGCCAGACACTTCTCATGAGTCCCACACCTTCTCTTGATAAGGTTTTCTCTATGGTTTTGCAAGAAGAAAGGCAGCGTGAAGTTCGTATTCCATCATCACCTTCTTTGGATTCTTTGTCTTTTGCTGCTAACCATTTTGCTGATAAGAAGAAAGGAAAATCTGATACTATCTGTGAACATTGTGGTATTGCTGGGCATATTCGTGAAAAATGCTTTCGATTAATTGGTTTTCCAGCAAATTTCAAGTTTACCAAGTCTAAACCAAGGACCAATGGCCCCAAACACTCTGTTCATGATATTTCCACATCCAATGCTCAGGCTTCTATTGGAAGTGACCAGCAGGCAGGTACCTTTTTCACTCAAGAACAAGTTCAGAAATTAATGTCCCTGATTCACAGTGATCAAAATGACATGGCTAAAACCAATTTCCATTCTCAAACTGCTGCCACATCTCCCCATCGTTCAACATGGCAGGTATATTTCCCTCCTTGCACTCTTTCTCATAACACCGCTTCTCTTCACCATATTCCTTGGATCATTGATACGAGGAGCTACGCTACGGACCACATGGTCTGTTTCTCCTCTTCTATTTACCTTACCACATTCTCCTTATCACTCTCATGTCACTCTGCCCAATGGAAACAAAGTTGAAGTTGTTAGTAAGGGCACAGTTCAGCTCACATCTAACATTACACTCACAGATGTATTATGCATCCCTTCTTTTCATTTTAATCTAATTTCAATCAGCAAACTAACCCATGGTTCTTCTTCGTGTGTCATTTTTCTTGACAATCAATGCTATCTTCAGGACCTCTCTTCCCAGATGAGGATTGGATTAGCTAGGCTTCATCAAGGTCTCTATCACTTGCAGTCCGGGCTCACCTCATATAACACACCTCAATTGTCTCCATCTCACACCTGTCAGTCCGTCCAACAATCTCTATGGCATTATAGATTAGGGCATCTTTCCAATCAAAGGCTTCAATTAGTTTGGAAGATTGATCCTAATGTAATTGATGTAAATCAAATGCATTGTACTGTTTGTCCTATTTCTAAACAAAAAAGGCTTCCTTTCAATTCCAGTACTAATGTTTCTTTATCTTTGTTTGAATTATTACATTGTGATATATGGGGGCCCTATTCAACTCCCACTCTAGATGGCCATAAATACTTCCTTACCATTGTTGATGACCATAGTCGAATTACTTGGTTATACCTCATGAAATCCAAATCGGAAACAAGAATAATTCTTCAATCCCATATTAAACTGATCCAAAATCAATTTAATCAAACAGTCAAGAAAATACGCACTGATAATGGATTAGAATTTCAAATGCCCGATTTCTATACCTCACAAGGAATTTTACATCAAAAATCTTGTGCCTATACCCCACAACAAAATGGCATTGTCGAACGAAAACATCAACACATTCTCAATGTTGCAAGGTCACTTATGTTTCAATCCTTTTTACCGTTGCATTTTTGGGGAGAAGTCATAAACAAATGCTTATCTCATTAACCGCATACCCACACCCTTCCTTTACAATAAAAGTCCTTATGAAATCCTATTCAAATCCTCCCCATCTTACTCTCATCTCAGGGTCTTCGGTTGCCTATGTTACATCTCTACACATGCATCGCATCGCACTAAATTCGATCCTCGAGCTTCTCCTTGTGTGTTTCTGGGGTATCCTGTTGGAACAAAGGGCTACAAAGTCTTTTACTTAACCACCTCTTCAGTCACTATTTCCAGAGACATCAAATTTCTGGAACATATTTTTCCCTTCTCCCCCAATTCTCCTTTTCCCAGCTTTTCCACTAATCACTCTCAATATGATACCATTATTCCTCCATCTCTCCCTAACTCTCCTTTTCCCCTGACTACTCTTTTTACTGATTCATCATCTTCCTCCTCTCATGATGATAATGTCATTCATGCTACAGAGGTCCCATCTTCCAACTCTCCAGCTGTTTCCATTCCTACTGACTCATCACACTCATCTCCTCTCACTGATATATCATCTCCAGTTCCCCCTGCACGACCGCATAGGGATCGTCATCCCCCATCATACCTTCAAGATTACCATTGCAACCTTCTACATTCTTCTTCTTCTTCATTCACATGCACCACTTCTCCCACCTCTCATTGTTCGCCTTATTTTTAGCTTCACCGCCAGTGTACGGTGTAGTTTATAGAATAGGATAAGCAAGGTCGTATCCACGGAGACTAATAAATTAATATGCTAAGTATTTAACCAAGATAGTCTTATTTTATTTAGACGATCGAAATTTGATGGTTGTTGTTTTGAGATTAAGACAATTTAAATCACTAAAACACAAGAATAAGATAACACAAATGAAAGAAGTATCAAGATGAAGTAATGGATTTCCGAGTTAAGGTTTCGATTAATAATCCTCTTGTTGTCCGGTTTAATCAAGCCACATTATTATCAATATTCCTATAAGACGATCACAAAGTTATTTTATCCTCCCTCTCGAGATGCATATAAAATGTAGATTGAAATATCTATGCTAGCATCTCTACTCAACATAAGATACACAACTCCCAAATGCACAAAAGATCAAATGTCCTCACAAATATTCACAAACCTCTCGATTCATGCAAATATTCGTGTCAAGTACTCAAGATCTAATATTGAAACTCATCTCTCGAATTATGAATCAATATATCAAACATGTTAAATCATTGGCCAAGTGATAAAACAAGAATAAGCTCAAAGTACTCAAATAGGCTTCAAGATAATAACTTCAACCAAGATTAAAACATCCAACAAGAGTTCATTAATCTACTTCCAAAACCCTAAAATCTCAAGAGTTTAGCTACACATGATTAAACAACTTATACACAAAGTGTTCAAAGTCATTACAAATGAAAGTAAAAGATTGAAACTAAAAGAGAAGCAAGAAAACTTAGGAATATCGACAATCTCTCGATATATCTCCGTTCTTCAAGCTCCGATGCAACCCGATTGTCTCATTGATGTCTCCTTCCAAGAGTTGACTCTTGTCTTGTGTTGTAGATCCCAAAAATGCTGAATGTCCTTGTGTGCGCCCCCAAAAGCCTTTTTATACTCCCCATCATGTTTAGGGCTTAATGTCATAGACATGGGATTCAGCAAACAGACGCAAGACGGTGGTGCGCCCACGCACGGTTACCCGTGCGCCACCCCCGCCGAATACCCCACTTCTCTCGTAGGGCGCACGGGTGGTGCGTCGAGCACGCCTACCCGTGCGCCACTCCGGTGAAATAATCCGACTCTCGTAGGACGCACGGGTGGTGCGCCCATGCATGGGCTACCGTGCGCCATGTCATACTCCACTATCCTTATGCAGGTGCACGGGTGGTGTCTTGAGGCACGCCAACCCGTGCCCCCTGTCTTTTCCGTGAACGCTCAACTTTCGCTCTTTTAGGCTTCACTTTTCGTATATCCACTCAATTCTCGTGTTTCCACTTTGCTTTCCTCGTATTCTTATTCAATTAGCTTCAAATATCATGAAATTCTTACAAAATAAGCAAAGTGTAATATCTTTTCCACAAGGAGTGAATATGTAACATTTAACGCGAGTATATGCATGTCTACTTATCATTATAGCTCAAATACGCCTCAAAATACATGCAAAACTCACGCCTATCAAAATCCCCAACTTAAACTCGTTGACCATCTCGATCAACAATATTTAGAACACGATAAAGCACAACAGGAGATAAAGATAACAACGCACCGAGAATCCACAAGAAAATCCAAATTGTTCGTCATGAATGCCGAAAGTACAACTCAATCAAGCCTCAAATATCTAATCAAAGAACACGCCTCAAATAAAACAAAGTGAAATGCTCAATCCAACTCTCAAAGTTAAGTGTATACTCTCATCTCACGAGGTTATAGGACGTGTTTACGCTCAAATCAATTCGATGTCGCAAAATTACCATAGGCTTGCAATTCGTCTCATATCTCCGCCACGAGAGTGTATGCAATTTGTGAATCATAAAGGACTTTCTCATTTGGTTGTAATGAAGGCTCTTTGGTTTAGATAGGAAATTTTTGGATAAAGTGACTCAAACTCGAGTGTATAGACCGATGAGCATATCAATCATTTTCATTACAATCCCATATGCTACTCCAATCATCCTCATTTTTATCAACTTCATTTATCTCCATTTCTTCCTTTCTATTGAGAATCGCCTCCATTCACAATCCTTCGCCCCCCGAGTTTATCAGCTTTTCAATCTTTTTCATTTGTGCATTTTCAACACCATTATTTTTTTTTCAACATCTTTCCTTCCTCTTTTTATTCCATTTAACCAAGTATGCCCAATTATCCTATTCCAAACTCTCTCCATCTTACAAATCCTTTGCTCTAGCTATCACCACTTCTAAAGACCCTGTATCATATGACCAAGCCATCATTCATGATCACTGGAAACAGGCCATAGATTCTGAGCTCAAGGCCTTGATTGCTAATGGTACTTGGAGCATCACTCCTTTGCCTTCCGGTCACCATGCCATTGGTTTGCAAATTTGTTTTCAAAACCAAGTTTAAACCGGATGGTACTGTGAGACAAGTATAAGGCTCATCTCATTGCCAAAGGTTACACTCAACGGGAAGGTTTTGACTATCAAAGAGACCTTCACACTGGGGTAAAAATCACCAATGTTCGCATTTTTTCTCCATAGTCAGAAGCATAATTGGCATCTTCATCACCTTGATGTCCATACTTTGCTTTTAAATGGGGATCTCCATGAGAGATTTATATGCAATTGCCACCGGCTTGTTCTTCGGGGGAGTATCCACAACTCAAAATTGGTCCAGAAACTTCACAAGTCTCTACGGGTTGAAACAAGCATCTAACGGGAATGCCAAACTCACTTCTTTCTTGATAAGCATTAGTTTTAATCACCAAATCACTATTCTCTTTTCACAAGGTCGGATATTCATGGTTTTGTGGCCTTATTGGTCTATGTGGATGACATTCCCATTGAAGCTCAAATTTGACAATTATTACGTATGTTAAGTCTAAACTTCAACATGAATTCAAGATCGTGGACTTGGAGGTCAACAAATATTTTCGGATTAGAAATTGCTCTATCGTGCAAAGGTTTTCACATTTCTCAAAGAAAGTATACACTTGATATTTTGGAAGAAGAAGACATGTTGGGGTGCAAACCAACAAATACACCCATGGAGCGTTAATCTTAAACTTTCCAAGGATTCGAACAACTTCTTATCTGAAGCATCTGATTACAGACGTTTGATTGGAAAGTTAATTTATTTATCCATATCCAGACCTGATATCACATTTGGAGTTAATCTTCTAAGTCAATTCATGGATAAACCAGCACAGGAACACTTGCAAGCTGTTTGATAGAATCTGATGCCTTGTGACTTTAAACAATTCAGATTCTAATGGTGTTGTATGTTAATGTTGTAACACTGGACCAAACTACACAAGTACACAGCGGAATAAAAAAATAATACGGGGATTTTTTACGTGCTTAGATTCCTCAATCTTAATGCACGAGGCCACGCCCAGAGAAGAAACAATCCAATATTAGAAACAAACAGTTATTACAAATACGACTGGATTTACGTAAAGCATAAAGACTCCTTCTTTATCTTATACACCAACACTCGTATAAAACTAATATTCTTGATCGATTCTTCCAAAAACCTCAACCTTGTTGGAGTCCCTCCAACTTCAAATCCCTTGAGCGGTTGAGTCGATTCACACCGTAGATCTTCACCGTCTTCTCCCGAAGACTAGAATTATAACACAAATATTTCTTGAAGAAGAACAATAAGCTCAATATGTATTTTCTCGATCGCTTCTTCAAAGGTCTGACTCCTCTCTTTATAGCAATCAAAACGAAAATCCAATCCCTGATTTCAAGAGGACGATTTCTTGCAAAAGGAAGGAAATCAGAAAGAAAAATCATTTCCTTGTGGGTAAGAATCAATTACATAAGGAAAGTGATTTAAAAGGAATAATTGACAATTAATAAATGGCTGAATCAATTAAGATAAGTTTATCCAATAATATCAGCAACATTCACAATATAAAGATCTTGCCAAAAACACACCACAGAATCTGGCATAAAATCTGCCCAGATTCTGTGAGCTAGTGTTGCATTACCAGTGTTACAACACATTCAAGGTTCATTTTCCCAAAACTTTACCTTTAGCACCATCACCAAAAGTGACCAATCCATTTTCATGTTTTTCAAAATCAATCAGTTTTTCCAACTCTCCAGTCATATGACGAGAGCAACCACTGTCAAAGTACCATGATTCAGTCACATTAGCTTTTAAAGGAGTGTGTACAACATAGCAAGAGAATTCATCCTTCCTAACCCAGATTTTCTTGGGTTTGTTTGATAAATCAATTTTAAAACGAGGAGTGTTTCTTTGCTGATGTTGGAACACTGGAGTTTGCACCCTGCCTTGCCTATAGTGTTTCTGAAGACGATAACACTTAGGTCTTATATGGCTAGGACGGTTGCAATAGTGACATATAGGAACAAAAGCATTGCTTCTTTTTCCATTATGACTGAATGATGTTTCTTCTTTAACAAAAGCAATCTTAGAATTTTTATCCTTTTTAGCATAGTTTTTGTTAGCATTAAAACCAAAACCAATACCGCACGATCTTGCTCTGGTATTTTCCTTGAGAAAGAATTTCATCTAATCTCCCATTGCCGTTGTTCGCTTTTTGACAGAATTTGTCATCTCATTGAGTTCTTTCTTTACTTTGGCAAGTTCTTCTTTTCTATTTGTGGCAAGTCTTTCAAGCTTGACAACTTCTCCCTCGAGTGTCTCTTTTTCAAATAGGGGATACAACCTTCTTTTCCGAGTTACATTTATCTTGTCGACAAATTTGCATTTATCAAGCATCTTTTGATAAATTCTTCTAAGCTCCTCATTTCTTGACTCTTCATCTAGATCGGAGTCATCCTCCTCGAGCTTTCGAGTGTCGGAATTATTCTTTTACTCAGAAGTACGCAGACTTTAGACACGTTTCAAAGAAAAGGAAAGTTAAAGTTATACCGCTTCGGTGTTGTAACACCGTAAGAGTAGGGTGCGTTTGATTACAACCAACCTCTTCTTTTATCACGCGTGAAGGCAACTTGATTGCTCATGTTGTCTTCTTCTTCATCATCTTCCTGGTTCATCATCACTCCATGATGTGGTGAATGATTTTCCATTCTTCTTCAAGGTATTCGCACATTCAGCTTGAATGTGTCCAAAACCTCCACATTCTCTACACTTAATGCCTTTACCACCATCATATTGCTTTCTTTGAGTTCCGCACTTTTTCCGGCCTGGGAAAATTTCCTCCTTTGTTTCCTGCTTGAAGATCTTGTTGAAATTCTTGGTGAGTCAGGCGAAAGATTCCCGAATTTCTTTTCCCGCATCACTAGTTAATTCATCAAGTTTCAAACTTTGAAAAGCAATCTCCCTATTTTTCTCTATTTTGTAACTAGCCTCTTTCAGTTTTTCTTTCTTTGTTTCTTCAAGATTCATCTCAAAGGTTTGGAGAGACCCAATTAATTCATCAAGTTTCATTTCTGAAAGCACTTTTGATTCTTCAATGGAAGTTGCCTTGTAGGCAAACCTTTCAGGAAGAGACCTTAGAACTTTCTTAACAAGTTTAAAATTAGAGTATTTCTTTCCCAAAGCAAAAGACTCATTAGAGATATCACAGAGTTTTGAGTTAAAATCACTTATGGTTTCATTTTCACTCATTCGAAGATTCTCAAATTTAGAAGTAAGCATTTGGAGTTTAGACATTCTTACAGCTTCAAAATTTTTCATACGCAACTTGTAGGATATCACATGCTTCTTTCGAGGTTTCACAGTAGATATCGGTTTGAACTGATTTTCATCTACAGCATTGAAGATTGCATTGAGTGCTTTTGAGTTTGCATTAGCAAGTTGATCCTCAGCAGTTGTCCATTCGGTTTCATTCTTTGGGACACTTTTGCCGTCAACAACTTGGGTGGGTGGTGTCCAGCTAGTTAGAATAGATTTCCAAGTGCGTTCATCTACAGATTTGATGAGGGCTCTCATTTTTGCTTTCCAATAGGAGAAATTTGTCCCAATGAGAAGAGGTGGTCGAGAAAATAGAGCTTCCCTCACGATGGTCAGTCCATGTTAGCAAATGATAAAAAAAAAATGGATCACACTAATAATGATTAGTGGAAGGCTCTTGATGCCAATTGATAGAATCTGATGCCTTGTGACTTTAAACAATTCAGATTCTTATGGTGTTGTATGTTAATGTTGTAACACTGGACCAAACTACACAAGTACACATCGGAATAAAAAAATAACACGGGGATTTTTTACGTGCTTAGATTCCTCAATCTTAATGCACGAGGCCACGCCTGAGAAAAACAATCCAATATTAGAAACAAACAGTTATTACAAATACGACTTGATTTACGTAAAGCATAAAGACTCCTCTTTATCTTATACACCAACACTGTGTATAAAACTAATATTCTTGATCAATTCTTCCAAAAACCTCAACCTTGTTGGAGTCCCTCCAACTTCAAATCCCTTGAGCGGTTGAGTCGATCCACGCCGTAGATCTTCACCGTCTTCTCCCGAAGACTAGAATTATAACACAAATATTTCTTGAAGAAGAACAATAAGCTCAATATGTATTTTCTCGATCGCTTCTTCAAAGGTCTGACTCCTCTCTTTATAGCAATCAAAACGAAAATCCAATCCCTGATTTCAAGAGGACGATTTCTTGCAAAAGGAAGGAAATCAGAAAGAAAAATCATTTCCTTGTGGGTAAGAATCAATCACACAAGGAAAGTGATTTAAAAGGAATAATTGACAATTAATAAATGGCTGAATCAATTAAGATAAACTTTATCCAATAATATCAGCAACATTCACAATAAGATCTTGCCAAAAACACTCCACAGAATCTGGCATAAAATCCGCCCAGATTCTGTGAGCTAGTGTTGCATTACAAGTGTTACAACACTAGAACATGCACTGTGCTAAACGAACCAAATTTGCCAACTTCAATAACACTAACATTGTTCACATGATTTTGAAATATTTGAAGGGCTCGATTAGTCAAGGCTTGTTCTATTCATCTGATTTGAACATGGAATTAAGAGCTTTCTGTGATTCTGATTGGGCTTCATGCCCGATACTGCATTTATCAACGACGGGATTTTGCATCTTTCTTGGAAACTCATTGATCTCATGGTGTTCCAAGAAACAAATCACGGTCTCTCGATCATCTGCCGAAGCAGAATATCGAGCGTTAGCTCATGCCAGTTGTGAGCTTGTTTGGGTAAGATATATATTGGAAGATTTTGGATTTAAGCAAACAACTCCTGCTAATTTGTTTTGTGACAATCAATCAACAATTCATTTGACTAAAAATCCTATCTTTCACGAGCGGACGAAGCACATTGAACTAGACTGTCATTTCATCAGAGAAAGAGTTCTCTCAGGGATTCTTAAGCCAGTTTTCATTAATTCCAAATTTCAATTAGCTGACATTTTGACAAAGGCTCTACCTGGTCCGAATTTCCATTTTTTGTTGTCCAAGATGGGGTTGATGAACATCTACTCCCATCTTGAGGGGGAGTATCAAAATAATCAGACTTAATCATGTGGTATATTCTCAAGGATCCATGCACCCTGCTGCAGCTAAGTTCTACACCAATGGAATAGTCCAGAATCATGCCAGCTCACCCTCTGAGGATTGGGAATATTGGCACTCACACTCACACCTCTGCTGCAATCAACCAAATTTTGTTACTCTGATTATTCCTTTTGTTTTGTTTTATTATAGTACAAGAGTTGTATAAATAAGGATGAGACATTTAGTACTGTGTACTCAAATTATTAGATTGTACTCAGATTATGAAAAAGTAATACAGAAAAGCTTCCAAAATTTATTTTGTCATCATCTTCATGAATATAGCTATGGTATTTAGTTTATTTTCTTCCATTTTTGACATACCAAACATTTGAGCTTAGTTCAATACTTTCAAAGCATTATTAATATTAAACCCTTTTAAAATTTATTAAAAGAAAAAGAATATAACAAACGTCATGTTAAAATAAAAATTCAGAGTGTTTGATTTTTTTTTGGGGGGGAAGGGAATTGTGAAATTTTGTCTTAGTTCATTAATTTTGAAAAACCGATTTTCGTCCGTTTTTTATTTTGGAGAAAATTGTTGATTTGGGCCCCTTGTTTTTTTTTTTAAGTTGTGCCCCATTGTTAATGACATGGAAAATAAATCAAAGTTTTTTTTTTAATTTGTACGGGAAATTGTCATATATTCGATGAATGTATATTTAAGTTTAAGAAAATAAATAAAATATTAAATAAAAATGACATGTAAGTGAAACCTAAAATTCGAATTTTAATGACGGAGTCCCCGATAATTCGGCTAGATTCCCTACAATACTTAATTATCATTTGTTTTGGGGTCAAAAAATTTATATACAAATGGCAAATTTCCATCCAAATTGGAAAATTGCTCAATAAAATCAGGAAAATACACAAATAAAATTATACAAATTATTTAAATAAATCTAAATAAAAGAACTAAATGAAGTCTAAATATGTGAAATACATCTTACATTTTTTTAATATATCAAAAAATTGCCGAATAAATTTTGAAATTATTTGAATAAATCCAAGAACTATCAATATACAATATAAATATTATCTAGTAAATCTAGAATTTGTTTAAAAATGTAAACATTATTTAAAACAGTTTCAAATCACTAAACTTTGAAAAATATATAAAGAATAACTTTTTGTATATTTATTAAATATAATTAAAATAAAATTTTAGATTCAATTATAATCTTCAGATTTATTAAAGTACTTTTAAATTTTATTTTGTAATTTCAAATTACTCTAATTAATGTTTAAATTTTAAAGTAAATTTTTGATTTAATAACAATGTTTATTTGGATTTATTCAAATACTTTCAAAATTTATTTGATAATTTTTAGACATATTAAATAATCTTCTAAATCTTATTTCACATATTTAGACTTCATTTAGTTAGTTTTGGATTTATTTAATAATTTTTTAAATTTTAATTTTTTTATTTTTCAGATTTATTTTTTCTGTATTTACAATTTAATTGTTAATTTATAAAATTTTAAAATAATTATTAGATTTTTTTCATATATTTATAATCAATTTGTTCTAATTCGCTAAAATTTATAATCCATTGACCTAAATTTTAGTTAGTCTCATCATTTTGCCCGACTAAATATTGACTATAAAAAACTCCTAGTTCTCAGTTCTCACACACTCACTCGGTCACTCCACATTACTCCACTCTCCCTCATCTCTCTCTCTCTCTCTCTCTCTGTTCAAAAATGCCACAATACTTCTCTGTCTCTCTTCCATTGTGAATGCAATAGAAAGAAACAAGAAGTATTGTTTGGCCCAAACATTTCCCAGTTTTCCAAATATGCCTCAGATCTATTGAGTTATTAAAGTTTCTACAAAACAGAGAGAGAAAAAAACAGAGCAAAAATCCCCTGTTTTCACTTTCCCCTGTTTTTCCAGATTCAAAAAATATAAAATGGCAGAAGTTTCTGGAAATAGTTTCATACCAGAATCATTCCCGGGCTACACACCAGACATTGCGGGGCAAATCGGTCTTTTATGGGAGCTAATCAAAGCGCCATTGATAGTCCCATTTTTGAGATTTTGTGTTTACATTTGTTTGGCCATGTCTATAATGGTGTTTTTGGAGAGGCTTTATATGGGTGTTGTTATTATTCTTGTGAAACTATTTTGGAAAAAGCCTGAGAAGAGATATAAATGGGAGGCCATGAATGATGATTTGGAGATGGGGAATGAGGCTTTCCCATTGGTTCTTGTTCAGATCCCCATGTTCAATGAGAAAGAGGTCTGTCTGGTTTTTTGAATTTTCTTTGATTTTGAAATTTTTCACACACACACATGTGGGTATGCGTGAGAAAAATAAGAATATGTTTGTTTGGGGGCAGGTTTACAAGATCTCCATTGGCGCAGCGTGTAATCTTTCTTGGCCTGCTGATAGGCTAGTGATTCAAGTACTGGATGATTCTACAGACCTTGTCGTCAAGGTATATATATAGATAAATGGTATTTTTTCCAGTTCATTGAATAAAACAAAGTACATTTAAGTTTTTGGTGATGAAATTCAGTTCGTTTAGAGTATCAGTTTTGGAATTTACTTAATTACCCATGTTTCACTCTTCCGGAAGCTTTTTTTTTTCCTGTTTCCAATTTTTTGAGGTTTTTTAACAAAGATTTTCAGTTTTTTCCATCTTGTTTTTTTGTTTTTGTTTAACAATTATTATTATCTGAAATTAGATAGTTGGGTTACTACATTTATTGTTATCTGATTCACTATTCTCAAAAAAATAAAAAAAATAAAAAAAATCCAATTTTTACTGAACTTTATGTTGTTTGTATTAAGTATTCTTTTCTTTCCAGTATCTATCCGACGTTCTTGTGAGATTTCTTATTCTACTTTCCTGTTTCATTCCTATTTAATTACATCGAATGAATGACACGTGTACAAGATAGTGTCACAATTATACACGTATTATTCATCATATGTATGAATTGAGAGTGGAACATGGAAAGTGAAACAGAAAATCTCGTCCAAGCAACGTGGCATGGGGTGGACAATCGTTGTACTAAGTAATTGTTAGCTTTGTTGGTTTCACGATTTTATCTTGAAAATTTGCATTTTTATGAAAAAGGAGTGGGCCCCTTTCTTATAAGCCATGGGCATGTGTCCTCTCATATGAATTATTTTCCGACACTATCCTCTCATGATACTTACTCTATATTTACTCGATTATGGATAAAAATCTAACTCTCACTCACATTATTATCATTATTGAATGTTAAATCATTGAATTCCTCCTTTTGTGTACACAAAAAAAATCAAGAATTAGTTATAGATGATTTTTGCTATTAAATAACCCAGCAATAATGGTTGTAGGATATGGTTGAGAAAGAATGTATAAGGTGGGCAAGCAAAGGCATTAACATTAGATACCAAATTAGAGAGACAAGAGGGGGCTACAAAGCTGGTGCCCTTAAAGAAGGCTTGAAACACGACTATGTCAAAAATTGCGAGTATGTCGTCATCTTTGACGCCGATTTTAGACCCGAACCGGATTTTCTCCGACGGGCCGTCCCATTTCTGATCCACAATCCGGATATTGCACTTGTACAAGCTCGTTGGAGGTTTGGTAAGCCTTACTTTCTTAACCACATTTATCTATTTGTCTTTTGTTCCTTTGTATTCCTACATACAATAAGATATAATCAATGACAAATCTAACAACTTAAAATTATATCGGTATCATTTACGATTTTCACAGATACATTAATAAAATCTTCCTGAATTTCATAATTAGTTATATAACTACAAAATTCTTCCCTACTGTTGTGACGTTGTTGGGCTAGGGTCGAATATGTCACAAAATGTTATACTTTATTTACTTTTTTTTTTCTTTCCTTTTTTTTGAAAAAATCATATGTAACATGCAAAGGTGTCGGTGGTGCTGCAAAAATTTATTACTGTAGGGTGCACATTTTCTCCTGGTTTGCCTTTCTTAACTTAACTGTGGGGTAGCTGGGACCCATTAATACTTTAATTACCCGCGTAACCCGCCCATGGGACCTATTTAAGCCAACTCTTTTATTAATCAACAGCCTGTCTATGTCATGCCATGAGTAGTTACCCAAATGCGTTCATTACCACTGGATTAATATGAGCATTATTAAATTTTAGTATTTAACACTACCGCAACCACTATAACTAGTTTGTGGCGATTCTATATTTATTTCAACTAATTTTATTATAAATGTACAAATGTGGTTTTAGAAAAAATCACATATATTAAGGAACATGATAAAATACTAATAGATATATTCTTATCAATTTTAGTTGGAAAATTGTACACAATAAATATATTTACTTGATGAATTAATATGTATGAGGGTAATATATCTAGGAAAAATCTTTACTTATTAATCTTGAAAATATCAGAAGTCACTGTTTTTCAAAAATTATTGATGAGTCAAATGGACAGGGGTACCTAGTTTTATAACAACCCAAAGATATCAGCCAAAGTCAATATTATTAGATACAAGAGATCTTTTTATAATTTCACTTTATTGTTAGGACTATTGCCTATATATCTTGGTTTATGCCAACTTTGTCATAATCATCATTTAACAAAACAGAGGCACTATTAACTTTGTAAACCACATTATGGAACTATAATAACTTTCTCGAAACAATAAATAATACCCTTGTCTTGGTTTTGCGGTAGGCTTATCAATTCATTAATAATTTGGCGTCACTCAATTGTCGGAATGACAAAATTGTCCTAACCTTTTGCTTGAAGTACTAACATTTTGCCCCCGTATTTATCGGCTGGATATCCCGGGGGTAGGTTTGTCTTTTCTTCCAAGCAAACAAATAGCCAATTATTAAGTCTGAAATCAATGGGGCAGAGTTGTAATTAAATGCACCACGTGGTTTTATTCTCTGCTCTGCGTCCGCAGACGCCCATTGGTGGAGCTGCACTGACTAAAAACAGTGTCAACGACTATTAACCGACAGTCTGTGGAAGTAAAAAAAACTAACTTTAGAAAAAAAGGAAAAAGAAAAAAGTATCCAAGTGGAAATTCCAGGTTGTCATCATGTGACGTGGCAATTGTTTTAGCTGTCGTGTCACGTGGTGTCAGAAAAAGTAACGGCTCTTTCTTATATAATTATTGTTGAAAATATCATCATCACCAGCAATATATATGTACAATAATTTTATAATTATAAATAAAATTAAATAGATTTGATCACATTTTAAACTAAAAGAAATATTAAAAATTAACTTGTCATTTTTTTAAAAAATTTTTTTTTTAGAGGAAAATATAAGAAAAGAAAATAAGATAGAAGGACAAACAAGTCAAGAATCGTGACTTATGACAACTATTTTAAAAACATAGATGCACTATTATATTCCTGAAATTTTTGGATTTAAATGAACTAAAATAATTGTACCATCAACATTTTCATGATTGCCAAAAAACATACTAACTTTTCCTTTTTTTTTTGTGTGTGTGATATTGAAATTTCATTTCGTATAACTATTTGGACCATTTTGCAGTGAATTCAGATGAATGTTTGTTGACAAGAATGCAAGAAATGTCATTGGACTACCATTTTAAAGTTGAGCAAGAAGTGGGATCAGCTACTCATGCCTTCTTTGGCTTCAATGGTAAGTTGTAATCAATTGAGCCCACTAATAGATCTCTTTGATAATTTAGTCTAGGCAGGGATGTAGTCTTACATGAAACGGATCCTACAAAATACAAAAAATATGAATTATTTTTATGGGTTTGTGTTTGGGTTGGAATTCTAATTTACATATAGGATCCGTCTCATGAATTATGTCTATGAGACCGTCTCATAAAAGTTTTTACCTTAGGAAGGAAGCTATCAAAATCTCATTTCTTTTGCAATGCATAAGCAATAAATTAGTTATACACTTTCTATATATGGTCAAATTTATAGAAAAAAACGAAAATTAAAAGAAATAGATTAGATTATGCATTCTTAATTACTAGTGATGATGAATAATGATGCTTAGTTTATGGCCTATTCCTTTGTTACCAAGAAACATTAGTGGATACAAAATTTGTTCAGATTATGTTAATTGAATTTGACACAAATTTTGTGGTCTAATGGTGATTTTGATCAAAATTCAGACAAGTTATTATTTGGGGTCATTTGTGACATTTTCATTAATCGTTTCCAGTAAATCTACGATGTCACGGACTTGTTCCCTTTTAACTTTTGCATTTATTGATGAAAAACTAGCCGTAACAAACTAACTAATAATCTCTCAGGAACTGGTGGAATATGGAGAATTGCTGCAATAAACGAAGCCGGAGGGTGGAAAGATAGAACAACGGTAGAGGACATGGATCTTGCTGTTCGAGCTGGTCTCAAGGGCTGGAAATTTCTCTACTTAGGTGACCTCCAGGTACATTTTTTTCCTACAGAAAGTGCTCAGTCTAATTACGAAAAACAAAATTAAAAATTAATAATTACAAATACAAATATAAATGTGGGGTGTTTGTAATTTAAAAATTAGCTATTTTTTGGGATAATTACAAAAAGCACCTAAGGATTGGGCTAATTACAAAAAACAATGAGGTTTTTGAAAATTAAAAACACGATTACAGAGACAAAAGACACGATAAAGTACGACACGATATGACACGGCACGATAACACGACACGAACACAAAATTGAAAATTAATTTAAAATTACAACTATTGTTATATTTAAGTTCACAAAAAATAGATAACACGAAAACACAATGGTGTGACACGAACACGACACGATAACACGATTTGCCACCCCTAAATATTCGTGTTTTTCCAATAGGTGAAAAGTGAACTTCCGAGTACTTTTAAAGCCTTTCGATTCCAGCAGCACCGGTGGTCTTGCGGCCCTGCTAATTTGTTCAGAAAAATGGTGATGGATATTGCTACTAACAAGGTTTGTTCAGAGAACTAACTAATATCCGTAACTTCAACAAAAAAGACAAGAACAAGAACTTAATCAGTTTATTCATCTGTTTTTGCAGAGAGTTACGTTGTACAAGAAGTTTTACGTGATTTACAGCTTCTTCTTTGTCCGAAAGATCATAGCCCATATGTTCACTTTCTTCTTTTACTGTGTGGTCTTGCCATTGACAATTCTTGTCCCTGAAGTAGATGTCCCAAAATGGGGAGCCATTTACATTCCTTGCATCATAACCACCCTCAACTCTGTCGGAACTCCTAGGTAACTTCAATTTTTTACTCTTACATTAATCTGAGGTTGCATTTGGATTGAACCGTTTGAATTTGAGAGAAGAATTTCAAATGACACAATATAAAATGGATTTTAATTCCATCACAAATACTCAAAAAATACTTTAAAATAGGAGTTTAAGAATTTGAAATCCCTTTTATCATGAGCTTACTCAAACAAGCTCAATTTTTTTTTTTTTTTCGTTTTATTTATTTCAGTTTTGAAATCCATCAATCCAATTGAAGTCTGAATGATTTTTTCAGGTCATTCCATTTGTTGTTCTATTGGGTTCTTTTCGAAAACGTCATGTCTTTTCATCGGACCAAGGCTACATTCATCGGTCTATTGGAAGCCAAGAGAGTCAATGAATGGGTTGTCACTGAAAAACTTGGAGACACGCTCAAGAACAAATCTAACAACAAATCAACTACATCGAAAAGGTCCCTCTCTAAGTTCCTCGGAGACAGGTAAACTTATCCTCTACTATTTATGTCAAGAGTCATCGCAAACGAAACTTAAAGGTGTTTGACTTAACTTATTTAAAAGATCTTATGACCTCATAGACGATGATAGATCATTTTTTATAAATAAGTTATTAAACATGAGGTTGCTACGAATCCCTTTTTAGAGTCGTATAAGCTCTTAAACAACTTATAAAAGAGCCGGTGACAATTGTTCTTCAAATTTTTTTCAGAATTCTGGTACACGAGCTCGGGTTCGCAGTATTTCTTTTCATTTGTGGATGCTATGATTTCCACTACGGAAAGAACTACTATTTCATATACCTATTTCTTCAAGTCATCACCTTCACAATCGCGGGTTTTGGCTACGTTGGCACGATAGTTCCCAGCTCTTAACAGCTGAAGTAGTATCAGAAGCAGAAGCTCGTATCGAATTATTACAGATGCATACATTTATTGGCAGAGTACAAGAAAAGGAAAAATGTACACAAGAATTGCTCTGCTTGGTTGAAAAACAATTCATCTTGTACAACAGAAAATCGAAGGTCTGAAAATCTCTAGCTATCAAAAATTGGCGAAACCTCAAGAAAATGCAGCTTGTTATACAGTAAAGAAAAAAAGGTTGAAGGAGCATAAATAGGATAAATTGTAGAGTTAGACAAATAATGTTTTATTTTTCATTTTTAGCTTATAGTGGTGGTTGCAGTTGTGTGACACTGTAATTTTCATTTTTGTTGAGTTATTTTAGTTTTTTTAAGCTCCATTTCTGTTTTTCAGCTTGTACTTAAAGGTATTTACAATTTTGCTAATTTTCGTTTCTAGAGTTAAGTTATCATGATATGTTTTACAAGAACAAGTTTTGGAAGACATTTCAGTTGCGTTTGATATACTTAACTAATTATTCACTAGAATAATGCAAATTCAAAAAATGGTCACGTATGTAACTAAACAAAATTGTGCAAAAATCTCATACAGAAAATGTGTAACAAAAATTTCTTATGAGCAAAAGTAACCAAAAAAAAAAAAAAGAGTTTACATAAGAGTACGGTAGTGTATCTACACTCATCATGTGTGACTCTTGGCCTTACGAATTCTCTTTTTAAATTTTGATAACTCGGATACAAATTTTGACATTTTCAAAGTACTGAAAACAATTAAGTCATCATCCATGAGAAAAAAGGGAAAATATTAGTGATACTTAGATAATAATGATTCATGCTTAAACCAAATTTCGAAGACAAAAGCTAATTAAACAATAATGATTAGACGAACTGACATAAGGCTAATGGAGATTGGCCGATCATCTCTTAATATAGATAATTCATCTCACTCCTCATCATTGTCAATAAGATGGGCATATTAATCGATCATACAAAAAAAAAAATACAAAATAATGACAAGAATAGTACTTACAATTTACATGATATGGAAGAGGTTATATAAATAAATATGGTATAGTTCAGTGAATGATCCAAAAAGCAAAATATGTAGTACCCATCTTTTTATCAACTTAAATTGAAAGTTATTTTTGACTTTTTAAGACAATCAAACTACTTTTCTACCCACTTTTACAAAAAATATTTTTTTTCACCCGTAAAAACAAAAATACCATTACTAAAGGGCGAGGCACATTGAAGGTAGCACTACACGATCGTGCTATCAATTACATGGGCATGGCACAATCATACTCCTGAATGCAATAAGTACAGAGCACAATATATCTAAGATACAGATCTGGAAATGTTTGTTATGGCACGATCGTGCCAAACATAAAGTCGACACAATCATGTCTCCATATATGTTTTTATGGACACGATCGTGCCTACATATATGTTTTCACAATCACTTATATTTTTTCAAGTCTGTTTTTCAAGGAGCTCTTCATGAAATCAAAAGTCACATTATTTTGGTCAAGATCGTGCATTATGAACATTCCAAATCTGTTTTTCAAAAAGCTCCTCAAGAATTCAAATGGTACGTTCCCAGACATGTACCAAAGTCATACCATCATCAACACAAATATGTGAGATAGAACTAGTGAAGATCTTAGGTTAACAACACATTGTTGTTTAGGTCGTATGCATGTTCATTGCTACAGTTCACATCAGTTGGTAATCAGAGCCATCTAGCAAGGTTAAATCTATCTTTGTTTCTTTAATCCTTGTTATTTCCAGAATTTCACATAAACCCTAGTTCTTCCGAAATTTGCACAGAAAAATCAACGGGTAAAGAATTATAATCCGCATGCACAAAAAAAATTTCGAAAATTCTGGAAATTGGGATTTATAAACCCTAGTCTTCAATTTCATCTTATTGAGATCCAGTGTTAGCTTGGTAATTGTCTTGGTTTGTTGGGGCGTGCTTGCGATTGACTGATTGGTTTATAATCGTAACAAGTGCGAGCACTTGGAAATTATGAGTTGAGTGAAACACGAGCGTATGCACGTGAGGGAGTGAATCAACCATGTCTGAGGAATGGATTTAGGTAATAAGTTTCATATGGAGGCACTTGCAAGCCTCATGAATAAAGTGATGATCGAGACATACAGGGATCCCAAAGAAGGCATCGAAAATAGAGGAGCTCACATTACTAGGGCACGAGGCCTAAGAGGTTCAAATCAAGAATGGGCGGATGAGATAGATGATTTTGATACCGAAAAAGAGCAAAATTACAATCCGGGCAGAGGTCGGCGTGGAAATAGAGGTGATAGGGGACATGAGGATGTCAATTTGAGTAACATCAAAATGCAAATTCCATCGTTCCAGGGAAAGAGTGATCTGGACGCCTATATGGATTGGGAGAGGAAAATCAAGAATGTGTTTGAATGCCGCATTATTCGAACTAAAAAAGTGAAGTTGGCATCAATCAATTCTGACCACGCAAGTATTTGGTGGGATCAATTAATGGTCTCGAGGAAGAGAAGCGTCAAGCGCCCGCTTCCACATGGAAAGAGATGATGAGTTTGATGCGACGTCGTTTCGTATCAAATCATTATTACCGAGGCGTCTATGAAAGGTTGCAGAGATTGACACAGAAGTCTAAGAGCGTAGAGGATTATCATAAATAGATGGAAATGTTGATTGCTCCTTCATAGATGTCTCTGCTTCATCTTGTGCTTCAACTTACTTTCCCATCGCACGGCTCATATCAACATTATCTACTTTGTTCATCAACTTTGCAATTTGTGAGTTTTGCTCTTTGACGTGATGGGTGAGTCCCTCAATGGCCCTCGTCAGACTTTTGATTTGCTCATTTGTCACCATAGCAAAGCCACGTTGAGGTGAATGAGTAACTTGACGCCGAGCGAGGAGTTGATGAAGCGGGGCTCGTCATTCAAATCTCGATCATCCACATTTGTGTTTTGCGAGAAGTGGCGAATCCTTCTCAACTATTTCACGCAGGGGACATGCTCCTCGTGAGGACAATCGATGCTTTCGCTTAGTGGCTTTTGAGGAGTTTGGTGTAGCCGCTTGACTATTGTCACCTTGCAATCGGCCATGATACTTGGAGAACTTGGTGAAGAGAAGAGATGAGATGTAGAAAGCGTCCCATTTAGGCGTGCCAAAATTTGTAACACAAATTTATTGTCCGCAAATGTTTTAAACAAGAAAAAGGTAATACAAATAAAATTTATTGAATCAAACGAAATAAAAAGAGTACAATTCCTAATAATACTCTCTGTTCTTCTCTTTAAAAATAATATTCGAATATTCAAGGTAGATTCGTCACTTGATCTCCTTCGAGCTTGAATTTGGGGTCGAAATAATGTTAATTCAAGGGGCTTGACAAACTTAATCCCGAATTAAGCGTTGGATCCTACTCAATCGATTAACATAAACTAAAGGAAGTTTGAGTCGAATCTGCGATGAACGCCTTGAATCACGCTTTGAACACCGTGGACTTCCTTGGATTTGGACTTCTTGATTTGAGATAATTCGCCTCTTGCTTGGACTTCTTCTCTAGAATTATTTTTTTGTGTCTTTGAATTATGAAGAGGACCCCTATTTATAGTTGTGGAATGAGAGTTCTTGCCACAATTACTTGGTTGAAGGACGCCATTTGATTGGTCCTTGATGATTTGATTCAATTTGTTGCCATATCTGGAAGATGCGATTTGAGTTACCAAAATGATGGTATTCTCTTCCATAATTGACGAGATATTATCTTGATTGACAAGATATTTGATTTTTGACATTTGACAGCTTTTGATTGACCAATAAATTATATATTAAAAATATCAAAATTAACTATTTAATTTAGGAATTAAATTTGAATAAATTCCCAAAATACAAATAGAAAATATAAATTGATATTTAATATATTATTTCCCACTTGTCGCCATTTAATTGGATGTAAAACTAAATTGTCTACACATATATAAAGGCCATGTAAAATTGGGGCCCCTAAAATCGGGGCCCTAGACGGTCGCTTCCTGTCTCCGATTGCATGCATACCTATGAGATAATATATCATGGTTTGATCAAACAAGCCCGGAAGCTAACTATGGTTGTACAATTAAATTATGCCATAATTAAGTATCACTAGACATATCATGTTTAACATGCCTATAAATAATCTCGATTTGGGGTAGCAAGTCCGATTTATCTCACGCACGTACATAGCCAACATAAATCGGAGTAGCTAGGCTTATAAACAAAGTGACCAAACACGACTAGGGGTAACAGGTCCAATTTATCCAATCAACACCTAAATTATTATAATCACTAAGGCCGCAAGCGTCACAGTCAAACATAAAACCATGGCATTATTTAACCCAAGTTTTAAATGATACTAGTGGAATTACTTGTTTGTTCAACTTAAATTGTAATAAAACCCTTTTTAGACCTTTACCAAATCAAACGTAGGCATGAGTTTTGTATCATAAGGTTAGTAAAAACTTATCAAATACCATGGAACAAAATCAACATATTATCCTAATAATTTATCAACTTACTAGTTCCCGAAACGTTTCTAGTTGCCGCTCGAAAACAAGGTGTGAATCATAAGGAATAATAAAAATCTTATTAATGATAGTGATACATAGATAATAATGATTCATGCTTATACCAAAATTCGACGACAAACACTAATTAAACAATAATGCTTAGATGAACTGACATAAGGCTAATGGTGATTGGTCAATCATGTCCTAATATAGATAATTCATCTCACTCCTCATCACTGTCAATAAGAATGAGCCTACTAATCGATCCATATAAAATAAATAAAAATTAATAACCAGAATAGTTACAATTTACATGATATGGAAGAGGTTATATACATCAACATGGTATAGTCCAAGGTGAATGATCCAAGAAGCAAAATATATATTACCCATCTTTTTTTTTTCAACTTAAATTGAAAGTTATTTTTGACCTTTTTAAGATAATCAAACTACTTTTCTACCTATTTTTACAAAAAAATATTTTTTACCCGGTAAAGACAAAAGTACCATTATTAAAGGGGTGTGGCACATTGAATGTAGCACGACACGATCGTGTCATCAATTACATGGGTGTGGCATGATCGTGCCCCTAAATACAATAAGTACAGAGCACGACTGTATCAACACAAATATGTGAGATAGAACACAAGATGAAACTAAAACAGAGAAAGAGCAACTCTCATTCCATTCCTTTGGCAAAGGCCCTAACTACAGTTCTCAGTAACTACAATTCAACCAGATAAAACCCAAATCAAACAACATATGCAGTTCAAAATTCAAACACATAACGTACAACAGCAAGCCATGATAAAGGCCCCCTAACAACAAACAAACATAATTGTTCAACCTTAAACTTCACCCAAAAGACAACAAATGTTTTTACTTCGAACTTTAAAAGACACAATAAGTTCTTCAAATCCATTTCTTCCTTAATCAGTAGCAACTCCAGTTTCAACATCGGACAACATAACACGCCCGTTTCAGACACAATCTCAACAGGCTGAGGAGACGAAGCATTGCTCACAATCTGGTCTTTTACGACCACTTGATCGCTTACCGGTGCTGGATCATCAGCACTGAGGGGCGAAGCACTTGCTACAACTTTACCTTCAGCATCTGCAGCTTGTTTGCTATTTTCGGCCTGCGGTGGAGCAGTGACTGTGCCTTTGTTAGGCTTTGGAGTTTCAAGGCGTTGTGGCCTTACAGTCGGTTGCTTCCTCAAATTCTGTTTGAATGTAGCAATGATAAGCTGGAAAAAAAAGGAATGTAATGAGATCTTAGTGAATTCGAACTGGAAGATTCAAAAGAGAATAAAGTTTCAAACAAATTAAAGTGGTTGTTCATTAGTACAAAGGATAATTAATAAAAAAAAATAGACTTTTGAAAATGGTTAACCCAAGTTGCTAGAAAAAGTATATTATATCGAGAGGAAATTTTGATCTTACCGTAGTTGGCCCTCCAGCAACTAGTGAGCCTGCAACAGCACCACCGTAAAATTTCCCATCAGGATTAGCCAATTGAACACTGAGAAGGCAAATTTTGCCACCCCTTTTTTTATCATAAGTGTGCGATCCATTCAGATACACGATTGAAAACTCACCCTGCAGAGGAGAATATATAATGAGAGATAGAGGAATTACTTAAAATCCCTTTTAATGTGTTAATCAAATTTGACTCTAGCATAGCAGCATACATGTATATATGGTACATATAGATGAGCAGCTACTTATTCTGTTGTCATAAATGGTGGGGCAAAATTGGTTGTGTAATTATAGGGTATTAACAAAACAATCCTATAAAAATCATATTTTTCAAAAAAAAAAAAAAAAAAAAGTCATGCGGCAATGGAAAACTTTTGTTGGTTTGCAAAATAGTCCTATAACTATATGAAAATCTCAATTTTACTAATTTCACTAGAATTAATCACCTAAGCAGCACATTTAGTCCTCAATTTCCGGTGGAATTAGGACCAAATTTGAGATTTTCATACTTGACTATTTTGCAAACCGTGCATATTTTGCACGATTAAAATTGAGATCAGATGTTTATAAAATTACATGATTTTTTTGCAAAACGTGATGTTTACATTAGCTGAACAAATTGTAATCCTCATAATGGAATTAGAATGAGCCAATTTGTTGCCGAAAGACAAGTAAAAATCATATAGCAGGCAAAATGGCCATGGAAATGGAATAAAAGTTCAGGCAGAACCATATAAATATATATCAAATTAAATTTCTTGAAAGTGCAGCAAATTAAGCTAAACAAACATATTTTATTTCTTTTTCGTGCATAACATCAAATCAAGAAATTAACTAGAATTTAGAAATTGAGATCGTACCTCATATCTTATAACACCTCCACGCGAAGCAGGGATGTATAATTCTGCACTTGAGATTGTACCCGATGCTGACAGAATACAAATGGATTCTGGAATCTTTTGAGAAAAAGACCAGATCCTTTCAACAATGTTCTGCATGAACAATGAAGGATAAATAACTTAGTCTTATAAAATCGATTGAGAAACAAATTAGATAAGCACAACAAAAACATTGAATTAATTAATTAAGAGCCTCTCCAGCAATTTGAACCACTTTAGTGCACATTGTGCGCATTAATTTTTGTGCAGAATTTGCAGTCTAATATCTCCAGCAGTTTGCATCTTGCACCCGTCATGCACTAAAAAAGAATATTACCTAATATATGTTGAAATTTTGGCCCATTTTGTTTGGCCATTATTTTAGAGGAAATTACACAAAATGCCCTCATTTTTCAAAAAAAGACAAAAATGTCACCTATTCCAAATATACCCGACCCACTGTTTTTTTCCCAAAAATACCCGCCCACTTTAGGCCGCTATCCAGTTTTTACCCCCTCCACTTTCTTAACCTAGGTAAATCAAAATTCTTACTGGTTGTCTTCATCCGTTTTTGAGTTCGCGCCCGTTTTTCTTCCGACTCTTCAAGTGTTCGTGGCCACGTTCTCCATTAGTGCTTTCAGTTTCATTCGTCGTTCGAGCTTCATCATTCATCACGTTATTCCTAGGGTTAGTTTATTTTTCAAACCGCTGGTGTAGGTCCCAAGGGGTGTGAGTGTAAGGTTTAGAAGGGGGGGTTGAATAAACCTTACCAACTTTTCGATTTAGTCCTTTTAAAAATTCGAGTTAATACTTCACACCGTGTCCGATGGACAAACTAAGTTAGTTAATCAACAGAGTTAGTCACTCAACGGACTCGAGTGAGTCATTGATAGAATAATTCAAATTTTTTTGACTAAAGACTTAACTCGACATTGTGATTTGTTTTCAAATAAGACTTAACACCCTTGAATTTGGTTAAGTTTGTTTTAATACTCGGTTTTAGCACACGATTGATTATCAATTGGATAGCAAATTTATCAAGCAGATATAAAAATGAGATGCGAGAATTTAAAGTCTTTGAAATGTAAATAACACAATAGATTTTATAGAGGTTCAAGATGGGGTAATTCTTCTACTCCTCTCTTCTCCAACTCCCCGGAGGAATCCACTAAGTATTGATCAAGATACGAGTGGTTAACAGTCCGATACAAGTCTTGATCACACAAATGACTTGATCCTTTGGGACTCATGAGATGCTTTGGTCACGCAGCTGGCTTCTCGTGACGACTCAGCTTCTTCACAGGCAGTGCCTTGCTACTACAGCCCACTTGCTCAAGCTTCTTGGATTTGATCACGAAGCCCTCCAAAAACTTGAGACTGATTCGACCTTGAACCTTTCTACAATCCTCCATGGAATATGTGACCCTTGATTCTTCAAAAATTTTCTCTTCAACTGATTGAAGTTATCTTTCCTTCACAAAGTGAGTGTTGGATTGATTTCCTTCGTAATGTAGGTTTGAGGATTGATCTTAAATGATTTGAGAATATATTAGGTTACAGATTGGATGTTTGCTCGAATGTTCGTGGTTCGGGTAACCTTCTCTCGTAGTTATTCCTCACCTTTTATAGTGATTTTTCAAAAATCGCCCACAAGAGATAGGCTTATTTTTGAAAGTCACTTGTGGTCGCTGGCTTGTCTTGTTGCAGTTCTTGAAATTGCCACTTCCTCGTATGAATTGTTCTTCAGCTTTTTAGAGTTCTGTCATGGTGCAGTGCTTCTCATTGGTTTATTTCTTTTGCACGCTTCTGGAACTGAGCACTTCAACAAAGGTAGTATGGAGCTATTACTTGTTTAAGTAATTCTCTTGATTTCTCACGTAACGGATCTCTTTCATTGTCTTGACTTGATCGTATTTTCTTAACATCCCCAGTGACTTTGAGTCGCCTTCCAATCATTTGATGACTCATCCTCGTCACTTCAACCTTGAGACTTGGTCATCTTGAGTTAACTTGACCGATACTTCACTCATCTCGCATTTCATTGCACCTTCAAAAAGTTCTCGTCTTCTCTTCTTTGCCATACTCAATGCCTCACAAATGAGTCTTCCTTCTAGTCTCCATTGTCTTCTTACATGTTTAGGCATAGTCAGACTTAACTCACTTGACCAAATTTATCTATTACAATTCAATTTACAACAAAAAGATGGGGTGCCAACTTCCTATTCTAAGTTTTGCATAGATTCATCAAAATCTACAAAATAATTTCCCAACAATTTCCCCCTTTTTGATGATGCCAAAACTTAAAATATCCATACAATTACTTAACAAAGAAAGATACATACAGACAAATGTAGAACCACGAATGTATGTTTAGAATCGATCTTTTATTGATCATAACATCCTTTTTCTTTACATAGTCATTTTTCTGAGTGTATCGAGCTTAAGCCCCAAAAAAGAAATATATCGAGCTTAAACGGGGCTTAGACTAACCATGTCAGTTTCTATATCTACTCACGTATTTAAATTGCATAATTTTATTCAATGTACGGAAGACTTACATAAAGTGTATTTACATAGTAAAATACATGAAGGGGTGGATAAAGAACACTTCATCTCCTTCACGCTCCTTCTTTTGTCTTCTTCACTCTGTCATCTTCTCGACCTTTTCCTTTTCTTCTCATCTTCAAATGCTTCTTTTTCTCTCATACGCCTTTTCGGGCAAACTTTCATCTCTTCTTAGTCTTTCTTGTCTTTTCTCCCATAGCCGAGTTTGTCTTTTATTTTCTTCTTCAATTCTCTTCACATACTCAACATTGTTCTTAGCCACTTGCGATTGGCTACTTCAAATCCACCAATAGATCCCTCCTTTCTTGCCTGGATTTATGTACTCAATGTTTTTAGGCGGACTAGGTCCAAACCTCTTCCTCCACCATCGCTTTTCCTCTGCCTCTCTCGGGCGTGTATTATCTTGGGGCCTTCTTTTTCCCGAGTTGAGTGACTAACAGAGTGACCAGCAGAGTGATCGCTAGTGGTTTGTCAGCTGTCGCTTTCTTCACATAGTGTGAGACCTTTTTCCCAAGACAAATCCCGTGCTTGAGCCATGGACATGTTTGCGAAGTAACCTTCATATGCGAGCGTCTTAAATTCATCAAGATCTTGCTCGGGCTCGCATCCGAAATGGCATAGGTGTCTCTGCTATTGGAATGCCTCCATGTTGTTTCGAATATCCATAACTCGAGCATTCATTCTTCCTTCCACTTCTTCCATCCCCTCGCTTCAACTGTCTTTCTCTTTTCACCATTGGTACAAAGAGTGTTGGAGTGGCGAGTCATCGGGAGTTTGCTTTGATAATATCACCAGACAAGACCTTGTTGGGGGTTTTAGCAATCATCAAGGTCACATCTTTCGAGCCTTCCCCCAACAGACTTCCCTTTCTTCTCTCTTATTATCGCCTTTCACTGCTTTTCTTCACAAACCGCTTCCTCCTTCTCGGCTTGACTCCTTCAGCGCTTTTAGGTATTCCTCTTCCCCTTTTGGCATCATCAAAGGAGAGAGGAACCCCCGAAACAAGCTAGCAAGCAAGAAGTCGAGTCTCGATAGTTGAGTTCGCCAATCATTGAGTAAGCCGCACGAAACTCGAGCGAGTGGCGTTGGATTCAGCTGCTACCAACTTCATCTCAGCCATGAGGAGACTTAATTTTCGATCCATATTCTCTTCCACACGCAGAGCTCGTTTTTATTATGTTCACGCAGCAGCTTTATCTCTGTAGTATGAGATTCATGCATTTGTTCAATGTGCTCTTGCAATTTTGTCTTTGCATCGATTCTCACCGCTGCACCAACAACTTGTTGAACAATGTTCTGAAACATCGAGCTTATTCCTCACGCATTGTTTGCTGCTGTTGCCACCACTCCCGAATCCTAACTATGATGCCTCTCAAATCAGCAGTGAGGTTGGCGTCCCTGTTATCTAGCCTCATGTCCAACGAGGTCTGGTGCCTCTCCATCCGTTCAATCTCAGCAAATAGGGCTTTGAACACCTCCCGAACTTCACCGCTTCCTCTCAAGGTGCGGTGGTGACCAAGCAGAGTCAAAGTCATAGTTAGTTGGAACAATGGTGTCGATGGAATGACAGATCGTGTCTGTAAGCGCTCGCGATCTTTGTCGATTCTTCGGGAGGTCGTACCTCAGAGAGAAGGGAAATGATTCTATGAAAGAATCATAACGTGCAAATCGAATTTGTTCAATTATAAGCGGTGCTCGTGAAGTTCCTTGTGGAGTCGAACCTCGCTGCGGCTTGGGGAGCCCGCATGTGGACTCTGTTTCACCGGGGTATGTTGTGAAGTCGACCCGACTTTTGCCGAGCCTCACTGTCTCAATAGCTTCGTTGGTCTCACCGTTTTTTCCAAATGAGTTGACTCGTCCTCGCTCTTATCGGAAGCGTCATCGGACGATGATGAGATTTCCATGGGTGGCTCAACATCAAAGGTGAATGTTTGGCGAGTAGTCTTGAGATCGACCTACTCGTGGTTGGAACATCCTCGGCTAAGTCTTTGGGATCGATCCACAGGATGACTCGACTTCATCGTCTCCTTCCGATCCTAGAAAGGTTACATCGGATTATCATGGGAATTGTGAAGAGCGATTATCTCCTTTTCTCGATGGATCCACGATAGCAGGAGGGATGTTCGTGCTTCGCTTTGCCACCCGAGAAGTCTCAACCTCCCGTTGGCCTTCATTACCTCCTCGCAGCCTCAACTGCAATGCGAGGCCTTGACATCCCTTTCGACAAGTGTCTCAGCTGTCTTGGGGTCTTCTCGAGGCGGCATCCATTGGAGTCTCAACTCCATGGATTGCACTTTCATCGCCTGAGTGTTAACTCCCGTAGTTCCTTCATGTGCCTCGACCGCATCGCCAGCTAGCCATCATTAGCTGGCAGAGCGCTTGGCACTTCACCGAGACAGCTACAATCGCCTGAGCCTCGTGACAACTTGCCGTATTCTGTGATTGATCCTTCTCCATTTCGCCTCCTAAATTCATTGTGGAGTCACCGCAGCAGACCTCCGACCTTGCCGCAGCGGGAGGGAGTTTCCCACCTACCATACCCGAGTGACTTGGAGTGGGGTCACTCGTCTCCGGACTCCGGCTGCTCCCACCGAGTATTCACCGTTGGGGCGTGGTAAGACACCTTCATTAGGGTTGGCTCGACCGGGTCCCCACACTCCCGCCATCGCCAGTTTTTAATACCTTCCTCGAATGAGCCGAAGTGGTGGCGAACGACATACCGGCAATATCTTTTCCACTCCCATTGGGTCTATCTCCGGTTGTGATTTGGAGGAGTCTCCTGGTCCCTCCATCATTCTTTGCTCATGAAGGATTCTCGACTCTTGCATTGCTTGCTGATTTGCAACTCTTCCGTGGCAGCAATAGGTCCGATCCTCATCACTTTCGATAGGACATCAAGGTGAGGTGTGTATGATCGGTGGTGCGGTGAGAGGCGATGCTTGCCTTCTCACATGCCTCTCGTCCTGTTGCTTTAGCCCGCTTCGTTTTCTTTTTCGAATCTGCAGATATTGATGCAATTATCCTCATCAAGGGCTTGCAAAGACTCGTGTCCACCTCAAGAAACCGAAGAGTTCTTCTTCCTCAAAGAATGAACTCGGATTTTCAAACATACTCGGATAGGCTCGACTTCCATTTTCTCCACTCTCATAGACGATTTTGGATGTCCGGATACAAAGGAGAGTACATGATTACATCGTCTTCTTCATTCTCTTGATGGCCCTCGTTTCCGTGGATTAAGGATAGCGCAGACTTTGCTGCGCTCAACATCCTCTCAGAGCCTCTGTTCACGGTGGAGAAACAACCCTGCAATCACAGTGATTCGGTTGTCTCAACCATTCCTTGTTCCTCACTGCTCGCTCTCATGGGTCTTGAGTTGCTCTCTCGGCCTCGGCCAAATGCAGACTTGGGCTGTTTCATCGATCACGTCCCGGAGACTCTACTTATCCAGCCAGGTCTCGGTATCTTCTCCAGATTGAGTGGTCGACTCGGGTTTCTCAAGCTCTAACGCTTGAAAATTCTTCTTCTTCTCCTTGTTTGTACCGAGGGATTTCTCCCGGATAAGGTTTCTTCTCGAGTCTTGGCGGCGGGCGGGTTGTTGTTTTCTTCTCTGTTTCTTCGAGGAGTTGGCCGTCTTAGCTTATCGCTTCTCCTTTTCTTAACGACCGGAGAAGGTATTTGAGATTCCTTCTCCGCTGCGCTGTAGGGCGGAGACACGCCACAAAGGGGCAGGTGGCTTACTGCGGGCGGGAGCATTTCTTTTTCTTTGATGTAGGAGCAAGTGATCTTCTTAGCAACCGCAGGAGCACTTTTTCTTTGGAGGAGAGGAAACAATCAGATATCTTGTGGTCACCGATTCCCCCTCACTCGTGATCGCTCTCTTAGCGTAGGCTCTCTTACTGCGCTGCCGAGAGGTTTGATCTCAACATCCTCTTGTTTACATGGAACGCCTTTCCATGTCGAGAGGACTCCTTTACCTCCATCACCGGCCAATCACCAGGCCGTATCCTAGGAACCTCCAAACGTCCATCCTCCTTGAAGGATTTGTTCCCAACGCTCGCGCAGAGTCCTCTGCGTAGACAAACTCACCCGATTCACTTTCCATTCTTCAATGATCGCAGCCATTACGATCAACTTTGCTTGACAAACCGGTCAATGCCGCCAAATTTGATATCTATACATTTTGCAACGATGTCCAATTTGTGGTAGTCCTCCTTCAACACCTCTTATTTGTTTGTGTAGACTACTTTCTCAAAGATAGTCGGACTTGGCTACTTCCTTCCAAGCAAGAGTCGTCAACATCGCCTTCATTGATTTCAACATTCCTTCACCGCAGAACAAGCGGTGTTCGCCAAATCCTTGGCGCGTAATGATGAACTCCTTTCCATGAACAGAGGACTTGATGCCCTCATCGTGAACCTCAACGTTCATGTAGAATCGCGCGACCTCTTCCACATAGGTCATCGGAAACTCCAACGCCGTAAACGGTTTCAAATTTCGTGACGTTTCCAATTTCTCAAAGAATCTTTTTTACTAGGGTGTCGCTGGACACTGCTTCACCATACCATCGGAATCCACAAGACCCGGTGTGGATTTGCTTTCCTAGCTTGACAAAATCATGAGTGGATGCCATTTCTCAATATTTTACCGAATGAAACATTAGAAAATGATCCGAGGATTGAAAGGGTTTTGAGAGAAAATTTTGCTTTTGCTTTTCGAGAGAGAGATGAACAGTTTTGGTAAAGTGAGAGAAACGGACGAAAATGGTTTAAGTATGGTTCATGAAAGAACGTATGGGTGGTTTTTGAAATGTGATCAAAATCAACGGCTTAGATCTCGCACGCCGATTTGCATTTAATGTCTCGTATTTAATGCGGCAAAGATTTATATCCAATCATAAGCTTGTGTGCGGCTTTTGCCTGTACACGCCATAATTATCTTTGACGTCATTCTTAAAAACATTCCCGCTTAGTAAAACGATTTGCATTTTTGTCACTTTGCTCATAAATGACTCAAATTTGCCCCTTAGCTGATTTAACTCTTCTTTCTCGCATGTAAATACTCACCGTCACCTAACTCTTGCATAACCTGTCTTCTCGATACGACTAATTCACTTAGCTGATTTGAGTTCAGTTCTTTTTCCCTTTTTGTGTTTCATTTCTTTTCTTCGAGTCTTCTGAGTGTCAACTCAGCTCAATTAATCCTAACTCATGCTTGAGTTTTTCAAATCTTGACTCACATAATGGTTTTGTGAATATGTCACCAACCTGTTTATCGGTTGAAATATATTCCAAGGTGATGTCCTTCTTTTCAACATGATCTCTTATGAAGTGATATCTGACATCGATATGCTTTGTTCTTGAGTGCAACACAGGATTTTGAGTGATTGCAATTGCACTTGTATTATCACACATGATTGGAATTTCCTTTTCTTGAACTTCATAGTCTCAACTCATTGTCTCATCCATAGGACTAGGGCACAACAAATGCCTTGCCAGCCTATGTATTCTCGCTTCACCAGAGGTGGCTATTGAATTTTGCTTTTTGCTAAACCAGAAATTAGCCTATTTCCAAGCATTTGACATGTGCCTGAGGTGCTCTTCCCCGTCAACTCTACATCCAAAGATAGTCGAGTCCGAATAGCCAATTAGCTTGAATCCACCTTCCTTTGATACCATAAGCCAACTTCTTGGCTTCCTTTCAAATATCTCAAGATCCTCTTGGCCGCAGTCATATGGCTTTCTTTTTGGAGCAGATTGAAATCTTGCACATACACCTACGGTAAAGGTGATGACTCGGCTCGCTTTACGTAGATAGAGCAATGATCCAATAAGTGCTCGTATCTTGTTTGATCTACAAGCTTGCCATCCGCATCCATGTCCATTTTTGATGATGTATTCATTGGTATTTTCATCAAGACTTCTCTTCCATACCAAATTTCTTCATTAAATCTCTGGTGTATTTTGTTTGACTTATGAATGTTCCATCCTTCAAATTGTTTCACTTGGAGTCCAAGGAAGAATGTCGCTCTCCCATCATGCTCATTTCGAATTTGCTTTGCATGAGGTTTGAAAATTTATCACACTGCTCTTTGTTTGTGGATCCAAAAATGATGTCATCCACATATATTTGAACAAGCAGTATGCTCTTCCTGTCTTGAAATGTGAAGAGTGTTTTATCCACTTTTCCTTTTGTGAATCCATTCTCAGTCAGGAATTGTGATAATGTATCATACCATGCTCTGGGTGCCTGTTTCAATCCATATAGAGCTTTCTTGAGTTTGTATACCTTATCTCCAAGAATCTTCTGCTCAAATCCTGGAGGTTGTTCAACATATACTTCTTCTTCCAATAAACCATTAATGAATGCACTCTTTACATCCATTTGATATACAATAAAGTTCTTGTGAGCTGCATAGGCAAGAAACATCCTTATGGCTTCCAATCTTGCCACATGAGCAAAAGTTTCATCAAATCTATTCCTTCTTCTTGGCAATATCCTTTGGCTACCAGTCTTGCTTTGTTTCTTACCACAGAACCTTCCTCATTCATCTTGTTTCTGAATACCCATTTAGTGCCAATAACATTTTGATGGGTAGGTCTTTGAACCAGTTCCCACACTTTATTTCTTTCAAACTGATTCAGCTCTTCTTGCATGGCTTGAATCCAATGTGTGTCATCCAGTGCTTGTGACACATCTTTAAGCTCTATTTGTGAGATGAAGCAGGTAAACATTGCTTCTTGTTGAGTTTTGGATCTTGTTTTGACACCTTCTCTTACATCTCCAATGACTAGTTCTGGTGGATGGTCTCTCACCATCTTACATCGTTGGAGTAAGTTAGCCGATTCATCGTCTTGCAGCTATGTTGCTTTGATCGCCTCTCGTCATCACTTAGTCAGCAGATTTTCCAAATTTTTTGAGACTCAACTATCTCATCTTCATCCGGGTTTATAATTCCAAATTCCAGCCTTCAAAGATAGGGACTCTTCTCGCATGGTTGATTGATTCAGCTTATCACCGACTCTTCAATGTCTTCTCCATTTACATTTGGCTCATCAAACACCACAGAATGGATTCCTCTCGAACCATAGTCCTCTTGTTGAGTACTCTGAGGTTTTGCTTTCACCGAGTATCCCAAGAAAATACCTTCATCGACTTTAGCATCAAAAGCCTTTAAATTATCTTTGCCATTGTTATGGATGAAGCATTTGCATCCAAATATTCTAAAATATGCAACATTTGGCTTTCTCCCCGTCCAAATCTCATAGGAGTCTTTGTCACCGTCTGCTTATCATGCATCTATTTTGAGTATAGCATCTCAGTGTTTATTGCTTGACCAAAATCTTTTAGGTAGCCCTTCTTCACCGACATGGTCCTTGCGCTTCTTTGAGAGTTCTATTCCTTCTTTCGCAACTCCATTCTCATTGGAGTCCTTGCTGCAGACAATTCATGACCAATACCATTTTCTATACAATATCGAGTTATTATACCATTGACAAACTCGGTTCTCTCACGATCTTATTTTGATAATGGTTTGACTTTTTTCATTTTGAATTCTCTTCATCACCGTGTGGTAGTTTTTGTAGAGTTTCTTTCTTCTTACACATGAATATTGTCCATGTATATCTTGAGTTGTCATCTACTACCACCAAGGTGTATTTCTTTCCACTTATGCTAGCTGGTTCAACTGGACCAAATAGATCCATATGTAGCAGATGCAATATTCTTGTTGAAGATGGACATGTCTTTTCTTTGAATGATGATTTGATTTGTTTTCCCTTCGACATGCGTCACATATACTCTCCTTCTTGTATACTTTGAGTCCGAAGTCCTTCCACAAGATTGCTTCCTGCAAGCTTGTTAATCGTTTTGAAATTCAGGTGACTCATCTTCTTGTGCCACAACCAACTTGATTCAGCTGTGCTCTTTGCTAATAGACAGGTGCTTAGTGTTGCAGTTGACCAATCCACGACATACATGTTCTTTTGTCTGCATCCTTGCAACACAACTTCATTTGATTCAGTATCCTTGATTTGGCATATACCCATGTTAAATCCAACATTATAACCCTTGTCACAGAGTTGGTTGATGCTTAGCAAGTTGAAGTTGAGTCATTCAACATATGCAACATCTGTGATTTCTAATCCATTTTTCTTGATGGATCCAATGCCTCTTATTTCTCCTGGAGCTTCATTTCCTCCAAATATGACTTTTGCACCTCTGACTTCCTTGAATTTTGACAGATTTTTCTTGTTTCCTGTCATGTGTCTAGAACAGCCACTATCCATGTACCAGGTTCCTTGGCACTTAGCTGTTCCTTGAACCTGCAATCAAGGAAATTAAGTTTTAGGTACCCATACTTGTCTGGGTCCTGAGGGGTTAGTATTGTAAGATGATCCAACCAACCTATAGCCAAATGATTTGACTCTAAGGGGTTGCCATCTATTAGTCCCATAATCATAATTAATTTTGGCAAATTGATTGGGGTTTCTAGGTTCATACAGCTGTCTCTTTTGTCTGTATGCCTGTGTATGTGTTTTAGCAATTGTCTTCTTTGGGTAGTTGTGATGTCTCTGAGTGTAGTGCCTAGGTGCATATGTGTGCTGATAAAAGCTCTTATACCTTTGGAATGGCCTTTGGTGAGTTCTAGGCCTTTGCCATTTGGGCTTATATTCCATAGGTCTTTGCTGATAGTTCACATTATTCCAATCAGCTTGGCTTGGGTGCTTTCTACCATTCCCTTCATATGTATTTCTTTATAGAACTTCCTGGGGTTTTTGGTAGCTCTGTTTCTTCTTTACGAGTATTTCTGCTTTAGAGTTTATTGAGGAACTCACCGATTTCTTCTCACTGCCCTCTCAAAGACACTCAACTCGGCAAGTTCCTTTTCCTTTATAACCAAGGCCGCTTTGCTTATGATTGTGCTTTGGAATAAATGTGTGTGCACCATTTGAGTTTTGGATTTTTGAGATACTTCATTGCTTGAAGATCCTTTTTCCAAAATCACTTTTGAGCTTGACATAGCACAGAGGAATTAAATCCTAAGCCTTTTTGTCTCCACATTCTCTTTGACTCATAATAAGGTCATCCAATGATTTAGATGCCTTAGTGAATGAGGCAATCACATTTTTGAGGTCATTTTCCTCTTTTCTATAGCAAATATTTCTCGCTTATTAGCTTAGCATTTTCAGGTCTTTAGACTTTCATTCTCATCACCTATTTTACTTAGAGTACTCGGCTCCTTAGTAAGTCGTGAGTTTTGCTCTTGAGTAGGTCTGTTTTCCTCATTTAGTAGTGTGTGTGAGGATTTAATGTGTTCAAAATCTTTCATCGTTTGCCTAATGAATCATAAATATCAGGGTGATGAAGTGTGTGTGTCATATCACTATCACAAGAATCGAGTGTGATGAATTAGAGTGTACCTCATCTTCTTGGTCAAAGTTGTCTTGTTCCTTGGCCATCAAACAGATCAAGGCTTCTTCTTTAGAGTCACTTGAGTAGTCACTTCACTACTCTCAATCGAGATGTGTCTCTTGACTTGGGTCATTCTCAAGATCTCTGACAACATTGCTTTTTTCTTTTCTTGTCTTCTTTCTCTCAAGACCTTTCTTTCTTCTTCATTCATGTATTTGTTGACTACAGATATGGGCAATCAATGGCATAGTGACTTGGTTGCTCATAGCTTCCAAAGATAGATTTTCAACCTTTTGATCAGCTCTTTCCATTCTTGGATTGTCACCCTTTGATATTCAAATTTTTGATGCTCTGTTCTCTTGGTTGGCCTATCTTCCTTGACTTGGAGTGAGCCGAGTGTCTTCCGGAGGATTCGCCTTGCCTCTCTTGTAGTTCTTATTGAAGAACTTGTTAAACCTTTTAACCATCGGGGCTATTTCCTCTTGGTCAATGACTTCTTTGACCTCGGCTCTCTTGCCATCCTTAACAATTAGAGCACTGCTTTGGGCACAACTGTCTCCTCTTGGTCTTTTCTTCTCACCAAATTGTAGGCTTTGAGATCCGAGAATAGCTCATGGTTGGATGTCTTGGATAGGTCCATGGAATGTCTTAGTGACATGACCTTCATTTCCCATTCACCGAGACTTCTTAGAATCTTCATACACATTTCCTTCTCGTGTATATTCTTTTTCAAGTGCGTATAGCTCATTGGTAATTTCGTGAACCGAGCATCCAGTTGATCCAAGGTCTCTCCTGCGATCATTTTGAAATTCTCAAATTTCAGACAAAGAACCGATAGTTTATTTTCCTTGATTTGCTCGAGCCTTCACAAATCAATGTTAGCTTGTCCTGCATTTCTTTTGTCTTTGCTTTTGCATGATTTGACTTTGTTGAACATAACTTTGTCCAGTGTTTTGTAAAGAATGTCCTTGGCCACATTGTCCAAGTTATATCTTTTTCTCATCATTTGTCCATTCAAATCTTGGTTTTTCAACCATGACTGTCCGGGAGCAAGATCCTCTTCACCTTCACCGCAGCTCTCCTTACAAATTGTGTTCACTTTTAAAATTTGCAGCCGCCCATCCTCTATCACTATCCACATCTCATCATGTAATGCTGATAGATGAGCCTGCATACGAATTTTCCAATCATCAAATTCTTCAATTGTGAACATAGGGATGCGTGTCAAATTTGCTTCCATGATAATAACTTTTGATGGTAAAAAGAGTTTTGAAAACTTAAGTACTAAAACCGACTTTGAAAAATTTGGAGATCTAGTTCAAGAACTCAAAGGAAGGCTCAATGAACCAACCGCTCCGATACCACTTGTAGGTCCCAAGGGTGTGAGTGTAAGGTTTAGAAGGGGGTTGAATAAATCTTACCAACTTTTCGATTTAGTCCTTTTAAAAATTCGAGTTAATACTTCACAAATGTGTCTCCTTGATGGACAAACTAAGTTAGTTAATCAACAGAGTTAGTCACTCAACAGCACTGATCGAGCCGTTGATAGAATAATTCAAATTGCTTTTGACTAAAGATTTAACTCGATCGTGATTTGTTTTCAAATGGAAGACTTAACACCCTTGAATTTGATAAAGTTTGTTTTAATACTCGGTTTTAGCACACATTGATTATCAATTGGATAGCAAATTTATCACAGATATAAAAATAAGATGCGAATTTAAAGTGCTAAAATGTAAATAACACAATAGATTTTATAGAGGTTCAAGATGCGGTAATTCTTCTACTCCTCTCTTCTCCAACTCCCGGAGGAATCCACTAAGTATTGATCAAGATATCGAGCAGTGGTTAATGATCCCGGATACAAGTCTTGATCACACAAATGACTTGATCCTTTGGGACTCGATGCCGAGATGCTTTGGTCACGCACCGGCTTATCGTGCGACTCGCCTTCTTCACAGGCGCACCGCTTTGCTACTACAAAATTTCCACTTGCTCAAGCTTCTTGGATTTGATCACGAAGCCCTCCAAAACTTGAGACTGTTCGACCTTGAACCTTTCTACAATCCTCCGTGGAATGTAGACCCCTTGATTCTTCAAAAATTTCCTCTTCAACTGATTGAAGTTATCTTTCCTTCATAGGTGAGTGTTGGATTGATTTCCTTCGTAATGTAGGCTTGAGGATTGATCTTAAATGATTTGAGAATATATTAGGTTACAGTTCAGATGTTTGCTCGAATGTTCGTGGTTCATGTAACCTTCTCTCAAAGTAATTCCTCAGCTTTTTATAGTGATTTTTCAAAAATCTGCCCATTGAAGAGATAGGCTTATTTTTGAAAGTCACTTGTGGTCGCTTAGCTTGTCTTGTTGCGCTTCTTGAAATTGCCACTTCCTCGTATGAATTGTTCTTGACTTTTCGAGTTCGACATGGTGCGTGCTTCTTTGGTTTTTTTTTTTTTTTGCACGCTCGAACCGAGCACTTCAAGAAAGGTAGTATGGAGCTATTACTTGTTTAAGTAATTCTCTTGATTTACTCGCGGCAACGGATCTCTTTCGATTGTCTTGACTTGATCGCATTTTCTTAACATCCCCAGGTGACTTTGAGTCGCCTTCCAATCATTTGATGACTCATCCGCTTCCAACCTTGAGACTTGGCTTCTTGGGTTAACTTGACTGATACTTCACTCACCGCATTTCGATTGCACCTTCAAATGAGTTCTCGTCTTCTCTTCTTTGCCACTACTCGCTTTGCCTGAGTCTTCCTTCTAGTCTCCATTGTCTTCTTTACATGTTTAGGCATAGCTGACTTATCTCAGCTTGACCAGCCCTATCTATTACAATTCAATTTACAACAAAAAGATGGGGTGCTAACTTCCTATTCTAAGTTTTGCATGGCATTCATCAAAATTTACAAAATAATTTCCCAACAGCTGGTATTTGTGTTATTAATGGCTCCTAAAAATGCTCCAAAAAACTCACCTCATAAGAGAGTTTTGAGAAGTTCTTCGAAGATAGCAGCAGATTCCTCGAAAAAGAGGAAAGTTCAGAAGGTTGCTGCTGGTTCTATGGATTCTAAGAAGAGGAAAGTAGAAAAAGTTTTTGAGGAAGAAGCAGTTCTGGATGTTAAATCTCCTTCCAAAGTTGTGAAATCGAATGCCTGTGAAAGTCATTGAAGAAGAAGGTTTCCTTTGAAGAAACCGATGTTGCTGAGGTATGAGTTTTGTGTATTTTGATTTGTACTCTTTTTTTTGTTTTGAAGTTGTTTCTTATTTGTTTCTTATTTGTTTCTGTTATGTTTCATTTTTTTATGCGTTTTAAGTTGAAGTGGTTGTTGATTTTGTGTTTCTTTTAGGTTTCTGTTTTGTTTCATTGTTGTTTCTAGGGTTTCAAGTACGTTCTTGACCCTCGATCGGTTCGCTCGAGTAAATACGCTTTTCGTTTGATGTTATTAAGAATATAAAGACTACCTTTCTTATCGACAACCACCGGAGGCATTTAAGAGGACCTGTTTTGGATATTTCCTGGAAATGAAAGAAGTTGATTTCCAGAATCAGCTTGTTCATTCTCTATTGAAACGCCAAGTCGTCCACTCAAAGAAGGACGAAATTGTTGTTTCTGTGGGTGGGAAGTTATTGCGGTTTGGGTTGGGTGAGTATGCTATTGTTACTGGTTTGAATTATGTTGGTGTGAAGCCTTCTTTGTCTGGTGATGTTCCGAATTCGGTTATATTTCAGAAGTATTTTGCTAGTAGGAACAAGTTTAATAGGCAATGATCGAGGAATGTTTTTACTCCGTGTTTGGGGGATGAGGATTTAGACGCACTGAAATTGGCTTTACTTTATTTTATCCATTTTTTCCTTTTTACTTCTACTGGTAGTTCTGTGGAGATGTCATTTTTTGAATTGGTTGACATGGATATGGATGTTTTTGACACTTATCCTTGGGGTAGTGAGTTGTTCGATGTGACGATGCGTGAGTTGAGGCAACAAATATTGTACAGAAACAAACTTCATGGCGAGGAGAATCCTGGTGGGAAGCGTACAAAATTCTATAGACTTCAAGGATTTCCATTGGCTTTCCAGATATGGTTCTATGAGTGTTGCCCTGAAGTTAACGACAAGTTTTGTGCTCGTGTTGACTCTGAGATCCCGAGGATTTTGAACTGGACGTGTTCAAAGTCTGGGAAAGACAACAAAGTTCGTGGCAAGACATTGACATGAAGATATTCAATCGGGTCCTTTGAGAACAGCAATATGATTTTACTATTTATTTTCTTTCTGTTTTGTTTCATTTATGTTTTTTGAATTGTTTTTTTATGTTTCGACTCTTGATTTATTTATTTTTTTATTTCGATTGGGTTTGATGAACTTGTGGCCCTCATGATGAGTCAGTGCACTGGGCATTCGACATTCTATGATAAATCAAAGTACACATTCAGCCCTATTGACGATGATTTTGTTGTCGGAAGGTTGAAGAGGAAGGAGGGTGTGGGTGGTAGTGGCTTGAATCAGACTGTTGACGACATTGCTAGGAATCAGCGGTTGTTTTCTAAGGAATTTGAGGCTTTTAAGGTTTCAACTTCAAAATTCTTGGAAGAACAATTTGCTATGGTTTTCTCTGAACTTGCCGATATTAAGAGCAAACTTGAGGTTCTCAATTCTCATACTTTTTTTTGTTGTTTTTAATTATAAGTATTTTTTTGTTATCTTTCTTATTTTTTCTTGTTGTTTCTTTTTTGTTTCTATATTGTTTATTTTTTGTTTCTGTTCATCACATGGCTGTTGTTTTTTATGTAGGTTCGTCCGTTGTTGATGAAGGTGAGAAGGTTGATGAATCGAGTCTCACGAGTGAAATCGAATCTAATGGCATGTCCTTAGGTTCGTGTTCGAGGAAGATGCGATGAGGAAAAACATGGAGATGATGAGGTTGATGACGGATCGTGGATGTTCCCACCTGCCGGGCCGGAAAAAAGATGATGCTAGTGAAGGTGATTTTAGTCTTTGCGAGGTGTTGCGGGTGGTTTTGGTTAATCTAGAACAGGGCATTGATAATGTAGTTGATGAATCAAGGAAGGATGGCAGCGAGAGGGAGAATGTGTTTGATGAATCAATCAAGGAATGTGGCGAGGTTGAGAAAGTTGCTGATGAGACGATCAAGGACGGTGGGGAGGGGCAGAAATTCCTCAGTTCTCAGGAACTTGACAATCTCACCCCTTCTCAAATTGACAATATATTAAAAACTGCAAGTCAAGCTGCACTAGGAAAGGTGTGTTTAAATTATAGGTTCTGTTTTTTTTGTTGTTTTTGGATTCTATTTGTTATTTGTTATTTTATTCCCTTTTGTTTTGTTTTTTTTTTGTATCAGGGTGTTTTGAAACCGTCTCATTGAGGTGATGAACCCGGGGCGTGGTGATTGGATTGGAAGATGCCGCGACAAAGATATCATTGTGGATGCTTTGGGAAAAAAGTTCCAAAGCCCTTGTTAAGGGAAGGTGCCCGCCGGACGAGAATATGGGTGAAGGTCCGGGATAAGGGCCTGTCGGATGGGTTGAACGACCGCTCGCGGAAGGGTTTGATTCTCAAGGGTATACACCTTTATTATTTTCATATTTGTAAATAGTTGCTATCTGAAACAATTCTGAAACCATTTTGAAACATATATGAAACAATTTCATAAATGTTTATAAATTTGTGATTAGTGTGTTGTTTTTGGTTTTGTGTTTATTTGATACTCTTTTTCGGATCGAATCGATACTTAGGAAGATGTCAAAGTTGAGCCTTCTTTGAAACTTGGTGTCTGCGAAGTGAAGTCGAAGTCATGGTTTCACAGCCTGCATTATGTTGATGAGTACTTGGCTTCTTCTGTAAGTTTTTCTTGTATTCCATGTTGTTTTTTGAATTGTCCCTTCTTTTTTTTTGATTGTGTTTCGTGTTTATTTTGCAGCATATTGATGTTCTTTCTACTATTTGAGGAAGAAGTTCCTATACGGGCATAGTGTTGTGACATTCACAACGACGGATCTGATATTTGACCGGTGCATCCAAAGCATTTACAAGAAATATTACCAAGTGAACAAAAGAAAAAAGAAACATTTTGATCTTTCCATGATCAATGTCAATACCACAGTTGTGGACTATATCATGGGATATGATATAGCGGGCGGGCGGCCATGGTCGGAAGTTGATCACATTCTGTTCCCCATACATTGCATTGACATGGAGCATTGGGTACTGGGACGGTTGAGCGTGAAGGAGAGAACCATCTATTTGTACAATTCGTTGAAGACGGATGATTCTGTGAAAGTGGCTGCTGAAGCTGTGAAAGCTTACAACTCCCTCCTTCCTAGGTTCTTGTCCTTGGTAGCCTCTTATGGTGTCCATCCCAATGTTGTACTTGGCGAGGGTGCGTATTCCGGTGATCCGAATGCTGCTATGAAAGTCGTCGTTGTGAAAGACATTCCTTTGCAGACCAAGAAGTACGTTTTTTCTATGTATTTCCGATTTGTTCGTTCTTTGTTGTTGTTTTGTTTTAGTTGTTTTATATGGCTGACTGTCTATTTTTTTACATTTGTTTTTGTAGTGACTGTGGTGTTTTTGTTGCCTGTTACGCTGAATATTTTGTTGCCGGGAAGAAAATGGATGCTGAGGCATTTGACGTAGAGAATGAGCGCTCAAGGTTTAGTCATTTGCTCTACAACCACGCCGAAGTCAAGCAACAAAACGGCGAAGAGGACGACAAATGACATTGAAATTCTTCCTCCACTCCCTAAGGACTACAGGGAATTGTTGTTACGAAAATCCTGATAAATTGTATAATCACCTGAACAGATTTGTCTTAATTTTGGTACTTTTAGTATTATGGGGTATTTGGTATTTATAATAGTTTTCCTTGGATGATTTTGACCAGTATTGGTTGTTTTGATTATCGATTAGATTTTCTTGGTTGTATGTTTTTGCACAATTTGCAGACGAGTTATGATATGTTTTTCAATTAATGTATTGATGTTGCTTTGTTTGGGATTCAAATTATTGTGCGTTTTGTGTTACGTTTCTTATGGTTCCACCGTAAATGTCTTCGTTGTACAATAGAAACATATCTGAAACACATTCGAAACAAATATTTGTTTTGTCATCTTATTGTAAGAAACATATTTGAAACAACATAGAAACAATTTTCTTTTGATTTTCTATATGTGGAAGTTGTATCAATTACACGTATATTCGTAATAGTAACATTCTACTATGAGTCCTATTTTGTTTTTGGTTGATTCCTACATGTTTTTCTATTATGACCAGGATCCCCACATCTACCACATTTGCTCTTGGCGCTTTTCTCCCAAGCTGCCTTGTGTCTCAGATTTTACCTTGCCCTCCGGCGGTAGAATCACCATTGTGTTGATTTCTTCTGGCAGGACCCAGGTACCTTCATTTGGGATTGGGTACACTATTTCCAAATAAGCTGTTTCCATTGTTTCCTTCATGTAGTATGACGAGCAATATTGGTATGGATCTGCATTCAAATCTTTTACTACCGCTAAAGCATGTGGGCAAGGAATTTCATCCATTTGAAACTTGTTGCATGTGCAAGTCCTTTTTTCTAGGTCCACAACAAATATCTTCTCAGCTTCTGTGACTTTGAAGATAAAGTCATTTGATCGCTTCACCTGAAACATAAATGAAACATATAAGAAACATGTTTGAAACAATGTAGCAACTGATGAAAGTTTGCATTAAATTACCCTTAAATTTAGTGAAATGGTGTAGTTTTTCCCCATATACTTTTCAGCTCTTTTTGTCATCCTTGTGAATGTTGATTTTGCTTCAATCTGATGTCTGCACGTCCAATCTTGAACTAAAGATCTCAAGTATTCGAGCAAAGCTGTTACCGGTAGGTCTCTCCCGGCCACTATCGCTGCATTCAGTGATTCTGCGATGTTTGAGGTCATGACAAAGTATCATTTGCTCTGACAGTGGAGTCGTGTCCATTTCTTGTAGCCGATGTTTGACAAATAGGGTCTAATTCTGTTGTTTATGCTGTCAAGTGCAGACATTTGCTTTTGGAACTCTTCATTCGTGTATGCTTTTGTCTGCCGTATGAACGGATCTCGTATTTCGTTTTTTTTTCCTTTTGAAGTTTGCCTTCAAATTGTTCAAGAGATGATACGCACAGCCCGTGAGACCTCGTGGATATACCCGATCGTTAAAATAATATACTTGTGAGAAATTTTTGAAACTATATGTGAAACATGAAAGAAACATATATGAAACAAACATGAAACATCATATAAAGAAAAATTTTACATTGTGTACCTCCTTTATTGCGCCTCTATACTCACGTGTCATGCGAGACTATGCACACCCCTTCCCCGAGTCCAAAGGTTTGTCTTATCTTTGTGAAAAACCACACCCGGCTCCCATCGTTCTCGGAATCCACTCATCAAAAAGCCAATGGGAAAATGCTCCCATTGCCATCCTGCGTGCAAAGTGACAACAAAGTTCCCCATAGCTTGCTTTGAGGAACGCATCATCAACAACAATAATAGTATGCAAAGTGCCTCCATCCTTTTATCGATGCATCGATAGCCATGAACAAGAAGAGGAACGTGTCATCCTCCTTTCTTACTATTTCGGTGATCGACCGGGATTCGCTTCCTCCAACATGTACAAGTAAGCCAAGAGTTTCGATAAGACTCATCCGACCTTCCCCTTATTACCTTCAAATGCTTTTTCTTTCGATCTCCACGCCTTTTTGTAGTCAAGACTTATTCCATGCTCGTCCTTCATGTCTCTAATTATATCCGTCGGGCGTGTGTAGACTGCTTTTGATGTTGTTGATGTACTTTGATTTGATAAGGTCCCCAACTATTTTTGCCGTGGCGTGCCTATTGTCGCTGAGCGTACATGTGTGTGTTCTTTCATGCTCTCTTACTATGAATGTTTTTGTACCCGATGTGGAAGATGCTTTCAAATGCCAATTGCAATTTTCATCTATACGCTTTTTAGTATTTCTTTGCATGACCTCTTCACCTTATATTGGAAATAATTTTTCAAGGCATAACAAATGAGCCGTTTGATCAATTCCTCCTTGTGTTGTAGATATCTCCTTTTGGAATTCTTCTTCAAAGATGTGTAGTTTCTTGAATTCCCATTGTGTCTTCTTCTCCGACCACATTTATGCTAATGAGGTTTGCACATCGATATAGTCAATCGCGTTACGCCCATGTTTTCCTTGATGAGCTCTCTATGACATGCCACGTTCCTTCCTTCACATTTTGTTGTGTTGTTATTTCCAAGCTCGATTCGTTTCTTACTATATCTATGCACAAAGGGAACTTCATCCACCGTTTCTTTGATTTTCACTTCCAGGTAGAATTTGAGATTGTAATCACTTTCTATTTCCAATGGTGGCAGAGTCTCTGTCAATTTGTATCTAATCTGCATATCTTCCATATCTTTCTTGTATTGAATTTGTTGTTCTAAGATCCCCTTAGTGTGCTGAATGTCTTTGTCCATTGGAATGAGTATTCCCGTTATCTCAAAGTTCCTCGTATTCTCCATTTTCTCCCCATTGTCCATTGTGGTATACTACACCGGGATTTGCTCCATTCAACTGTGGATTTCGATGAATAGTTGGCTAAGTGAAATATAAACGAAACATAAATGAAACATGAATGAAACAATGTTTATGTACGTCAAGAAGCAAGGCAAACAAAACAATTGTCAAACATAAAAGAAACATATGTGAAACAAGAAAGAAACATTTGTGAAACAATCACGTAATGTACTGCATTCAGTTTTTTCCAGATTGACACGTATTATTCTTAGATAATCACGAGAAGCAATGTTTGTAGGATTTTGGATCATAATTCGAACTAAATAAGTATTTTGAAGCTCACAACTTCCAGGTTTTTGGATATGCATGCAAAATTACTGGTTCAATTCAATGTCAATCTCAGTCAATACACATTGAATCCTAAATTTCAATCTGTAAAATCATGAAATATATCTAAATAAGGTATTCTCAGAACAAGATAAATAGATCGCGTTTTTTTACCTCTTTTGGTCTTCTTCTTCCTCGATATTGATCTCGAGTTGTGATCTCTAACAGTCCAGTTTTTTTTCCTTCGATCTGTGTTTCCTCGGATCTGTGCGTTTCCTCTGTTTTTCGTTAATATTTTGGGATTGTATTTTTATCGTGAGATCTTCTTGATCAAAGACCGTGTTCTTGGAGGGAAACGCCGCAATTCACCGAAGATCTTTGAAGATTGGGTAGTTTTGTACGGAATCTGTTTGAGCTGGGTATATTTGGGAACAATTTGGCCAAATCGAGCATTTTTGTGAAACATCCGGGCTGGGTGGGCATTTTGCTGGTATTGGACATCCAAAATCGGGTATTTGTGTCCTTTTCCCATTATAGTAACTAATGAAAGACCACAAATGCAGCTACATGCCACTAGCCCATATGTGTCTTACCCATTTGTCTATTCGGGGCACGGGTATAGTGGCACCCGAATGGGACTTCCGTGGATCTTTCTTAGTGTGATCTCGATCGTCCATTCACTTGGTCTAATCTCGATTGTTTGCTCTAGGGGTGTGCACGGTGCGGGATGGTTCGGAGATTCATAAATATCCAGAACCGTCCCAGAAGTTCGGAGATTCTAAAAATCAATCTCCAGAACCGAACCGTAGAGAAAAAATCTCCGTACCGAACCGTACTGAAGATTTGGTACGATTCGGTACGGGGATTCGGTTCTAACGGGATAGTTCGGGACGGTACGGTTCGGAACGGTGAAACAGAGATTAATCAAAAGTAAAACACACAAAATAAGAAAAAATAAAAAATGGATGTAAAAATCGCCAAATAATTATAGTCCACTCCTTTTTCAGTGCAATCTCAAAATAAATACTACAACCATAAAGGGCAACACAATCGCAAATTATAAATTCATAATAAATAATACAATCCCAACTAGAATTATATAAAAAAATGTGTTCTAATAACACATATACTTTTACATAACTCCATCCCTGAAACATCATCTCCATCACTCCATCAATGAAACATCATCAATCCATCCTTCATTAACCATTAATTATTTGATTGATTGCAATCTAATTCTGCCAATACCAAAATAAAATTAACCATTGAATAATTTATGTCGAAAATTTTGTAAATCTAAAGCTGATAGTTTTTTAATTTACTATGGATCATTGATGTGTAATTATTGTATTTCGGATGTACAAAACTTTTTAAAAGTATAACATATAAATATCGACAATAAGGAAATTTAATATACATGTTGATGTTATGCTTTAATTTAGTAAAACGTAGCAAATAATGAGAATAATTAATCTCCTTAATTATTTTTATTAATTCTCCTATAAAGAACTCAATTTTCAGTCATGGTCAATTATATGTTGTTGTTTCACGAGTCACGTATCGTAAGAGTTTGAAAATATTAGTTTGTGACGATGGTAAAATAAAATCAAATGATTTAATAATGTTGTGTATAAAGAAGTATTCCAAAATTTATAATTTTGAAATGTAGTTAACTTGATTTGTTAGAAGTTGTATTTTACGTTTTTATATTCATTAATAGTGTAACTCTTATATGCATGCAATTTAAGTGCCTTGATGGAACACGCCCCGTGCATTGCACGGGCAAAAGACTAGTTAAATGATATAAATTCTTAGAAACTTAATATAATAATTAATTAATCATATCAGATAATTTTCTAGGTTAATTAAATGTCGGGTATCACAATATCAAAATATAAATAAGATAAAAATATTATATATGTATGTATTAAAAAATTCTTAAAAAATGGTTTTATCTTCGGATCTTCGGTTCGGTACGGAACGGTATGGTTCGGTACGGTTCTCGGTACGGATATTTTAAAAATCTCCAGAACCGTACCAGAATATTTTTCGGGATGGTTCGATTCGGAGACAGGGAGGTATTCTGTATGTTGTTGGGGGCCCCAAACTTTAAAATTGGAACCAGGTATTATATATATAAAATATTCTGTAAAATATATATATATATATATAATATTTGTTTGTCATTTAGTCCCTTAATTTGTGGTCCCAATTTTTAACTTTATCTCCAATACTACACTCTCTCTCCTCTCACTCCAACAAAATCGTCCAGTAGCAAAAAATCCCCAAAATTTCTTTTTTCTCTTCACTTTAAAACCCTCACCCATTTCCTTCTTCAATTCTTGCGGTCCCTACTTCCATTTCCCACTCCAAGTTTCAACCATATTCTCCAAGGTGGCAAGACAACTAGACAAGGTACCTAACTAATTAAGTATTTTTTTATTACCTCTTTAAACTTGTTTTAAATTGTGAGATGCGTTTTTTAGATTTTAGATTGAAAACTAGGTTTAGATTTTTTTTAAGAGTGATAATTGATTTAAGCATTTATTTTTTACTTATTACTTCAATTATAAAGTAGCATTGCTTAAATTGTAGCATTTGTTGTTGTAATTTGGTAGCAATATAATTATCTAATAGTAATTTAGTATTGATTTAGTACTCTATTAGTAATTTGGAAATTTTAGAATATTATTTGCTTTAATTGGATTTAATGTGGTGGAAATTTAATTGTAGACAATCAAAGAATTGAGCAATTTAATTTTAGAATAGTAATTTGCTTCAACCAAAGGGCTTGAATTTGAAATATGATGTTAATTATTAATATTTTTTTGACATAATGGATAAGAACCAAGTAAAATACTATTGTAGTACTTTGGTCGCAATTTAGTCTTTTTAGTTTGATTTCTTTCATTTAAGTTAATAGTCTTTTATTATTATTATCTCGACATCTCACTATCTCAGTTACACACATGGGAAAATTAAAGACCATTGATACTTTCTTTAAGAAAAAAGATGAAAAGATTCAAGACAACTCTACAACTCTTCCATGCGATTCGAGTCATCCAACACCAAGTCACCTAACAATTGAGCCATCAAATCTCAAATCTTCATATCTTGAACCGGATAGTTCAAAATGCCAACAGTTAAATGCTTCACAAATGGATGTTTGTCATTTAGAAAGGGATCCTGGATTCTGTCCTCCAATTTGGGATTTTCCTATAAATCAAAGAGATGAAATCCGTCGAGCTTATCTCAAGGTTGGGCCATATCAACAAAGACTTCCACAAGATGCTTATCCATTTTCTATTGGTAAAAACCAACGTCGTCAATTTCAACTTTCTTGGTTTAACCTATATCCTTCTTGGATGGAGTATTCCAAAGCACATGATGCTATTTATTGTTTGCCATGCTATATTTTTGGTAAGCAATCTTCAGGCCGCTCAGGTGCAAATACATTTATTGAGCACGGTTTCAGAAATTGGAAGAAAGTAAATAGCGGATCTGATTGTGTTCTTTTGAACCATGTGGGAAAATGTCCCAATTCACCACATTATAATTCTGTGAAATATTGTGATGATTTGGTAAACCAATCTCAACATATTGATACCCTTTTCAAAAGACAATCATCAGAAGAAATTGAGAATAACCGACTAAGACTAAAGGTTTCGATTGATTCTATAAAATGGTTAACATTTCAAGGTTGTGCATATAGAGGTCATGATGAAAGCTAAAGTTCGAAGAATTGATGAAACTTTATTGAAATGTTGAAGCTTTTGGGGTCTTATAATGACAATGTTCAAAAGATTATTTTGGAGAATGCTCCAAGGGTTGCAAAGTATACATCAAGAAATATTCAACAAGACATTCTACACATTCTTACAAATAATGTAAGAAATGTGATTAGAGAAGAAACGAGATGACAAATTTTGCATTCTTATTGATGAAGCTCGAGATAAATCAAAGAAAGAGCAAATGGCTATTGTCTTGCGGTTTGTTAGTAAGGATGATTTTGTTCAAGAAAGGTTCTTTGATATTGAGCATGTTACTGATACTTGTGCCATTACTTTGAAAAAGGATTGGAGACTATCTTGTCTCGTCATAATCTCTTGCTTGAAAATATTAGAGGTCAAGGATATGATGGTGCTAGCAATATGCGTGGTGAATGGAATGATTTGCAAGCTTTGCTTCTTAAAGAATGTCCTTATGCTTACTATGTTCATTGCTTCGCTCATAGGTTGCAATTAGCCTTGGTTGCTGCTTCAAGAGAAGTTATCCATCCACATTTATGAGTTTTTCACGCAATTGACCTCTATTGTAAATATTGTTGGTGCTTCATCCAAAAGACATGATCAACTGCAAGAAGCTCAAGCAAATGAAATTGCAAACAAGATTACACTTGGTGAACTTAAAACTGGCACAGGGGCAAATCAAGTTGAGACCTTACAGAGAGCGGGAGATACTCGATGGGGTTCTCATTTTAATTCTATTTGCAGCTTGATGACAAATTATTCTTCATCTTACATTGTGATTGAGAAGATTGTTGATGAAGGGGCCACTTATGCACAAAGAGGTGATGCTTATGCGATTAGTGAAATATTGCAATCATTTGAGTTTGTTTTCACATTACACTTGATGCATGAAATAATGGGAATCGCTAATGATCTTTGTCAAGCATTACAACGACACTCTCAAGATATCTTGAATGCAATGAATCTTGTTTCCACAACAAAATCACTTCTTCAAAGATTGAGAAATGGTGGATGGGATACTTTACTTGAGGTCATGAAACGCTTTTTGTGGAAAATATGAGATTGAAATTCCAGATATGGACACGCGATATATTGTAGACAAAGGCCGCTCACGTCAACCAAATGTAACGATGGAGCATTATTTTCGAGTAGATGTATTCTTAGCAGCAATTGACTCTTAATTGCAAGAGTTGAATAGTAGATTCAATGAGAAATCAGTGGAGCTTTTAACTTTAAGCTCTTCTTTGGATCCTAGTAACAATTATAAATCATTCAATATTGAAAGCATATGGAAGCTAGCAGTGAAGTTTTATCCAGGAGATTTCACGGAGCAAGAACATAGTCATTTGAAGTTTCAGTTGCGTCATTATGAGCTTGATATACACACTCATCTAGATTTTCAGGGTGTTCTTACAATTTCTCAACTATGCCAAAGATTGACTGAAACAGAAAAGTCTAAAGCTTATCACTTGGTTGATCAATTAATTCGCCTTGTGTTAACTCTTCCAGTATCTACAACAACCACATAAAGAGCTATTTCAGCAATGAAAAGAATCAAAACAAGACTTCGGAGCAAAATGGACGATGACTTTCTTTCAGATAGCTTAGTTATTTACATTGAGAAAGAAATCGCCACTACTTTTAGCACAGATTCTATAATAACTGAGTTTGAATCAATGAAAAAGTGTCGTGTACAATTTTCTTAGATTCAAATAGTGATTATAAGTAAATTCTATGATGTTTCTTTTGGTTTCTAGTTGTGCATTAAACTCAATATCTTATATTTCTAAATATTTGGTATAAATATGGTCGATGTGCTTGTTTTTTATTTTTCTCCTCCAGCCCCTCCAATGAAATTGGTCTAGCTCCGCCTCTGTTCGGAGAAAGTCAAAAAGTCAACGAATATTTTCGGTTCGGATATTTTTCGGTTCAGGTATCGTTTCGGTTATAGTGATCTCCAAGTCCCAGTATGCACAATTTCCTAGTTTGCTCACCTTACTTAAGCCCTACCAACCGAATCGTAGTCTCACTCTGTAAGATTTTATTCTCTCTCTAAAGCTCTCAATCGTTCTTCTCTCTCTGAATGGTTTATCTCTCTAGAAAACTCAATCTCTCACTGGGTTTCTGTGTGAATTCCTGAGTGCTTGTGATAGATCTGAGTGTATCTTGTTTTTGTCCACCATTTCCATGTACAAAACCTACTTCTGAGTAAGTTAGGTTTTCTTGATGGGTATATGGTCTTTGTAGGGTTTTTGGAGGTTTTGAGGATTTGTGTTTTCTGTCTTGTTTCTCTAGGCTTGATTTGTGGTAACTGAATCTTTGGGGTACTCAGTTCCTCAGGCAACTTTCAGATCTTGAAGTTTTAGGACTTTTGCCCATATAGCGATATATCATTTTGTGTATATCTTTATAGTACATATTTTCTTTATCTATTTAGTCTATAATCATTTCATTTGTTGTTGGTTTATGCTTCTTCAAGTTGATAGATACTCAACATATTCCGTGTTTTATTCATTTAATATTGGGTTTTATTACTTTATAATTGATAAACATATTACATATGTAATTTTATGTTTCAGTATTTTATAATGTAATTTTAAGTTAGTTTTATAATTTTGTATGTAGTATTTTAAATCTCATAATAGTTTTAAATTTATATATTATTCAAATTACACATCATATTAATTAAAAAGATTATCACATATAATTGAATTAATTTTAACATTGTTTTCTATTAGATTAAAAGAAATACAAAATTAGTTAATATATTCTTTTTTTTTCCAAAACATATAATACAATATTCAGAATTAATGAAAACATATGTAAAAAGTTAAAGAAACAAAATAACATAAAAAAGTATTTAAAAACAAGCAAAATAACCAAAAAAAAAAAGTATTGCCAAAATAGTGCAGCTTTAGAGCATCTCCAAGAGAATGCTCTATCGTCAATTTGAAGCAAAAAACTTGCTTCAGCACTGCGCTAAAATCTGCGCACTTTTGATGATCTGAAAAGCTTTGTGGAAGAAATAGTGCAACATTGTAGTCGCGCTATATTTTTCTATTTTATTGTTATAAATTAAAGATTTTAGTTTATTAAAATATGCTCTAAAATGAAATTAATATTATGAAATATTTCTTTTTTGGTGTTGAATTTAGTATAAACTGCAGGAGATGAAGGGCAAATTTTGCACTAAAATAGTGCAAACTTCTTGAGATGGTCTTAAAAATGTCGTTGACTGTCCAAAATCCAAACTTAGCACCACAAAGTGACGCAATGCTGGAGAAGAAATTTCAGCACTCAACGCCACTTATGTAGGCTGATGGATATATGGTTTAATAAAATGTTAATTGCCTCTCCTTCTAGAATTGCAATTGTGTAAGGAGCGAAGTCGTTTCCAGATGTATCCCCAACATTTAAATTTATATATTATTATTCAAATTGCACATCATATTATTCAAAAAGATTGTCACGTGTAACATAATTAATTTTAATATTAATTTCTATTAGATTAAAATAAATACAAAATTAATTAAAATATTCTTTTTTTTTCAAAACCATTTAATTACAATATAAAAAATTAATAAAAACATATATAACAAGTTAAAGAAACAAAATAACATAAAAAAGTATTGCCAAAACAAACAAAATAACCAAAAAAAAAAAAGTATTGCCAATACAGTACAACTTTAGAGCATCTCCAATAGAGTGTTCTATCTTCAATTTGGAGCAAAAACTTGCTCCAGCACTGCGCCAAAGTCTACACGCTTTTCAAGATTTGAACAGTTTGCGCTAGAATTGGTGCAATGATTACGTAGCTTCGCTAAATTTTTCTATTTTTTGTTATAAATTAATGATTTTAGTATATTAAAATATGCACTAAAATAGAATAATATGAAATATTTCTTTTCAGTGCATAATTTAGTGCAAACAACTTGAGATGGAGTGCAAATTTCGCACTAAAATAATGCAGAATCTGCACTAAAATGGTGCAAACTACTTTGATGGTCTTAGAAATATTGTTGCACTATGCAAAATCCAAACTAGAGCCACAAAGTGACGCACTATTGGAGAAGAAATTCAAGCACCAAGCGCCACTTATGTGGGCTACTGGTATATGTCCCCAATATTTAAATTTATATATTATTATTTAAATTACACATCGTATTATTTAAAAAAAAATTATCATATATAATTGAATTAAGTTTAATATTATTTTCTATAAGATTAAAAGAAATGCAAAATTAATTACAATATATTTTTTTAAACCGTTTAGTTACAATATTAAAAATTAATAAAAACATATATAGCAAATTAAAGAAACAAAATAACCAAAAAAAAGTAGTTCCATAATAGTGCAACTTTAGAGCATCTATCTTCAATTTGGAGCAAAACTTGCTTCAACATTGTGCCAAAGTCTGCGCAATTTTGAAGATATAAACAATTATGCGCCAATAATGCGCAATATTGTATTTCCGCTAAATTTTCTATATTTTGTCTTAAATTAATAATTTTATTGTGTTAAAATATGCACTTCAATAGAATATTATGGAATATTCCTTTTGGTGGTGAATTTAGCGCAAACTATTGAAAATGGAGTGCAGATTTTGCACTAAAATAGTCTGAGACCGCAATAAAATGGTGCAAACTGCTGGAGATGGTCTTAGAAATACTACTGCACTGTGCAAAATCCAAACTAGTGCCACAAAGTGGCGCACTGATGGAAAAGAAATTCAAGTGCCTAACCAAAAATATGTGTAGAGTTGGCAAAATTTGCCAGCCCGTATATAAGGTTGGGTTGGACTTCATTTTTAGAGGCCTGAAAAAGATCGAGCCTACTTTTGTTCGACCCAATGGCCCAAAGCCTGATAAGTCCGACAAAAATACACGTGTTGGGCTAGACTGAGCCACAAGAATTGCAGCATGCCGAAATTTTGGGCCAGACTAATTTTATGTCTTGACCCATTGGGCTTGGACTTGGCCGATCCTATCTAATCTATTGTCAGTTCTACTTACGTGGTTGATGGATATGGTCTAACAAAATGTTAACTACCTCTCCTTGTTGTATGGCGATTGTGTACGGAGTGAAGTCGCTTCCAGCTGTATCCCCAACAGTCCCACCTTCAGAAAAAGAAAAAAAATAAAATATTTAATGATAATAGTAATGAATATAGAATCTCTCTTAGTGAATTACGTTTCTTATTTTTTTTTCCATCTAAAGTTATGAGGGATTGAAATTAAAAGCTACGAAAATGATGAGTATAGTCCATAAAAACTATTATATGAAAACAGAGAAAAATCTTGTTATGAGAATATTTGGCCTTTTGAGAGGACATATACCTCTCTATAAAAACCTGAAAATTCTCAACTTCAATTTTTCTGGAGCACAAAAATCAAAGAAAAGTTTGACCCTTTTAAGTTATATAACTGAAACTTTTTCTGATACCCATCCTTCCCCAAAAAAGAAATAATAATAAAAAGAAAACACATGAATTTCAACTCAATAAAAAATTTACGCTAGGAATAGCCGGGTCAGCTAGCTACGCCCCTGTCTATCATATATTTAAAATTCTATTCGATCTTTACAAAAAATTAATAAAGAAAGAAAGGGGAAAAGGAACTGCAACAAGATCTTAGATTTTGTAACATCAATAATCAAAAAAATTCTTCCTTGCGTAAAATCCAAATATTTCAAGATTTATTATTACTTAATTAAAAAAAATGAATCAAGAAATTCTTCCATGTGCAAAGTCCCAAATATTTCAAGATTTATTATTACTTATTTTAAAAGAAAAAGTGAATCAATAAATTCTTCCGTGGTAAAAAGGCCAAGTCTGAGCCTATTTAAAGCAAAACCAATTCGAGTAAATAAATCGATTGATTTGAAAGTTACCTAAAGAGGCACCCAAGGTTTGCCACTTGCCGGAACCCCTAGGGCGGCCTCGTCCTCGTTTTTGTGGTGGAGTGGCGGAACATTCTGGCATCACCATCAATTCTCCTCTCCTCTCCACCTGTTGTTTTTTTGGCTGCCCTCTCTTTCTCTTAACACCAGACTCAGATCCTTCTCTGCTAGCAAAGTTGGCCGTTAGGGATACCACCCCTCCACCAGTATTCTCTATAGCCTCAGGAACGTCATGAACATCCAAAACCTCCGGTTCAGAGGCTGCAACAACGGTTGCATGCTTTGGAGTGGTGTTTCCGGCATTTTGGTCCTCCATTTTTTTGCCTGAAAAACAACAGGTGTATGAATATTAAGATTTAATTCATGCATGCAAGAAAACACACACAAACACATGGTAATAGTGTATAACATGTATGTTTATACATATATATATACATATATATACATATATATATATATATATAAAAACAAAACACCATTTTTCTGATGAAGAAGAAGGAAAAAAAAGGCAAGAATGTTTTGGGTTTTAGAGTTCTTACAAAGATTTTCAAATGGAATGATGAGAAAGAAAATCAAGAAACGGGTGTTTCTTACATTGGTAGTATGTGTATTTTATAGAGAATAATTGTTTTGATGAATTCCAAAAATGCCCTTTATGTTTTTATTGTTTAATTTAATTTAAGCTTGTCAAGAAAATCATTTTCAATATGGAATATTTACTAATAAGGATATTTAAATCTCTAGAGACTAGAGATTTTAAGAAATAAAGGTAATTTTAAATCAAAAAATACTGTTTAATTTATTATTTGACTGAAAATAATAAAAAAATATACATTGTGTGTATTTTGTATGTTTCTTCTTTTGCTATTCGTCCAACCTTATATGTGTAACTATAATACTTTATTATTTAACAGTTTAGAATGTGTATAATAAATAGAAGTATTTTTAATTATTCGTATGTAAGTATATCATATAAATTAATACGGATTTTATTTGATATAATTTTATATTCTTGTTCTTTTTATTTTCACTTCATCTTCTCCTCGTCGTTGTTGTTATTATTATTATTTATCATTATCATCATCATCATCATCCAAAAGTCCTTTCCTTAATAATGTTATTTTACTTAATAAAGCAAAAAAGGGAAAAAGAAATGAATTAAGGTGTAAGTATGAATAATTAAATATTTTACGATTTTTTCTGAGTTAGAAAATTCTAATATTTTAGATTTATTTTTTATTAATGTATAATTTCACCAATATTATAGTAATTTTGAAAAATAATAGTAATCTGACTTGGATATTTAATCCTGTCGAATTCGAAATGAATTCTCACGGATTATAAAAACCTCATAATAGAGAAATTAATAATGGCATATCCTTTAATAGAATTTAGGTAAACGACATTTCTAGAGACATTGTCGATTCATAGCTGTAAAAAAAATTGAATTTCAAATTTATTTTCTTTAGATTTCAGAAATCTAGCACGACTATCGAATTTAGAATCTGATTTTTCTAATTATTATTTATTTTTATTAAGAAGAGAAAAATATGACATGTTCCTAATAAAATCCTAATTAATAAATGAACCAATATATCAATTTTAAAATTTGTTTGGAACAAAAAACATGTTACAAATAAATTGCAATAATTAAAATAATTAATTGCAGAATCATGGAAAGGTATTATGGTTGAATTACAAATGCCAAATAAGAAATAAAAGTGAGCTGATTACAAATAAAAATTCCAAAAATGTGCTTTTAGATTTTATTGTTTAATTTATTGGGAAATTTGACAGTTTGGATATAATATAAAACATGGAATAATTACTAATTGTTAAGAAGTATTTTTATCAACAAATTAGGTATCCTAAATCTAAAAATTGTATTGATTTTTAGTAAATTGAGTCGAAATTATTGTTGAAGTTGTACATCAAGTTGTATTAGGGAGTCAGGTATCAAAGAATCATGAAAACAAATGGAAAATGGTGAAAAATGAGCCATACCGTGATACACACGGAAAGACGAAAAATCATGAAACAGGGTGGAACGGGTATCACATGGGCCGTGCGAATCCGCATGTGCTGACCGTGCGTCATGCCGAAAGATATATCAAATCTCCACCTCATGCACGGGCCGTGCGCATCCGCATGATATGTGTGAGTTTTGCATGTATTTTAGGGCATATTTATGGCTATAATTGTTTATAAACATGCAATAACTCATATGAAAGGGTATATATTCACTCTTTGTAGAAAAGGTATTACGCTTTGCTCGTTTTGTAGGAATTTAACGATATTTAGAGTGATTTTATGACAAATACGAGCATTGCGACCTAGAATCATCAAGAATCGAGTAATTACACCCAATTGGAAGCGAATTATATTCAACCTAGAGTCATAGTAATGAGTCGTGTGTCAAAAGAAGCATGGATGATCAAACATCGAGGGGATTATCTCAAGGAACGTCCAAACACGTCTGGAATTTCTAGCACTGGCAGGGTTTAGTATTTTGGCCATAAAACTCTATACAAAATTGATATTGAGTGATTCAAGTGGCTACGGAAAGCTAAGAGAGAGGGCTACAACTCTTATGAAGACCCCATAAGCAAATTCGGACGTTTGGGTTACGCATGACCCGTGCATGCCTAAAGACTTTGAGCCTGCCTACCGCACCACGCATGACCTGGTCGTGCGTGGGGCGCACGACCCGTGCGTCTGTGCGGAAATGTCCAATTTTGACAGCACATTGACCTAATTTTGGCCAAACACTATAAAAACACATCTTGGGGGACGCCACAAGGGGAAGAGGTCTGGAATATACCTAAAAACACAAGAAAACATCATCTTCAAGGAAGGATGAATCAAGAGAAGAATCTGGACGAATCGGAGCTTGAGGATTGAAGATAAATCGAGAGATTATCCATTTCCCTAAGTTTTCTCATTCTTTGTTCTTTAATCTTTCATTTTAGCTTCTTATGAATATGAACAATTTGTCTATGAGTTGTTTATTTGTAATGAGTAGCTAAACATCTTGTGATTTCCGGGTTTTGGAAGTAGATTAATGAACTCTTGTTGAGTGTTTTAACCTTAGTTGAAGTTATTGTCTTGAAGCCTATTTGAGTACTTTATGCTTATTCTTGTTTTATCATTTGGCCAATGATTTAGCATGTTTGATATATTGATTCATAATTCGAGAGATGAGTTTCAATATTAGATCTTGAGTACTTGACATAGATGTTTGCATAATCGAGAGGTTTGTGAATATTTGTGAAGACATTTGATCTTTTGTGCTTTAGGGAGTTGTATATCTTATGTTGAGTAGAGATGCTAGCATAGATATTTCAATCTACACTTTATATACATCTCGAGAGGGGGGGATAAAATACCATTGTGATCGTCTTATAGGAATATTGATAATAACTTTGGCTTGATTTAAATCGGACAACAAGAGAGATATTAATCAAAACCATAACCCGGGAATCCATTTTATTCTCTTGATAATTCCATTAATATTAGTATCTTGTGTTTTTGTAGTTATTCTTGTTTTTACTTCCACAACAATCATCCAATTACGATCGTATAAATAAAAAATTAAAAGGATTTGTTGGTCTCAAGGAGACCCAGGACCTTTTACTATATCTATTGCATGTCCACCACCAGGTTAAGATTATTTGTTGTTATATCTCTAATATGTTTTGTATTTGTATAGAAGCTTGGCAGCAGATTTTTTCTTGCATGATGATAGATATGAAAATTATTTGTTGCGCCTTGGGACGTATTTTTTTGTGCATTATTATATTTTGTTATAGTATTAATGCATGTAAAAATATTTTGCGTAATTTAGTGTTTGCAAAAATTATTTTTGCGCATGAAGAATGCTTGCAAATTATTATTGTGCAATGTGATGCATCAAGCAATGAGTTTTTTTTTCCGTATTAGGTGCATGAAAGAAAATTATTTTTGCGCATAAAAATACTTGCAACAAATTAATATTTTGTACATTGTGATGCATGGAAAATTTATTTTTTGCACATTGGTGAATGAAAATTGTTTTTCGCATAAGGTGCGTGAAAAAAACTATATGTTTTGTGCATTAAGGTGCAAGCAAAAGTATACTATGTGATTTTTAATTTATGAGTTGCATGCTTTATTAATTGCTTATGTGTATACAATTTATTTTGTGCTGCAATTAATTTTGTTGATGTGATATGAATTATCATGTGTGGGTATGAATGAACATTGACATACGGGTGCTCATGTATGTGAATGTTTACTGTTTTATATTAATATTATTTGTGGGAGTTAATTTTTGACAATGGTCGTAATTCGGTATCCTCATTTATGTTTTTTACCTTTTCTAGATTGATGTAGTAGGCCTTGAAAATATGTAAATTATTTTTTGAGACATGTATTTATTGAGCCGATTTTTGGAGGCTATGTAACATCAATTTTACGAGGATATTTTTTGTTTTACCACCATATGTCTAAATTATCTCCACATGATGCACCATATGTCAATGTCGCCCATGGAGGCTATTTTTTTCGTAATTACTTATAACGCATGGTTGCATGCATGATTTATTTATGGACATCGATAATTTTATTCATGGATCAGTAACTTTTATTGTGATCTTGAATTCGGTGGGAGATGATTACTAGCCTCGGTGGCAAATTTTCGATCTCATTGAATTGGAAAAAATAATAAATATTATTTGGATCCAGAATAAAAAATTTAAATCAGTACCTAATTGTTTGCGTAAATTATTGAAATGCGTTTAGACCAAACTCACCAACTTTAGTTTAGCCAATTTAGCATGAAAATAGACAAAGTATCCAGTATTGTCGCGACTTAGACGCGGGCAATATTTTTTGTGGATTAAAGAAAGTATTTGCGCTTTAGTTGTTTAAGCTGCAAATGTAAGAACTTAATTGCCCGAAATAATCGCAGTTGAGATGTCGATGATATACTTATGGATCAAGAATTATTTTGCGCTTTAATTTGTTTAAGCTCTATTTTTTGGAATATGAGCTTACTCCCAAGTAAATACTCTAGTTATCCAAATTCTCTATTTGAGTTGAATTAAGGATATTAATAACTTGTGTTATTATTAATAAAAATCGCTATCTAGAGGCTGATTGTAAAAAGTTGAGAAAAACACAAGTGAGTGCACTTGTCGCTTGTGCTGACCGACATAAACCAACTCGGGTGAATGTTGGAACACGCATAATGTAGCTTGACGAGAGCAAAAGCTAAAACTAGAGCTATAAATTGATCCATAAAGTAACAATAAGTCGTGTCACCTTATTGAATGAGGCAATTAAGTATCAACAATTATTAAGTGCACTTATGAGATTGGTAACTTCGTTCGTAATTGTACTGAGATGAAGTTTGACTATTTAATTGCTCTATTAATTTTTCGCTAATATTTCCAAATCTCTCCATGAGTGGATTGTAGATACTGGTTGACTTAGCATGTGGTTTGAGATTGAGCAAATGTGTATGACTATTATCGGGTTGTGCAGCTATAGAGCGCACTAGAGGAGGCTAAAAAGAGTCACCTCAAGTTCAATAGTTGGTGTGAGCAACTTGATGTGTCGATGTAGTCTTACTCGGATAAATGCATTTGTAAAATATTTGTTGAGTTAGAAGACTTGTCTATATTTTTTTGTGATCGACTTTAGATAATATTTGTTTTAGATCTTCTAATGATATCGTGACACGTGAGGTTAGGAGGACGACTGTATTAGCTCGAGGAGGTTCGATTGTCTAACTCGCTAAGGTCAATCTCCCTCTGCATATTTTTCCAGCGGGATAAGCTTGCTGGAAGAATGAAAGATGACTATTTTTCCTTTAAAGCTAAGTCCACTAAATTGAGTGCAGACTTATGGGTGTGAAGCACAAATTAATGCATTATATTTTCCTTTATTGCTATTTACGCTATAAGTTTGTACATCCCCACTCTCATCAGTTAGAAGCGCCAAATTGCTTTGAGCGATTCTTAGCATATGGAGATGTGCTAATAGAGAGAGAGAGAATAGCGTGTCTAATTAGTTTGGACACATAGTTGAAGGAAATAAAGTTGCAAGTTGAATGATGGTTCCAAATACTTTGCAACTGTATGAGCTTGCGAAGAAGGGACAATCACTTCAAAATGGTTAGATTTATGATGGCGCAAATTGATTTGTGTATCTTGTTGCTGCCTATATCATAAAATGTATCTACAGATGATTCTTCAACCTTGTATGAGCTTTAGTTTGGTAACAAGCCCAAATTAGTGGGTCTGCTCATGCAAGTTTGAGAATATGTGTTCTCACGTGGAGAATCAAGTCGCACGAGTTAGTTTTCCCCTCAAAGGGATTTCTTGAGTATATGTGAAGTCTAAAGAGATCTTAAAACTATGCGAGTTGCAAGATCCTTAGGAGGCACTCGTTTCTCTAGTGAGGATGTTGTATTTTATACTCATCTAGTAATCGTTGGGATAGTGGGAGCGACACTAAGTCAGTGGGAGCTAGTGTCTCACACACAAAGGATTCTCAAATTCCACGAGTAAAATGAGAGAATATGAAATATTCCCCATCATCTATATGAGATTGGGTGGGTATCCTTAAAAATTACTTTTGTGGATGTTGATTAATCGATAGAATATGTGACTTCACTTGATGTCCTAAGTGGATAGTTGTTGCGAAGGAAAACATGAGCCGAATGACTAAAAATAAAATCTAAGAGCTTGTTAATCTTCTATCCAGATGCAAGACCATTTGAAACATGTGATTTCGGTAGGTCAAATGTGATATAGATGAGTTGATGTGTAGCTCGATTAAGGGCAAAATATTTATGCCTGTTAGAAGAGCGTAAATTTTTTGAGATGTTCTCCCTAAGTGGTGAGATTGCCTAAATTTGCCTGATATGTTATCTATTATTGCCACTTTCGTCTAGGTTTGTCCTAGATAATTGATGTTGACATAGTTCAGTGAAAATTGAATCAGGAGATCTATGCAGATCACCCGATGAATTCAAGAAGTGGAGTAAGAGCGCATTGATTGCTGACCAAGAAGCTCCAGCTTGACTTGAATTATCATTGATTTAATCGAGATATCATTTTGATAGGCCTACGATTGTCAACTAATTCACTGAACATATGTAAGAGTTGTATCTCATTGTATATGGCAAAAATATGATGACTGGAAAGAACATGGAGTTATTGTCACTAAGTGTTGGCTGTCTTTACACTCCATGGTCAAAGATCATATTTTTAGTCAAGAAACGATATTTTCAGAAGAAGAAAAGAAATGGTAGCTAGTTTATGTAAGTACTGTCAAATTTTTTATGTGCGCTAAGTACGTACTCAACGAGTTATTGAGTTGTAGAGTTATTTTAGTTTGGTTATAACTTAATATAACTCTCCTCACCTTTACTTTCTCGCTTGGTCACACGCCTTATTCCATGTATTAAAGAAGAGACGTGAGATGAGAATTATGAGGATGTAATCTGAATGCGTTGAGTCAAATATGTATAAGTGGGAGATATTGGGTGCAATTAGGTTGTATCCATATTTGAGATAATAAAGAGTCCTATTTAGATGAGGTTTATCTAGAAATCTCTCATATCAAGACTCTAACTGAGATATGAGATTGAGATATATATTGATATCTCTCCCTACAATATCAGTCCAATTAAAAATATCGTCCCCTACATGGATGAAGAATAATCTTTCTCCTAAAATTTCTCTCAACGGTTTTCTTCTTGGAGGATCGCCAAAGTTCTACAAAGGTTTAAGGTGTGCATATCCAAGTAAATAATTCTAGTAATTATTTACACCAACGAGAAAGCGGTTCGTGATCTTGTTCCTGGTTCAAACAAAGAGAAGGCTTGTCGATGACTTAATCATGGATCAAAAGGAGGCTTGTAGACGGGTTAAATCCTGGCTATGTGGATCGACGGTTCACGCTGCAAATAGGTATACTCGATCCACCTTTATGTGCAAATATGTGATTTAGATATTGACCAAACATGATTAGGGGTAACAAGTCCAATTTATCCAACTAACACCTAAATTATTATAATCATTAAGGTTGCAAGCTCACAATCAAACATAAAATCGGTGTCAATATTTAACCCAAGTTCTAAATAAAACTAGGGAAGTTACTTGTGTGTTCAACTTAAATTGTAATAAAACACTTTTTGGACATCTGTCAAAATCAAACAATATAGGCATGAGTTTTATATCATAAGGTTAGTAAAAATTTAATCAAATACCATGGAACAAAATCAACATATCATCCTAATAATTTATCAACTTACTAGTTCCCAAAACATTTCTAGTTGCCGATGGAAAACAAGACGTGACTCATAACAAAAAAAATCAAAATCTTATTAATAATAGTGATACTTAGATAATAATGATTCATGCTTAAACCAAATTTCGAAGACAAAAGCTAATTAAACAATAATGATTAGACAAATGACATAAGGATAATGGAGATTGGTGATCATCTCCTAATATTGATAATTCATCTCACTCCTCATCATCACAATAAGAATAAGCATACTAATCGATCCATACCAAAAAAAAAAAAAAATACAAAATAATGACAAGAATAGTACTTACAATTTACATGATATGGAAGATGTTATATACATAAATATGGTATAGTTCAGGGTGAATGATCCAAAAGTAAAATATGTAGTACCCATGTTTTTATCAACTTAAATTGAAAGTTATTTTGACCTTTTTAAGACAATCAAACTACTTTTCTACCCACTTTTACAAAAAGTATTTTTTGTTACCCGTAAAGACAAAAATACCATTACTAAAGGGTGAGGCACATTGAAGGTAGCACGGCACGATCGTGCTATCAATTACATGGGCATGACATGATCATATCCCTGAATGCAATAAGTACAGAACACAATTATATCTAAGATACAAATTTGGAAATGTTCGTTATGGCACGATCATGCCAAACATAAAGTCGAAACAATCATGTCTCCATATATGTTTTTATGGACACGATCGTGCCTGCATATATGTTTTTCGCAATCACTTGTATTTTTTCAAATCTGTTTTTCAAGGAGTTCTTCATGAAATCAAAAGTTACATTATTTTGGTCAAGATCGTGCCATTATGAATAGGGGTATCAATTTGGGTTGGGTCCGGGTTTGCAGGTTCGCGTGTCAGAAACAGTCGACCCGGAACCAACCTGTTTAATTATTTGTGTCAGAATCTTGAACCCGGACCCGACCTGCTTATTTCACTAGTAATCGGACCCAACCCGCGTAACCCGTCTAATAAAATTATTTCATATATATTTAATAGTTTTAAAGAATAACTTTATTTTTTTAAAATCAATCACTATCATACAATATTCAATCAATAAAAAATATCACAATTCACAACATACAAAAAGAAATAACATAATTGAATAAATAACATAACATACTAATCATATTTTAAGGACAATATTTAAAAAGATATGCATAATAATAACAAATACATAATTAAGGAGGTTTTATCATTGAAGTTTTAAGTATATGTCTTGTTTGTTGTTTTTTCTTACAATTAATTATTTACTTAATTTTCATTTAAATCCACAAACGGGTTAGACGGGTTAAATGGGTCATAGTAGGTTGACCCGAACCCGACTGCTTAATTGGCGGAGTTATTCGGGTTCGACCCAATTTCGACCGGACCTACGGCGTGCATGGACCAATACCTATTAATTTTAATTTAGGTTAGGTATCGGGTTTGCGTGTCGGTGCCTAAATTGACACCCCTAATTATGAACATTCCAAATCTATTTTTCAAAAAGCTCCTCAACAATTCAAATGGTGCGTTCCCAGACATGTACCAAAGTCATACCAAACCCGTCTTCCGAAAATCTACTACTATCTTAAAAGGGAGAATGTTTCTGTAAAAATTTGGATTGACTAAAATAACCCCAGAGTCTATAAATTGAAATAGTAAAATCAGTCATATTCGTAGGGTAGTTACACACAACCAATTATACTTAATTACTTAACCTATTAGAATCTCATGCCTCTTCAGTTGCCTAATAGAATCTCATGGCTCTTTAGTTACGTCTCTTCAGTTGATAAAATAAAATTGAGAAAAATCTTTCCCAAAGAAATATATTTCAATCGATCCGTAATTTCTATTCCATCTAGCGGCAAAACCAACCAGAAAAATCTTTATACCAAGTTACAATCCAAAGTCAAAACCAGAAAATATGATCAAGTTGCCAGTTTTTGCAGAAACTTTGTAAAAATTCTGAAATTTCTTTCCTTTCAGCGGCAATACCAACCAGAAAAATATGATCAGAGTTGTCGGGTTTTTGCGGAAACTTTTTAAAATTCTGCATCTTCTTTTCCGTTCAGCGCGTGGTGAAACCAACCAACAAAATATTTTTATCAAGGTACAATCAAATGTCCGAACAAGAAAAGTGTGATTAGAGCTGCCAGATTAATGGATAGTTATTTTCTATATTATTTAATATTTGGTTTGTGAATTTCTTTCTTTGATAGGTTTATCTGTGCAGAGTTTTTTTAATCAATTATTGTAGATTTCCCAATCGGTTCATCTTCTCCTTTTATTCTGATATATGGTTAGTGCAAATTTTCTTATTTCGTCTTCTCATTTTCTTATTGATTTTTTTTCAACCGCAAAAAGGAATAGTCTGGACTTTGATTTATAGAAATTCACAACATATAAAATGTAATCAAAAAACATGAGGTGAAGTGAAAAATGCACAAATTTCGTTGTTTGACAAAATAATTCCACTACCTAAATTTACTCGGATCAAGTTCAAATATTGTTTGCAATTGAGGGTCTTCCTCAATATATGGTTGGCCTTAATGGGTGTTGTTATCAGATGTAAATTATGGAACAGGTTGTGACAAAAAAATTGTTTGGCTGGTCCAGGATGATTTCTGCAATGTGAGGGAAATTCAACAAAATAATTCTGCGAATAAAGTGACGTACATTTAACAAGAAATAATGTTTATTGAACCAGCACATGAAAAAATAAAAGGTGAAGAGAAGTAGATAGGAACCCTTTTCTTTTATTCTCCTTTTCCTATTATCATCATTTGTGTCATGCCTATTTATCTGTATGTATAGTGCTAAACAACAAAATAATATTGGGGTGTTGGATTCTTTGGGGAATAGTGAAAGAGGTGATTAAGAGGAAAAAATAAATTGAGTCTCAATTCTGCACAAAATTAAAATTTTCATTTTTTAAATAGTTACTTATGTATTTTATACATTATAGGCTATTAGATGTGTGAAATTCTGATAATTGGAAATGCCAGTTGTTTACCTCAGTGTATTTTGAAAGTTAGAGTAACTCTGTGGTACATTTAAGTCCGACAACATTCTTTGTGCTTAATTTTACATTATGTTTGAATGGAACATTCCCTGGTTATCACTTATTCACTTGCAACCTTTTTTATTTTTATTAGATTGTTTTGTTTTTCGGGATTATTTTTTTAAGACGGTCGTTTGGAATTGAGGAAGAAGCAGTGCAAATTTCTTTGTGTTGAATTGGTTAAAGTGGCCACTTACATGGAAAGTGTAATTATTTGCATTGTGATTAATTCATTTTCTTAGAAAGGCGCGCAATACCTATAATTATCATTTTTTGAGCTGGCCGTGAAATTTGAATTTATTTATAACAAAATCTTATCAAGTTTATGAGTTATTTTTTTAAGATTATATATACAATATATACTTCATTGAATTGTACAGGTGTGAACTATTTAAGGTGTGATGAAGATATTTTGGTGGTTGTTTGTTTTTGCAGTACAAAACCATTCATATTTGTTAGTTATTATTTTAATTGTATGTGTGGATTGCTGGTCTTTATAACGCCCCTTCACATGTAGCTATGTTGCTCTTGGTTAAGCTTTCTTTGAGATTACAAAGAGACTCGAGAAAATATTTTGCATGCTACGTCTGAATTTTTAGCCTTTTGCCCATTAGTTTGAACAAGTTTTTGTTTTTTGAATGAAGCATGTCGAAAAATAAAATCAGTGGACTTTCCTCTAATTTTGTATTATTACACTGGTTTTCCTCTCCAAATTAATATGTTATTTCTCCAATTTGTTTAATTTGAATATGATATGGTGAGTTCTCCTTAAAATTCAGAAGGCAATCTGTTTTTTCACAATTTTACACATAATCTCTTATGTCTTGAGTTTTTCTATCATTTTACACTTTTTCTCATAATATGTGCCCTTTTGAACTTTTGATGTGAGAGCTCATATTTGATGATTGTTTGTATTTGTTTTGTCTATTTACCTTTTTATTTGGAATCATATTGATTTGGATTATTATTCTTGATTTCGGCATTTTTCTTGGATGTTTCTATCATCGGTGTGTGTCTGCATGTGTATACTTATATTCAATATGTAGAAATCTTGCCATGGGTGCGTATCTTTGATGTCTGCTTGTCTTTGTTTTTCCATCTACTCTATAAGTTTTAGAACACTTTGAGTGTGGAATTATTAGATGAATTGAATTTTAATGAATAACTGGTGATGAAGGGAAGAGTTTGTTCTGTGGTTTCCATGGTGCTGGCGGTAGCACTTATACTGAGAATGAGGTTAATATTTTCTATGGACCTTGTATTGTCACACCCATGGGTGCTTTCCCTTTTTTCTCTGCTTGTTTCAACAATTTCAATAGTAAGAAACAAGGATTTATGAAAATGAATTGGTTTGTGTTTTGGTTTTCTTGATTGTTGTATGAGAATGGGAAGTTTGGAAGAACTTTATATGTAGGTAACATAGTTGAACAACCGTTTAGAATAGTTGGTTTTGAAGGTTTGATGTCGTATTATAATATTTATTTGAATTGCAGAGGTTGAGATAATGGAGCAAGATGATAAGTTTATGCTAACTTTCAAATGTACTATTATTCATAAAATATTATATGTTAAATCAACTTTTTCCTTTTTGTAACCCTAAATTATTTGATATTTACTTCTGTTCAATCATATTAAACCTGTATAAATTTAACAAAATCCCGAATTGCATATATTGATGGGTCTTATATATTGCAATATCAATTGGAAAAAAAAAAACACTGAAGGACTTAGATTTTTTTTTCTTATTTCTGAGATTACTATTACACTTATGTATGTATTGTGTGATTGTATATATTTATGACTTTAGATGTCAACTACTTTGATGGAAAATTTGTTGTTAATATTACATATTTAATTGTGAAAATGGTACAAAATAGTCATTTACAAAATGTAAAGATGAAAAATAGCTATTTTTTTGTAGACACATCTTTTTTAGCCATTTTGGAGTGTAAAATGACATTCATACCCTTCTAGCATATTTGTTTGATACTTGGATTATTTCTCTCTCTTTTCACTTATCTCTATGTATCTTTTTACTATTTCTTTCAAACTTTTTAGAAAATAGAACATGTATTTTCCGTTTTTAAATATGCAATATGGGTGTTGAATTATAGATATCGAAAAGAGGATTAATTTGATATACTATACATGCAAAACGTATTTAAAACGAAAAAGTTATGTGAATTAAGTTTTTTGGAGAAAAATAAAATAACTTGTTATAATAAGTGAGAGAAGATTGAACAGTAACTCGATATCGAGTTATTGTTGGTTTGATTGACGATATCCCAATTATTGGGTATCCAGTTACATTTAACTCGATGTAAATATTATATCATTATCTTTTTATTTTTTTTCATATTGCAAGTTACAAGTAACTTTCGATTTGAGTTACATGTAACTCAAAATCGAAAGTTACTTGAGGATTGCGAGTTACCCAGAAATACATCGTCTTCTTTCCCTGCCCACTTTTTTCGCCATTAACAACATCCCAAGCTCACCCACCAACACCAAATCCATTTAAAACTCTACAATTTCTACAAAAACTACAAAAAATCATAACCTAAAACAACTATAGACTAAATAAATAAATAAACATGAAATTAACAAAAAAACTATAGAGGTCGATGCGGTCGCTGTTTTAAAAAGTCGATTCGGCCGCCATCGTCCAAGTCGCTTCCTCCCGAAAATTTTTGGGGGTTCACTGTGTGCTTTTCGAGTGTTTGGTTATGTTGTGACTCAAAAAAATGGGTTGTAAAACTACTAAAGGCAACTTTATCATTTCGCACCCCAAAATGACTAAAAATATGTGTTTGAAAAAGATGGCTAAAAAAGATTTTCAATTGGTCAAAAAAACTAAAAAAAGACCCACTATATTTAATTTCAAAATGAGATGTTAAAAAGGTTGATTAATTGTTTCCTAATGCACATCCTTAAAAAACGGTTTTAAAGAAATATAAAAATATGAAAGATGCATATTAGAATATATTGGAGACAAAATTGAATACAACTTTATGGAGGTCAAAGATTTATGCCTTGAATTACACAAAAATAGAGTGTGTAAAAAATTTCTTCTTTCTTGACTCATTAATTAAGTGTAATTTTTTTTTTTTTGTAGATGTACAAGTTTGGATATGTGCAAACATTATGAAATTGTTTTAAAGTGAAAAATTGCATAATGACTGTAAATTCGAGCAAGAGAAATATCATATTCACTTTTTTAATGTATCGTCTTCACTATTTAATTTTAAAGAACAGATTAAATTAAATTAATGTTATTAATGTCTTAGTTTTACCCACTCTTAACAATCAGTTGTTTTCTAATTTTACACAGTATAAGAAAAATTGATAATCCAATAAAATACTGAGAAATATCAATGATTTAAAGAATAAAGGGCCAAAGTGCATTTTTACTACTGAAGATTTAGAGGTTTGGTAATAACGGTCATTCAAAAATCATATTTTGCAAAAGAATTTTGTAATTTTCAAAAAACTCTTGATTTCAGTTATTTGATTGAAAGAATTGAAAATTTTTGCTGGAAAAATCTACATGCAACATATTTTCGGCCAAATTTGTTAATATGTAAATCAAGTTTGATTTTTTGTGGACATTGGAAATCTGATTGATTTGATCTTTTTCTCTTTATTCCATGCTTTCTATTTCTGCATATTTGTTTTAATTCAATTTTTCTACATTTGCGAATTTTCTCTTTAAATATTCTTTAATGTTTGTTTGTCAATTTCTTTTTTAATCAGTTATTTGATTGTATTAGTCTCAAAATGTTTGATCTATAGTTGGTTACCTACTGAAATTCTTTGAAATTGGGGATTCCTATATGGTCATTAGGTCAAAGGAGGAGTATTGAATTCGAAACTTCTATTTCGAATGATATTTCATTAAATCAAGTGAATGTTATGTGTGTAATAACAATATTATTTTTTTAAACAAGCCATTCATATTGTACAGAAAATAACATTATTGGGAATGTGAGATCCGTGTTTAAGGAAAAGGAGATTAGAGACCGAAAACTTATGATGCAATTGCCTAGGAATATTTTTTATTTCATTTGCTAGAGATTTTTCTTACTCTAATATGCTATTGCTTATGAAAAATTTCAGATATTATATTCACTCATTTTCACTTACTATTAATCCCTTTGAAAGACTGACACAAAGATAACACAAAATATGTCTATCATTCATGCTCGAGCGAATTATATAGATAACATGGAAATAAAAAGAAGGAAACAACAACAATAAAAAAAACGCATCAAATTCAAGTACGAAGAGGACTATGACAAAGTAAAGCAAGAGAAGACTACATGCAACTTGAATTCATGCACCAAATTTCTTTATTTATAGGTACTTTATGATAATTTCATGAGAATCAAATAGTGTTGGATGGTTAGTACTTTCAAGTTCAACTATAGTATGAGTTCGATTCTCATCATCCTCCCCTCCCAAGATATGTAATAAAAAAATCATTGTTTTCTACAATTCAATTCTTAGAAACAATTATGTCTCTAAGAATATTTTTTCATTCTAAAGTATTCTTTAAGTTTTTGCTCATGAAGCATTTCTACAATTACCATGTTTTGTTTTTATTTCTTTAAAATGTACAATTGACATTAATGAAATGAGTTATGTGTTACACAATATGAGACTTATTTGCAAACATTTTATTTAAATTTTACAAATTTCTATTTAAGTCAAATTACATTGTGCAATATGACCAATATTTATAATTATATATATTACATTAATGACTTATTTAATTAAATAAAAGAATATGGTTCACGTGCAAGAACGCACGCGCACTTTACTAGTAGCAAAGAAAAATTTGAGAGAAAGAAGAAGAATATAGAAAGAAGAAGAAAATGAAGAAGGAAGAAGAAATAATTAAGGAGTTGTTTCGTCTTTTCAGCCAAAAAATGGGTAAGAAATATGCTTTTATTAAAGTGAGTAGAAAAATGTTTTGCTATTAAAAAGTGTGTAGAAATGACCACCATCAACACAAATATGTAATATAGAACACAAGATGAAACTAAAACAGAGAGAGCAACTCTCATTCCATTCCTTTGGCAAAGGCCCTAACTATCAATAACTACAATTCAACCACATCAAACCCAAATCAAACAACATATGCAGTTCAAAATTCAAATACATATCATACAACAGCAAGCCATGATGAGCCCCCCCCTAACAACAAACAAACATAATTGTTCAAACCTTAAACTTCACCCAAAACAAAACAAATGTTTTTACTCCAAACTTAAAAAGGCATAATAAGTTTTTCAAATCCATTTCTTCCTTAATCAGTAGCAACTTCAGTTTCAACATCGGACAACGTAACACCTTCCGTTTCAGCAACAATCTCAACAGGCTGAGGAGACGAAGCATTGCTCACATTGGGGTCCTTTACGACCGCTTGATCGTGTACCACCGGATCATCAGCAGTGACGGGCGAAGCAGTTGCTACAACTTTACCTTCAGCAGCTGCTGCTTGTTTGCTACTTTCGGCCTGCTGTGGAGCAGTGACTGTGCCTTTGTTAGGCTTTGGAGTTTCAAGGCGTTGTGGCCTTACAGTCGGTTGCTTCCTCAAATTCTGTTTGAATGTAGCAATGATAAGCTGGAAAAGAAAAGGTAATTAATGAGATCTTAGTGAATTTCGAACTGGAACTGAAAAGAGAATAAAGTTTCAAACTAATTAATGCCACAAATTAAAATGGTTGATCATTAGTACAAAGGATAGTTTAGAAAAAAAAAAAAGCAGAGACTTTTGAAAATAGTTGGGAACCCCCAATAACAGGCTTTGCTGCAATTATTTTCACATTCATACTCGTTCTCTGAAAATGGTTAACCCAAGTTGCTAGAAAAAGTATATTATATCTACTTATAAACACTTAAGATATCTTCTCACAACCTATGGCAGGAGATGCGACGTCCTCATCGCACTCCTTCACAATTCTGGATAGGCCCATGTATGTACACATGAGATCGGACCTTCCCCGCTAATATATAGTACCCTCAGGGACATGATACCAGTTGTCACGCCATAGACCCACTCTATGGGTCTAGATGTGACGAAAAGAAAATAAACTTTGAATATTGTAGAAAGCAATTACGTATCCAATATAAAACCTAATGTTCTCCGGACAAAAGCTAAACGGAAACAAAATGTCATAGATATAGATATAGATATATCGAGAGGAAATTTTGATCTTACCGTAGTTGGCCCCCTAGCAATTAGTGAGCCTGCAACAGCACCACCGTAAAACCGCCCGTCAGGATTTGCCAATTGAACACTAAGAAGGCAAATTTTGCCACCCCTTTTTTTACCATAAGTGTGCGATCCGTTCAGATACACGATTGAAAACTCGCCCTGTAGAGAGGAGAATATATAATGAGAGATAGAGGAATTACATAAATATATTTTTAATGCCTAATCAAATCTAACTCTAGCATGGCAGCAGTACATGTATATGTGGTACATATAGAGGAGCAACTACTTATTCTGTTGTCATAAATGGTGGGGCAAAATTAGTCGCGTAATTATAGGGCATTAGCAAAACAATCCTGTAAAAATGATATTTTGCAAAAAAAAAAGGTCATGTAATAATGGAAAATTTTACTAATATCACTAGAATTAATCATGTGAACGACATATTTATATAGTCCCCAATTTCCAGCGAAATTAGGACCAAATTTATAATTTTAATACTATATTTTGCAAACCGTGCATATTTTGCATGATTAAAATCGAGATCAGATGTTTATAAAATTACATGATTTTTTTGCAAAATGTGATGTTTACATTAGCTGAACATATTGTAATATCCTCATGATGGGATTAGAATGAGCCAATTTGATGACAAAAGACAAGTAAAAATCATATGGCTGGCAAATTAATGGCCATGTGGAAATGGAATAAAAGTTCAGGCAGAAGCATATATATATATATATATATATATATATATATACACCAAATTAAATTTCTTGAAAGTGCAGCAAATTAAGCCAAACAAACATATTTGATTTCTTTTTTCATGCATAACATCAAATAATTAGAATTTAGAAATTGAGATCATGCCTCATATCGTATAACACCTCCACGCGAGGCTGGGATGTATAATTCTGCACTGGAGATTGTACCCGATGCTGATAGAATACAAATGGATTCTGGAATCTTTTGAGAAAAAGACCATATCCTTTCAACAATGTTCTGCATGAACAACGAAGGATAAATAACTTAGTCTTATAAAGTCGAAGAGAAACAAATTAGAGAAGCACAACAAAAAACATTGAATTAATTAATTAAGAGCCTCTTCAGTAATTTGAACCACTTTAGTGCATATTGTGCACACTTATTTTGTGCAGAGTTTGCAGTCTAATATCTCCAGCAGTTTGCATCTTACACCCTACATGCACTAAAAAGGAATATTACATAATATTATTATGTTGAAATTTTGGCCCATTTTGTTTGGCCATTATTTTAACTAATGAAAGACCACAAATGCAGCCCACATGCCACTAGCCCATATGTGTCTTACCCATTTGTCTATTCGGGTCACATGTTCAGACTATGGCACCCGAATGGGACTTCCGTGGATCCTTCTTAGTGTGATCTTGATCGTCTATTCACTTGGTCTAATCTCGATTGTTGGCTCACCTTACTTAAACCCTACCAACCGAATCCTAGAACTTTGCAAGTTTTTTATTCTCTCTCCAAAGCTCTCGATCGTTCTTCTCTCTCTGAATGGTTTCTCTCTCCAGAAAACTCAATCTCTCAGTAGGTTTTTGTGTGAATTTCTGAGTGCTTGTTATAGAACTGAGTGTTTCTTGTTCTCGTCCACCATTTCCATGTACGAGACCTACTTCTGAGTGAGTTATGTTTTCTTGGTGGGTTGAGGGTCTTTGTAGGGTTTTGGGTGAGATACTTCGGGTTTTTGGAGGCTTTCATGTGTTGGCGAAGATTTGTGTTTTCCGTCTTGGTTCTCTAGGCTTGATTTGTGGTAATTGATTCTTTGGGGTACTCAGTTCCTGAGGCAATCTTTCAGATCTTGAAGTTTTAGGGCTTTTGCCCATACTGCGATATATCATTTTGTATATATCTTTATAGTACATATTTTCTTTATCGAGTCATAGAGTTAATTTTTAACCATAAATAGGATCTATTAGTCCCAAATCATTTCATTTGTTGTTGGTTTTATTACTTTATAATTGATAAACATATTACATTCATTTAATTTTTTTATTTTCAAATTTTATGAAGTAATTTTAAATTAGCTTTTATGTAATTTTGTATGTGGTATTTTAAATCTCATAATACTTTTAAATTTACATATTATTATTCAAAGGGGTAATTACAAAAAGTACCCCGAGGTTTGACCGATTACAAAAAAAAAAATCCAAAAACTTAAAACTTACAAAAGGTATCCCTGAGGTTTGAAATATATTTCAAAATCCCCCTTCATATTTGTAAAATTATTGCAAATTACCCCTTAATTTTAACACTAAATCAAACCTCTGGGTACTTTTTGTAAGTTTTAAAGTTAGCTGGGTTTTTTTGTAATTAGGTCAAATCTCAGGGGTACTTTTTGTAATTATCCCTTATTCAAATTACACATCATCTTAATTAAAAAGATTATCATATTTAATTGAATTAATTTTAATATTGTTTTCTGTTAGATTAAAAGAAATACAAAATTAGTTAAAATATTCTTTTTTTTTCAAAACCATTTATTACAATATTCAGAATTAATAAAAACATATACAAGAAGTTATAGAAACAAAATTACATAAAAAAAGTATTGAAAAACAAGCAAAATAACCAAAAAAGGTTATTGACAAAATAGTGCAGCTTTAGTGCATCTCCAAGAGAGTGTTCTATCTTCAAGGGTAAATCTCACTTTACCTCCCTATACTCTCATTAAATATCACTTAATCTCCTTGTACTTTCAATTATATCACTTTACCCTCTCGTACTAACATTTTGTATCACTTTACTCCCTATACAATTAAATATCATTTAATCCTCCAATTCATCTATTAAATGAAATAATTATCCATACTATTATTTTAATTTAACCATGGCATCAAATAAATATATATATTTTTGGAAAATTTATTTGCTATTTATTAAAATTAATATAGTTCCTATTAAATAACTATATTGTATGTTATTTTATGCAAACTAATATATTCATATATTCTTCTAATAATAAATCTAAAAATTATATATTATATAGTAAATTAATATTTTGTATTCAAAAAATTAATCACTAAAATGACTATTTTTTCTATTTAACATAGTTTTATTTATTACTATTGAATCAATAATTCAAAAATTACTAATAATATTTCATTTAAGAAATTTGTATTATATATTATATAATTTTAAGGTTATGATGAAAAATAAATTAATAAATATAAATGCATTAGCTAATAGAAATAGTCTATTATATTTAAATTTAATAGGGACTATACTAAAGTTAAATAATTAGCAAATAAATGTAAAATAGAATAGATTTAATATTAAGCGTTAATTAATCAAGTTGTGAAGATTAATTTAGAAAATAAATACAAGTTTATTAAAGGTAAAGATAAAATAGTCATTTTTTGAGTATATGAGCATAAAATAATATTTTAAAAGCATAAGGAGGTAAAGTGATACTAATTAAGAGTATAAGAGGGTAAAGTATTAAGAGTATAAGAGGGTAACGTGATACAATTGAGAGTACAAGGGGGTAAAGTGATAATAGAGAATATAAGGGGGCAAAGTGAGATTTACCCTATCTTCAATTTAGAGCAAAAAACTTGCTTCAACACTACGCAAAAATCTGCGCGTTTTTTATTATCTGAAAAGCTTTGTGCAAGAAATGGTGCAACATTGTAGTCGCGCTATATTTTTTTCTTTTTTTTTTTCTTATAATTAATGATTTAGTTTCTTAAAATATGCTTTGTAAAATGGAATATTATGGAATATTTTTTTTGGTTTAGAATTTAGTATAAACTGCAAGAGATGAAGGGCAGATTTTGCACTAAAATAGTGCAAACTGCTTGAAATGATCTTCGAAATGTCGTTGCATTGTGCAAAAATCCAAACTTATCACCACAAAGTGACGCAATGCTGGAGAATAAATTTCAGCACCCAACGCCACTTACGTAGGCTGATCGATATATGGTCTAATAAAATGTTAATTACCTCTCCTTCTAGAATTGCAATTGTGTAAGGAGTGAAGTCGTTTCCGATTGTATCCCCAACATTTAAATTTATATATTATTATTCAAATTGCACATCATATTATTTAAAAAGATTATCACATGTAACATAAATAATTTTAATATTAATTTCTATTAGATTAAAATAAATACAATAATTACAATATTAAAAATTAATAATAACATATATAACAAGTTAAAGAAATAAAATAACATAAAAATAAGTATTGCCAAAACAAATAGAATAACAAAAAAAAAGGTATTGCCAATACAGTGCAACATTAGAGCATTTCCAATAGAGTGTTATATCTTCAATTTGGAGCAAAACCTTGCTCTCCAAAGATGCGAAAGTCTACGCTTTTGAAGATTTGAACAGTTTGCGCTAGAAATGGCGCAACGACTAGCTTAGATAAATTTTTCTATTTTTTATTATAAATTAATGATTTTAGTATATTAAAATTGTTTGTAGGAAGGTTTGCTTATTTCAGAAAATGGCTAAGTCTTTGGATATTTTTGGCTAGTTGAAGCCTGTATTTGATACAGTCTCCGCAAAACGAAAATGCTCCGTATAATAAGTACTTATGGTTCCGGGGTTCATCCCTAAGATACAACGACTTTAATATGTTCGACTTTATAAAGACTTGCAAAGTCGAAACTACAGCGAACAACATGAAGTGTTTGAAACTTTCAAGCTTTGAAGGGAGTGAAATCAATATGCTATAATGCAAATGATTCGATTATTAGGTTGATATTTTGTATTGTTTTTCATCTGCAGGGGTCCGATTATATAAGCATCAAGGTGCCCGGATGGAAAGATCATGTCTTTCGGCCCGAAAAGACATGTTTATAGCCAAAAGATGCACTAGTTGCTCGAACGGGTGCATCTGTCCAGATGTTCGCATTGACGTATGACCTGGCACACGACCCGTGCTTGGTTGCAAACGAATGCGCCCGCAAGACTCAAATAGCTTGGAAATCTTTAATTAATTAATTAATTTTAAAGGGTTTAAATAATTTTGGTCCAAAAAGTATAAGGGCCTCCAAGCCTAAGCCTAGGCCCACGGCCCGCGACCCGGACCGCCCAAGCCGGTGGGCGGGCGGCGGCAACGCGCAAGTATTTTGAACTAAACCCACAAACATGTAGGTCCTCACCCGCTTAAAAACTGGGATGCCCCCAGGGCCAAACCCATATGTCCAACTTGAGATTTTTAAAGTGAGCAAACTTTGGCTTTTTCTCCTATGTGGGATGGAGCATTTCTCCTTCCCCATATTATCCATGTTCCATACCATTTTCTAGTTTTAAGTTGCTAACTTCTAGCATTAATTTCTCATTCACCCGAAATTGGTTTTGAGAAATTCCAAATGCTATTCTCAACTACTCACTTAGTAGAATTTTTGCAAATAATTTAATTCTATTTTTCACTAATTAAAACCACTTATATATTTGGTCAAAATTGGGTCAACACCCATTTTGTATAACCAAATTCCAATAATCCCCAGCATGAATGAAATTAATGTATGCGTGTATGTAGATTCGCTTGAAAGTCTCGGCGGACTGTTATTGCATCTGGATAGGTAGCTTGTGGCTTTGGACCTTCCTTAGTAAAATACTATCGGATTTACTAGCTGCTTAGTGATGCGATGTCTTGAACTACTCAGACGTTTGTGTAAACCGAGACAACAGTACTTACGCAATAATAATTCTAACACTTGTTGTTCTCACGTTGTGTTCATTTTGGCCTTGGACCATATCTTAGATTCATAAGTGTTTCTTTGAAGCGGCCATTACTTCTCACTTATATAGGTGATCTCCTATTGAAGAGTATCATGTCATACTCCACCTTTCGATATAGGAATCATTAAAAGTTTTAAACTTAACCTCACCATATTCAAATGGTTTTCTATTTCACTTGGAAGTTTCAGGAATGAGCTAACACATTTTCCAAGTGTTCAGCTGAACATTCATAACTTAGTTATCCAATTGAACCAAGATCTTGGGATCTCCAATTCACAAGGTTGGGTTACCGCTATGAACATTCTTTAGTTTGTGGTTTTAAACTCATTTCCTTAACAAAGATTTATACGATTGATCTTAATTTATACATTTTGTAAGCGGATCCATAAGGTTTTCCTTTGACTTCACGTAGTCAATCGAAATAACCCCATTTGAAATCAATTGTCTAATGGTATTATGTCTTTGACGTATATGTCTAGACTTACCATTATACATACTACTTTGTGCCCTTCCAATTCTTTGATTAACTATCACAATGTATCAAAAAATGAAAGACACTAGTTTATTCCCATAGGAATATCCTCTAAGAAGTTTCTAAGCAATTATGCTTCTTCTCCAGGTTTATCTAAAGCAATGAACTCGGATTCCATAAATGGATCGATATATGCACGTTTGCTTAGAAGACTTCCACGACACCGTTCATCCACTTATTGTGAAAACATATCCACTTGTGGACTTGGAGTATTTTGTGTTTGATATCCAATTGGCATCATAGTTTCTTTCTAAATCTTGTTGGATATCTCGTATAAAGTATTCCATAGTTCATGGTATACTTCAAATATCTAAGTACCTTTTGCGCGGCTTTCCAATGACCCGTGCTCGGGTTACCTCGTGAACCTACTTAGCTTACTCAATGAATATGCAATGTCCGGGCGTGTACAATTTGTTTAGTACATCGATCGCTATTACCCTTGCATATCCCGTGAGAAACTGGTTCGTCTCTATTCTTGGCCAAGTGTACACTTAGATCTCACAGTGTCTTAGCCGGAGGACTATCAAAAGCATTAAAATTTCTAAGTATACTTTCGACATAATGGGATTGTGACAAGACAATTCCATGTGAAGTTCTAGAGATTTTAATCTCTAATATAACATCATATAATCCCATATCTTTCATGTCAAAATTCTTATTTAACATGTTCTTAGTATTCATGATTAAATCATGACTCACGCCATAATCGACATATCATCTACATAAAGGCATACTATGACGTAATCATTTTTAGTACCTTTAATGTAAACAGTTGTCACATTCGTTGATCTTGAAATCGTTTGACTTCATAGTCGAGTCAAATTTTTCTTGCCATTGCTTAGGTGCTTGTTTTAGTCCATAAAGTGACTTAACAAGTTTACACATCTTTCGCTCTTGATCGGGTGCAACGTACCCCTCGGGTTATTCCATATAGATCTCCTCTTCAAGTTCACCATTCAAGAAGGCGAATTTTAACGTCCATTTGATGTATCTCAAGGTTATGCAAAGCTGCAATAGCTGTGAGAACTCGAATGGACGTAGTCCTCGTAACAGGAGAATATGTATCGAAAAAGTCATATCCCTCCTTTTGTATAAACCCTTTAGCTACCAAATGGGTTTTGTACTTATCTATAGATCCATCTGCTTTATACTTCCTTTTAAGGATCCACTTGCATCCCAAGGGTTTGCAACCCGGTGAGAGATCAACTAACTCCCAAGTGTAATTTTACATGTTGGAATCTATTTAATTATTGATTGCTTCTTTCAAGAGAGGAGCTTCTGGACTAGACAAAGCTTCTTGAATAGTTCTAGTTTCATTTTCTAACATATAAGTTAGAAAATCAGGACCAAAAGATTTAGCTATTTTTGTCCTTTTACTGCATCTTGGTTCCTCTTCATCATCACTTTGAGTTAACCTTGCAGTTTCATAAGTTCATTAACTCAAACTTTCTTCTTTCCTTTCTTTGTTCGGAAAGATATTCTCGAAGAATACAACATTCCTTTATTCAATGATCATACCTTCATTTATATCGGAATAGCTGACTTGTGCACTAAAAGGCGATATGCACTACTATTGTTAGCATATCCAATGAAAGCACAATCGATCGTCTTTGGACCGATTCTAACTTATTTCGGCTTAGATACTTGACTTTAGCTAAACACCCCCACACTTTGAGGTATTTATATGACGGTTTATGTTCTTTCCATAATTCATATGGAGTTTCGTTTTTACCTTTGTGTGGGATCTTATTAAGATTGTAGTTTGCAGAAAGTATGGCTTCCCCCTACAAGTTTTGGGGTAAGCCAGAACTTACCAACATTGAATTTATCATCTCCTTAAGAGTACGATTTTGCGTTAACTCCATTTGATTGAGGTGAGTAGGGAGCGGCCGTTTGATGAATTATACTTGCTTCCGAGCAAAATTCTTCAAACGAAGCAACATACTCGTTGTCTCTATCACTTGAATCATCTTAATTTTCAAATTAAGCTGATTTTCAACTTCATTCTTATAAGTCTTAAAAGCTACTAAAGATTGATCATCTCTCTGCTTTTCAAAAGATATACATAGCAATATCTTGTGCGATTTCAATAAACGTTATGAAGTACTTTTCCCACCTCGAGTTTACACAAATTTTAAATCACACACATCTGTATGAATTAACTCGAGTGGTTTGGTACTTCTCATTACCGAATGAAATGGTGCTTTGGCCAATTTTGCTTCAACACAAATTTTGCATTTGTCTTGTCAATCGGTTTTAAACGTAGGTATTAATTCCAGATTCACTAACATTTTAATTGTGTTGAAGTTTAAGTGTACTAATCTATCATGCCATAAATTAGAACAATCCAACAAGTAAACAAAAGTAATAGTTTTATTTTTTACCTCTTGGTGGAAAACAGTCATTACAGACATCTTAAAGAGCTCTTTATCAAGGTAGCCCTTACAAAGAAACTGACCATTCTTGGTCATTACAAACTTGTTGGACTCAAACACTAATCTAAACCCGACCTTACTAAGCAAAGGACTGGAAACCAAATTTTTGCGGATATGCGGGATTTGCAGCACATCCACAAGTGTAAGCTCCTTTCCGGAAGTCATCTTGAGCACAACCTTGCCAAGCCCCACGATGTTGGAAGTGAAGAGTTTCCAATGAAAAGCTTCCTTCCATTTGTCAGAGTGTAGGAGGAGAACATCTCCTTGTCAGCACAAATATGACATGTAGCCCCGGTATCTATCTACCATTCTGTTGGATTATCCACCATATTGTCTTCAAACACAACATCGGTGAGATCGAGCTCGACGATGTCTATTGGAAAGACTTGTCCTCCGTCACATTGGTTTGTTGGTTGCCACCTTGATTGCCCTTTTTCAAGTGTCGGCAACCTTTGGCCATGAGGTTCGGTTTGTCAAAGTTGTAGCAATTCCCCTTGAATTTCTTGGCCTTTCCCTTGTCTTTTTGGGAGTGCTTGCATTTCTTACTAGTGCTTGATTCAGCAAGATTTGTCTTGGCCTCCATTCCAGACTTATTGGATTTCACTGGATTTTCGGTTGTCTTCCTTAATCAAGTCTAACAATCAGATCCTCAAGCCCCATTTCTTTTCGTTTGTGCTTGAGGTAGTTCTTGAAGTCCTTCCACAATGGCGGTAATTTTTTATTATTGCAGCCACTGGAAAAACTCGTTCAAAATCATCCCTTTAGACACTAAGTCATGAAGTATGATTTGAATCTCTTGGACTTGGTGATCACCGTCTTGGTGTCAACCATCTTGTACTCAAATTTTGCCGACAACAAATTTCTTTGTGCCGACATCTTCTGTCTTGTATGTTTGTTCTCCAAAGAGTCCCACAACTCTTTAGATGTTTTGAACAAACTATAGTCGTTATAGAGAGTCTCGTCTAGCCCGTTCAAAACATAATTCCGACACAAAAATCATTGTTATGCCAAGCATCCATAGCTATTCTCTGTTGGTTGTCGATTCTTCATCGCCAATAGTAGGAGGTCCTCCTTCGAAAACGGACAAACCCAATGTAGTGAGGTAGAACAACATCTTCTATTGCCAGCGTTTGAAGTCAACACCGGAGAACTTGGCGACTTTTCGCCGCCGTGGCGGTGCAACAGCCATTGGAGTAAACAAAACTGAAGCCATCGTCTTGAAATAGAAACGTGAATTTTTGTCTTGCGATTGTTTGTAGGAAGGTTTGCTTATTTCAGAAAATGGCTAAGTATTTAGATATTTTTGGCTTAGTCGAGGTCTATATTTGACAATCTCCGCAAAGATGAAAATGCCCTGTACACTAATTGCTTACGGTTCCCACGTTCATCACCTAAGATACAATGACTTTAATCTGTTCGACTTTACAAAGACTTGCAAAGTCGAAACTACAAAGATGAACAACATGAAGTGTTTGAAACTTTAAAGCTTTGAAGGGAGTGAGATTAATATGTTGTAATGCAAATAATTCGATTATTAGGCTAATATTTAGTATTGTTTTTCATCTGCAGGGTCCAATTATATAAGCATCAAGGTGCCCGGATAGAAAGATTATGTCCTTTGGCTCGAAAAGACATGTTTACAGCCAAAAGATGAACTGGTTGCTCGAACAGGTGCATATGTCCAGATGTTCGCATTAACGCACGACCTGGCGCACGGCCCATGCGTATGCCCGTGCTTGGTTGCGAACAAAGTGAAAAGTTTCGACTTGATGCGTGACTTGGCGCATGGCCCGTGCGTGCCCCCGCGCATTCCATCAGTTGAAAATCTTTAATTAATTAATTAATTAAAATTAATTAATTAATTTTAAAGGGTTTAAATCAATTTGGTACAAAAAGTAAAAGGGCCCCCAAGCCCAAGTCCAGGCCCACGGCCCACACCCGGACCCAAGAAGGCCGGACCAAGTCGGTCGATGGGCGGGGGGTGGCGGCACGCATGTGTGTGTTTTGAACCAAACCCACAAGCATATAGGTCTTCACCTCCTTAAAAACTTGGGTGCCCCCAAGGGCCTAAACCCATATGTCCAACTTAGGATTTATAAAGTGAGCAAATTTTGGCTTTTTCTCCTATATGGGATGGAGCATTTCTCCTTCCCCATATTTTTCATTTTCCGTACCATTTTCTAGTTTTAAGTGGCTAACTTCTAGCCTTAATTTCTCATTCACCCGGAATTGATTTTGAGAAATTCCAAATTCTATTATCATCTACTCACTTAGTAGAAATTTTACAAATAATTTAATTCCATTTTTAACTAATGGAAACCACTTCAATATTTGGTCAAAATTGGGTCAATACCCACTTTGTATAACCAAATTCCAACAAAAATATGCACTAAATAGAGTATAAATATTCCTTTTCGGTGCAGAATTTAGTGCAAACAACTTGAGATGGAGTGCAAATTTCACACTAAAATAATGTAAAATCTGCACTAAAATGGTGCAAACTACTTTGATGGTCTTAGAAATGTTGTTGCACTATGCAAAAGCAAAACTAGCGCCACAAAGTGGCGCACTACTGGAGAAGAAATTCAAGCACCAAGCGCCGCTTATGTGGGCTACTGATATATGGTCTAACGAAATATTATCTACCTCTCCTTCTTGAATTGCAATTGTGTAAGGACGGAAGTCGCTTCCAGTTGTGTCCCCCACATTTAAATTTATATATTATTATTTAAATTACACATCGTATTATTTAAAAAAAATTATCACATATAATTTAATTAATTTTAATATTATTTTCTACAAGATTAAAAGAAATACAAAAATAATTACAATATTATTTCTTTTTTGTGAAACCATTTAGTTACAATATTAAAAATTAATAAAAACATATATAACAAATTAAAGAAACAAAATACCCAAAAAAATATGTAGTTCCAAAAATAGTGCAACTTTAGAGCATCTCCAAGAGAGTGCTCTATCTTCAATTTGGAGCAAAAACTTGCTTCAGCACTGTGTCAAAATCTGAGCAATTTTGAAGATGTAAACAATTAAGCACCAGTAATGCGCAATATTGTAGTTTTGCTAAATTTTCTATATTTTGTCTTAAATTAATGATTTTATTATATTAAAATATTCACTATAATATAATATTATGGAATACTCCTTTTTGTGGAGAATTTAGCGCAAACTGTTGGAGATGAAGTGCAGATTTTGCACTAAAATAGTACAGAATCTGCAATAAAATGATGCAAACTGCTGGAGATGGTCTTAGAAATACCATTGCACTGTGTAAAATCCAAACTAGTGCCACAAAGTGGCGATCGTTGGAGAATAAATTCGATGCCTAACCAAAAATACGTGTAGAGTTGGCAAAATTTGTCACCGTATATAAGGTCAAGCTAGACTTTATTTTTAGAGGTTCGGAAAGGATCTTACTTTTATCGACCCAATGGCCCAAAGCCCGATAAGTCCGATCAAAATACACGTGTTGGGCTAAACTAAGCCACAAGAATTGTAGCTTGCCAAAATTTTGGGCCAGACCGATTTTATGTCTTGACCCATTGGACTTGGACTTGATCGATCCTATCCAATCCATTGTCAGTTCTACTTACGTGGGTTGTTGGATATGGTCTAATAAAATGTTAATTACCTCTCCTTGTTGTATGGCGATTGTGTACGGCGTGAAGTCACTTCCAGCTGTATCCCCAACAGTCCCACCTTCAGAAAAAGAAAAAATAATAAATGAAATATTTAATGATAATAATAATGAATATAGAATCTCTTAGTGAATTACTTTTCTTGGTTTTATTTTATTATTTTCGTTTAAAGTTATGAGGAAATTGAAATTATAAGCTAAGAAAATGAGGAGTATAGTCCGTAAAGATTATTATATGAAATCGGATATAAAATCTTGTTATGAGAATATTTGGCCTTTTGAGAGGACATACACCTCTATAAAAACCTGAAAATTCTCAACTTCAATTTTTCTGGAGCACAAAAATCAAAGAAAAGTTTAACCCTTTTAAGTTATAACTGAAACCTTTTCTGATACACCCATTCGATCCTTTCCCAAAAACTAAAAGGCAATAAAAAGAAAACACGTGATTTTCACTCAATAAAAAATTTAGGCTAGGGATAGCAGTCGGTTGGCTACGCCTCCACCTATCATAGATTCAAAATTCTATACGATCTTTAGAAAAAAACTAATAAAGAAAGAGAGGAGAAAAAGAACATATATAGGAAAACAAGATCCTAGATTTTGTAACATCAATAATCAAAAATTCTTTCTTGCGTAAAGTCCAAATATATATTTCAAGATTTATTATTAATTAATTAAAAAAATTGAATCAAGAAATTTTTCCATGTGCAAACTCCCAAATATTTCATGATTTATTATAACTAATTAAAAAAAAAAAAAAGAATCAATAAATTCTTCCGTGCATGAATTCCCAAATATTTCAAGAACTATTATTACTTAATCGAAACAAATTTGAATAAATAAATCGATTGATTTGAAAGTTACCTAAAGAGGCCGCCAAGGTTTGCCATTTGCCGGAACCCCTCGGGCGGCCTCGTCTCTCCGCTTTTGTGGTGGATTGGCGAATATTCCGACATCACCATTAATTCTCCTCGGGTCTCCAACGGTTGTTTTTAAGGTCGCCCTCTCTTTCTTTTAACCCCGACTCGATCCTCCGCCGCTAGCAAAGTTGGCCGTTACGGCATTTTCCAACTTCTCCTCGGCGTTTTCCATAACCCGATGAATGTTATGAACTTCCAAAACCTCTGGAGTGTTGTTTTTCGACGTTTTGGTCCTCCATTTTTAGCACGAAAGCAACAAGTGTATGAATATTAAGATTTGATTCATGCATGCAAGAAAACACATACAAACACATGGTAATGGTGTATAACGCGTATCTTTATGCCCATATTATATATATATATATATAAGCAAATTAAAACACCATTTCTTTGATGAAGAAGAAAAAAAAAAGGCAAGAAGTTTTTTGGGTTTTAGAAATCTTACAGTATTATCAGTCGGAATGATGAGAAATAAAATCAAGAAATGGTTGTTTCTGTTGTTGGTAGTATGTGTATTTTATAGAGAAATGTTTTTAATGAATTCCAAAAATGCCCTTTTATATTTTATTGTTTAATTTAATTTGGGTATTTTGAGGGTCTAGAAAACCTTTTTAAATATGGAATACTAATAAGGATATTTAAATCTCTAGAGATTAGAGATTTTAAGAAATAAAGGTAATTTAAAATCTAAAAATAGTGTTTAATTTATTATTTCAGTGAAAATAATAAAAGAATATACATTGTGTGCATTTTGTATGTTTCTTCTTTTGCTATTCGTCCAACCTTATATGAGTAATAACTATAATATTTTATTATTTAACAGTTTAGAATAAGTGATAAATAAAAATGTTTTTAATTATTCGTATGTAAGTATATCATATAAATTAATACGATCTTATTTGATATAATTTAATATTCTTGTTCTTTTTATTTTCACTTCATCTCGCGTAAATCGTTGTCATCTTCGAAAAGTCATTATGTTATTAATGTTATTATGCTTAATAATGCAAAAAAAAAAAAAAGAAAAGAATTAAGGTGTAAATACGATAAATTAAATATTTTACGATTTTTTATGAGTTAGAAAATTCAAATATTTTAAATTTATTTTTTATTAATGTATAATTTCACCAATATTATAGTAATTTTGAAAAATAATTGTAATCTGAGTTGGATAGTTAATCGTGTTCAATCCGAAATGAATTCTCACGGATTATAAAAACATCATAATAGAGAAATTAATAATGGCATATCCCTTAATACAATTTAGGTAAACGACATTTCTAGGGATAAATATTTTTGTCGATTCATAGCTAGTTGTAAAATTTGAATTTCAAATTTATTTTATTTAGATTTCTAAATCTAGCATGGCTATAGAACGTAGAATCTAAAACTTTTAGTTATTATTTAATATTATTAAGAATAGAAAAATATGATATATTCCTAATAATATCCTAATTAGTAAATTAACCAATATCAATTTTAAAATTTGTGTGGAACAAAAAACATATTAAAATAAATTGCAATAATTGAAAATAAGCAGAATCATGAAAGGGTGTTATGGTTGAATTACAAATTATGTCAAATAAGAAATAAAAGTAAGTTGATTACAAATAAAAATTCCAAAAATGTGCTTTTAGATTTTCTTGTTTAATATTTTGGGAAATTTGACAGTCTGGATATAATATAAAACATGGAATAATTATTATTTTCACTTCATCTTGTCGTCGTCATCATCATCATCATCATCATCATCATCATCATCGAAAAGTCCTTTTATTATTAATGTTATTATGCTTAATAAAGCAAAAAAGGGGAAAAGAAAAGAATTAATGTGTAAGTACAATAACTTAAACATTTTACGATTTTTTGAGTAAGAATATTCTAATATTCTAGATTTATTTTTTATTAATGTATAATTTCACCAATATTATAGTAATTTTGAAAAAGAATAGTAACCTGAGTTGGATATTTAATCGTGTCGAATCCGAAATGAATTCTCACGGATTATAAAAACTTCATAATAGAGAAATTAATAATGGCATATCCCATGGTACAATTTAGGTAAACGACATTTCTAGGGATAAATATTTTTGTCGATTCATAGCTGTAAAAAATTTTGAATTTTGAATTTATTTTCTTTAGATTTCGGAAATCTAGCGCTGCTATCGAATGTAGAATCTGAATTTTTAATTATTATTTATTATTATTAAGATGAGAAAAATATGATATGTTCCTACTAATAGCCTAATTAATAAATGAACCAATATCAATTTTAAAATTTGTGTGGAACAAAAAACATGTTACAAATAAATTGCAATAATTGAAAATAATTAATTGCAGAATCATGGAAGGGTGTTATGGTTGAATTACAATCACAAATTAAAAATAAAATTAAGGCGATTACAAATAAAAATTCCAAAAATATGCTTTTAGATTTTATTGTTTAATTTTTTGGAAAATTTGGTCTACACAGGATGTTTAAATCTCTGGAGATTTTATGGGGAAAAAAGTTGATTTTTTATGGTATTATATAATTATTTTTTAATTATTCGCATGTAAATATTATATAGTTATAATACGAATTTTAATTGACAATTTTTTGGTGTTTTTTATTTTTTGTAATACACGGTATAAGAATTTTAAAGTTCAAAATTTAAGGGTAAAATTGTCGCAATTTTAAGGTATTAGATTGATAATTTATTGGAATTTATAACTAATTAATATTATTATTTATATTATATAACTCATGTAAAAAAATCATAAATTCAATTATGGAGCTTTCAGTATAATACATGGTATAAGAATTTGAAATCTCAATATTTAGGGTAAATTTTTTGCAATCTTAAGATATTAGATTGGTAATTTATTGGGATTTGTAGCTAATTAAGATTGTTATTTATATTATATAATTCAGGTAGAAAAATTATAAATTCAAATATGGGGCTTTTTAATATTACAATTCAATACTGAATTATTTCAAGTCCAATAACAATATAATTAAGCCTCATTTCATTTTTGACCTAAATCATCAACCCCATTTTAATAGCCCATTTAATACTTAGTAATTACAAATTTGGAAACCTCAAAAATTAGAAAGCTTCCATAAAAGGTAAGAATTTTCTTTTTCACTGAACCTTAGTTGTTAAGATGCCGGCAATGGCTCCATCGTGGGCCACCACCATTGTCGTGCTGGCCACCGGCCACTATTGGTTAAAACTAATAGACTATATCCAATTTTGACCCTTTCGTCTTTTAGTTCGAATCCCCGATCGCCAATAAATTGCCGGTAAAAGACCGAAATTCAAAATCTTTGACTTCATATCTATGGTATTGGGAAATTTATGTAATAGATTTTGATGATACCATGAAAAACTTATATTAGAAAGTTGGCACCCCAATTCAACTGTAATCAACTTGTAATAGATAGGATTTTGTAAGCTGAGTAGAAGCAGCCAAATTGAAGAATTGCAGGACTCGACTGAAGATCGAAGATAAGACACAACTGTATGGCAGCTGAGTGAAGTGAAGTCAAGTATCAGTTAAGTGACAGAAAAGTTGTCTCAGTCAGCTGACAGACAACAAAGTCATTCCAAAATCATTGGAGTTCACTGTCAAATGGGTTATGCAGCAAAAAGGATCAAAGAAAGTTGAAAGAGATCCGTTGTCAAGCAAAGTCAAGGTTTTGCTGAAAATAGGCATGTGTCGATCGCTTACCTTAAAGTCATTTCTTTGAAAGAGTGCAAAAAGCAAGGAGCCAATGAGATGTACCTGAAATGCTACAGAGTATAAGGAAAGGCTACAGAGCATTAAATTCAAAGTACAGTCCACATCAATGCTGCAAGACAAGACAATCCAACAACCAAGAAGTGGAGTTTGAAAATGCATCTATCTCTTCAACGGATACATTTTCAAACTGCCACTATAAAAAGCTGAGGAATACACAAAAAGAAGGTTACGAAGCAAGCAAGTAAAAATCCATTAACTTGCAAAGCAAAGCAATATCTCTTAAGCATTCAAATATTATCCTCAAGCCTAAACTCGAAGAAAATCGATCCAACACATTCAGTGAAGGAAATACAACTTTATTTGTTGAAGAGAAAAAACTTGTTTCAAGAAAAGAAAACGGTCTACTCTCTAGGGTTGAAGGAGGTGTAATAAGGTTCCAAATTGAACCAGAGGCTTTGAACATGTTGGAGGGATGTGTGAACAATCCAAAGGTTTAAAGGAATCAAGTAGCAGAAAAGCGGCCAAATCTCTTGTGAAGAAGCCGGTCCCGGGAGCGACTAGTTGTCGATCAAAGTCTGTCTCAGGATCGTAACCATTTTGTAACAAAGTCACCGTTACATTAGTGGATTTCTCCAGGGGTTGGAGAAGAGTGGATTAGAGGAATTACCCCATCCTCGAACTAATATAAATTGCTTGTGTCTTTTACATTCAGCACACTTACATTTTTGCTCTTTATAATGGTTGTTTGTTAATTTGCTAAGTCAATGATAATAATCTAGCTTAAACAAGTGTTGAAAAATGTATTCAAAACAAAGGGTGAAAGTCTTCCTGTAAAAAAACCAAGTCAACTGTATATTTAAAGTGTTAGTTGAATCAGCTGAGTTATACTATCAATAGCTCAGTCGAGTCTGTTGAGTGGCTAACTTTGTTGTGTAAGCAAACCTAGCTGTCCATCAAGGACTTAGCTGACTTGAGTCAACTCTGAAATTCTAAAAGGACTAAAAATGAAAAGTTGGGAAAGTCTATTCAACCCCCATACCCGCTAGACTTTACTTATCACCCATTAGGACCTACAATAATTGAATGAGCATGGTCAAGAGATTCATAAGAAGAGAATAACTTATATTTCTCTAATTTTAACTCTTTAAAATTCTTTTACAAACTCTTGTATTTGCAAATTATGTCTCCAAACTCATTTTGTAAGTCATCATAATCAACTTGAAGTTCATCAATTAAAGATGAAGAAGAAGAGTTAGAGCGTACCTCATTATTTTCATCATCTATGGCCATAAGACCATGTTCGGTTTCCTCTTCATCATCGGATGTTGCAAGAAGTTCATCTCATATTTTGACATTCGCATTCAAAGCCTTCTTTTTCTGAAAGAACTTTTTCTTCTTTTGTTCTTTCTCCGCCATCTTAGGATAATCGGCTATAAAGTGCCCCGATTTTCCGTATTTAAATCATGAATTATCTCTTGCCTTTCTTATCTTATTTTTGTTGATAAATTTGGCAAATTTTCGTACAAGTGTGGTCGTTTCCTCATTATCTTTATCACTAGCATAATAAGAATTGTTGAATTTGAAGCAAGACCTTTTGGTGTAGATTGCATACCCGATTGAGAGGTGGATGGTTTGGAGTTCTTTATTTTCTTGAGATAGACTTTGTAGATAAGAAGATTTTCCGATAAGCTCATCAAACATGAGAGTCTCAAGATTTTGAGCTTTTGTTATAGCTGTCACCTTTTCAGAACAAGAATCGGGAATATCATTCAATACTTTCACTACTACAGAAAAGCTGATAGACACCGGTTTTAAACCGGTGTCTATTAGTAAACCAACCGGTGTTAAAGCCACTGGTGTTAAAAATCTGAACTTTTTGACACCGGTTTAAAACCGGTGTCTTTTCCTTCAATGACACCGGTTTTAAACCGGTGTCTATTAGTAAAACAACCGGTGTTAAAGCCACGGTGTTAAAAGTCCAACTTTTGACACCATTTAAAACCTGTCTTTTCTTCAACAACACCGGTTTTAAACCGGTGTCTATTAGTAAAACAACCGGTGTTAAAGCCACTGGTGTTAAAAGCCTGAACTTTTTGACACCGGTTTTGAACCGGTGTCTTTTCTTTGAAAAACACCGGTTTTAAACCGATTTTTTTGAGAAAAATTATCCGCTTTCTAATGTTAAAAATTTATGTATTTGATGAACTCCAATTCTAGCAACCATCATAAGTGCACTACCAATTAAACATGAAATCCATTAATACTAAAGTCACCTCCAATAGCCAAAATCCAACAAAAAATACTAGTAGTGAAGTTTCCTTTCGATAAAACAACTATAAATTCATAATCCAATTCCATCAACCAACAAAAAGACTATATAATTCAACTAAAGACAACAAAATCCATATGATCAACATAGCTCATGTCATTCAAGCTTTAAAAAATGCTCAAGCTTCCCTACTCGGCCTTTTTAACCTTTGTTTCTCGTCACGAAGCTCATTCTTCTCAGCCTACAAACATACACTTTTGAGTAAGCAAAATGTGCAAAGATACAAATATCTTCAGAAATTAGATATTCATGCAAGTATAAATTAGAATTTTTGGCAGAAATTTGTACCTTGTGGAACTCCAAAGTGTCTCCCTTTACTTTTCTAACCTCGACCATGTGCAAAGAAGGGGCGACCTGATATACATGAATTTAAGCACATATCATGTGTTAGCTATCATGCAAATATATGAAAACTTCTAAATATTTGATTCGAAGCTGATTAATAATTTTAGAAATAATTACAAAAGAACCCCTGGGGTTTAGCTTAATTACAAGAAAACTCAATTATCTTTTCACATTATAAATGTTGCCTTGACATTTGTTTTTATTTCAAATCACCCCACAAGAAGGAAGGGTGTATTTGTTAAATATTTACAAACCTGAAGAGGCTATTTGTAATTTTGAAAGATAACTAGAATTTTTTTGTAATTAAGCTAAACCCTGTGTTTTTGTAATTAACCCACAATTTTATGATAGAATACCTTGGAATACATTGGAATAGATAAACAAAATCTGGGATTGTCTGCAGCATTCAAATAGAACATATAAGCAATGTCATTCAAGGAACATGTAATGAGCTAATGTTTGTCATGTTTGCTTTGTGAATATTACTAAAATAAAATATCGAAATGGGTAAGGAGGATAAGAAGGAAGACAAAAGAACAAAAACAAAACCAATGGAGATGCAATAACTCAAAGACATTTTTGCCTCGACATTTGGGACATTAGATAATCCGAAATCCATAAGTTTTGGTTCCTTATGTTCGAAAACTTTCACTAATTTATGCAGGGGATCTTTGAGAGTTGCTTTGTCAATCTTGTGGAGCCTAGTTCACATTTGATGCATTATCATTACCCATTTTGTGCATAGTACAGGCCAATTCAAATTGTGCATAGTACAGGCCAATTCAAATTTCAAAGCATCCGAAGTCCAATCCCAATCAAAAACCCCACAAACACACATAAAAGCTGATTACAACTTCCAAAACTCATAACAAATGAAAAAAAGCAGTTTTCAGAGATACAAAGAAAGTTAAAATAAGTAAAATACAGTACCATTCAAATAGAACATCAAATTTATTACACTAGATTCCATCTTGAACCAATAAGAATCACAGTCAATATCCCTTCAAGTTAAAGCATTTTAGATCTAAATGTTAAAGAACTTAAAACTACAAAAAGGAAAAAAAAGAGCTCTTAACATAAATGACCCTTTATCCAATTCAATAAAATAAATCTCGATTTTAAGCAAAAATTCAGATTTGAAGAACTTACATCAATCAAAAACCAAAATTTCTAGCATCAAAGTTCAGTCTCTATTGACTTCAAATCCAGAAACCCACTTCATAATCATTGATAAGCCAACCAAAATCACAAAGTAGTGCCAACAACTAACTTCAATAAAAAAAAAAACACAATCTTTATGAACCCGTCAAAGAAAACAATGTTCAATATTCAAAAAAACATATGGTTTTATATATATGCACGGCCACAAAATATCAAAAAACAATGTTCACCAGTTGGACTTAAAAATTGGTGAAACATACACAGATAAGGTAAAAGATGGTGCTTACTCAAAAATGACGGGACCCTTGTTAGTCCACTGAATTGACACTAATGAACTCCAAATGACTGCAAAATCCATTCAGGAAAAGTTAGTGTAAAATCTGACCACCACAGGTTTGCAACTTATGCATAGGTACAATCAGCTAAAAGATGTGAGATAGTTCATGGAAAATCAAGTAATTTGAATTATTCTATTAAAGGAAATTTATGCACACATGAAACTCATAGCTTCTCCTCCTAAACTAGAAAAATTATCAAATCTAGGAATACTTACAGAGGTTAAGAAGAATCAGTGGCCTTGAAACCCCAACTTATAATGACCGTATGCCCCGCAAGATAAAGGCAAGAAATCATCGATTAATATTCGGGGTTAGCTTTTGAATCGTCACAACTCACAACGAAGATTTATTGTCCTCTACAACTAGGGAAACAGAGATGGAGATCCTCTCAATATAGAAGACATGCACCTTTTAAATCTCTCCCATTCCTTATTCCTTTTGAGCATCCAAAAAAAAAAAAGCCACTCTCCTTCTTTTTTGAATTGATTAAAGTCACTTTTCTATCATGATATCAAAGCAAACTTTGAAATGAACCTTCGACAAGCTCGCTTCACAAAGATATGGTTTAACCCAAGCTATTACCATTTAAACCAAGAATATAATCAACATCATGTTCTCATCACATAAGCCAAATAGTGCTTCCAGATTCTCCATAAAAACCCTTAATAACTCTTTTGTTCCTTATATCTTGAAGTTGAAACTCCTAACAGCCAGCAACACTCCATTCCGCAATCACGTTTTGATTAACACACAGACACACGAAAAAAAAACCAGACAAATAATCGCATACTCAATCATATAATCATATTTCAATATACTTGAACCCTTAACGAAAAAAGACAATAACCCCAATTTACAATCAGTTCACAGAAAAACAAAACGGAAGAAAAATTGCACAATTGGAGAATAGTAAGGACATCTATACCTTTAGGAATCGCGAGAGGAAAATCAGTGGAGAGTTGCGAGAACACTTGATCCAAGGGCTTGGAGGCATCGCACCATGAAGCCAGAAGTGTAAAACTACCGGAGTACAATCGCCGACGGTGTTGTCGAGTTTCGCCTTCGATTTCACCTCCTTCACCGTTCCTCCGCCGGGCGCCACCATATTTATCTGGAAGGTTCTGCACACCGCCATATTTTCTAGCAGAGATGACGAGCGGCGACGAGAAGAGGTTGAGGTTGGCGGAAGAGAAACAGACGCTGAGGTTGGCGACCGGCGGAGGGGATGGGTGAGAGGTGACGGGCGACGGGCGGGCGGAGGGGAGAGGGAGAGGTGATGGAGGCGACGGCGGAAGGGTTTAAAGTTTTTCTGGTTTTTTCGCGAATGGTGCAAGCCTTCAACCTTCTTTTTTGTTGTTTTGATGACCTTTTTTTTTTTTGACAGTTTTTTCATTTTTTGGTATTGAAGTGTTTATTTAATATTTTTATGTTTTTAAATATTGAAAAAATATTTTTGGTGTAAGTTATGTTAATAAAATGTTCAAAAATATTAATTTGAAAATAAATTAATTAAAAATAGTATTTTTACAAAAAAATATAAAAAACACTCACATTTTCGTATTTTTTTTTTTAATAAATTTGATGATAAAATATAAAAATATGTAAAACAATTATGGTGGGGCCCAACTAATTAGTAATTACTTAGGGGGAATAAAGACACCGGTTTTAGAACCGGTGTCTAAACCCTAAAACCTAGTGTTTAAAAACTAAAGACACCGGTTCTATAACCGGTGTCGAAAAATGTGGTTTGAAAATATTATAGACACCGGTTCTATAACCGGTGTCAAAAAATCTGGTGTCTAATCTAAATAAATTCATATAAATAGACACCGGTTTTGAAATTCGATGCGAAAACCGGTGTCTATTTTGGAAATTATTTTACAATAGACACCGGTTCTAGGAAACCGGTGTTGTTTATCAAACAACAGCACTGATTTGACACCGGTTTCTTACAAAACCGGTGTTAAAAAGGAAAAGACACCAGTAAAGTCATAAAACCGGTGTCTTTTTGGTGGTGTCTATTAGCAGTTTTCTTGTAGTGTTTGGTTACCTTGTCTTCTACGGAGATAACTTTTTCGAGAGCAAATAGAGGATTAACGATGTTGTGGAGCCTTTCCACCATTTTTGAAATCCCTTCACCCTCGAACATTATGAAGTTTTTGAAATCTTTAACAAGCATGGTTTTTCTAGCTTGTTTAACCTTCTTTGTTCCTTCATAGATAGTTTCTAATTTTTCCCATACTTCATGTGCCGACCTTATTCCTCTAATCCGATTATACTCGGTGGCGGTAAATGCACAATGCAAGATATTCAAAGCCTTACTGTTTAGAGAAAAATACTTTTTGTCATTTTTATCGAACTCTTTGAAACTCTAGGGAGCTAAAGTTCCATACTCTAATTTCTTTGTTGGTTGAGCTATTCCTTCAATGACCATATTCCAAATATCGAACCCGCAACCTTGTAAGAAGCATTCTTTCCAAAATGCATAGTTGTTGGTGTCGAATAGAGGTGGCTTGTTGATTGAGGCACCTGTGATAAGATAGTTTTCTTTAGTAGCCATGGATATTTCCTCTGTACTCGCAATGAAGAATGAGCTTGCCAGAGATTTTGGCTTTGATACCACTTGTTAGTCCAAGTGGCTACGAAAATCTAGAGGGGGAGGTGACCTCTTTTTCGAATATGAAGAAGATGAAAATAGAAGTGCAGAAAATTAAATCAACACACAATGATTTATAGTGCTTCTACTCACCTATGGCCTATGTGCACTACCACCCGGTATGTCCTAATAGATTTCAAAATAAAAAAATTTATTAATTGATACCAAACAATTACAACATTTACTTTGAAGAGCACCATATTATTCTTACAACACCGACTTAGAAGAGTACCAAACTCTTCTCACCACTATGAAGAGCACCAAACTCTTCAACACCTATGAATCAACCCAGTGTGTTCTTTCCAAAGAACACTCAACAAGTATGTCTTGTTTTGGATGATTTTACAAGTACAATCAAGATTACACTTTGAAAGAAATAATACAACTCAAAAGTGCAAGTGTAATCAAGAAAGAAAGCCTATCAAGCTAGATATGAAAGTGTAGTGCTTAGGCTTATTACAACAAGAATGTGTAAATGAAAGCATTGAGAAGTTTGCTGATTTTCTTGTTGTGATTGTTGATTGATGTCTTATATGTTGATCCTTCAATGCTTCATGTATTTATAGGAGAGATCCAATATGTAATCCCCAACATAGGCTCATCCTAATTCAAATTTGTCTGCAAAAAAAAGATCAAACAACAGCAAGAAATGATTAAGAAATGATAAAGCCTTAAAATCCTGAGAAGTGTTTCTGCAACGGATAGTTTTTGCTGATAAAAAGAATGTAGCGACTAGTCGCTATATAGAAAATTTTAAATTTTAAAGTCGTTGGAAAGGGTTTTGACACAAGATGGCATCTAGGGCGACCAGTTGTTGTGGATAGTGACCCGTTCGCTCAAGAAACAAAGAGAATTTTAAAACAAAATCAAACTCCCAGGTACTAAAGGGAGACCGGTCGCCCTTCCTCTGATAAGTTTTCTATTTTGTTTTCTTGTTTTAACACATTCAGGTACAGGTCTCCCTATAGGGCAACCGGTCGACCTCTTTACAGAGAAGTTGTCCAATTTTTGTCAAAAATAAAGTTCAAGAAGTACTTCAAAAACTTAGTAAAAATCACTTAAAATATTTTGAAGTATTTGGACAACATTTGGAAACTTTATTTTGGTATAAAACTCATTTATATGAAATCATCGAAATCAAAATAAAAACATTAATCTAACATCTATATCCACATCAAAATCACAGTAAATTGGCGCAGTGCATCCTTCTTCTTCACCAAAATGTTTGCATCTTCACTTCTTATTCCAATAACACTTGCAAAAAAAAAACACCATTACCAACATTGTTAACCTAAATAAGCAAAATATTTGTCCTCAATAATCAACACAGTTGACATAAAAAAATAATAGAATTAATACATATACAAAGACATATGACAGATTTAAATCAACACATTTGCACCCAACTTAGCAACATTGTTTGCTTAAAAGAGCAACATGTTTGTTGTCAATAAGCAACACAGTTGGCATCAAAAAAGCTACATATTTATGTATATATGCAAAGACAGATAACTTATTTAAATCAACACATTTGCAATATTTTAGCAACATTGTCTGCCCAAATAAGTAACATATTTGTCCTCAATAAACAACACAGTTGACATTACATTGTTTGCCTAGATAAGCAACATATTTTTCCTCAATAGGAAATATATTTCTTACAACGGAAATGCGACAATGGAGATCGCAAGTTTGATTGTGAACGGAAAGAGAGAAGACCAGAGATATGGTTTCAAACAAATCCCGAAAAAGAAAAATATTTGTCCTCAATAAGTAACATATTTGTCCTCATAAGCAACATATTTTCATAGTAGATAAGTCCAGAGATATGGTTTCAAATAAACCCCAAAATATCGGGAATGTGAACAAGCACTACCGAAAATTCTCCCATTTTTAACTGATTTTCAAACAAACATACCCACTTACCTTTAACAACCATTAATTAAATATAAACTAAAATAAAAATTAATTAAACTTGCATCGTTGAAAAAAAAAAAAAAGAGGCCAACGGTCCAGATTTGGGCTCATATACTCACTTAAATTACCTGGACTCACCTGATCCAAATCATATATATATGGATGGGATCTCATGTGGCAGTCTCTTACCATGTGGCAGTGTGGACAGATCTCATCCATCCATCCTAATCAATCAATGGTTCATATTAGGCATAAAATACACCATTTTACATTTATTTTATATGTCAAAAGGGCAGATCGGTAACTACAAATATTGACTTAAAAAATACCATAATTATTTACCTATAATCAAGGGATTTATTGATTGTCAACTTTCCATAACAGAAAACGCTGAATTAGGAGCAAAAAAATGATTTTGTAATCTTCTTCAGTCTACATTCACGATAAGCATCAGGAAAAAGATAAAACTGAACCAAAATCACAGAAATACATCATATCGACCATTTTTAAACAACAAATACGGTGTTCGACATGGGCAATGAGTACACTGAATCACACCAAAGTGAAATGTTTGTGGACGATCCTGATGAAAGCTGGGTTTCAGGGGCTTTTTTTCCTGGTATGTGTGTTTCTATTTCGAAAATTCACAAATTATCTTTTTTCATCTTATCCATGTTATGTGAGAAAAAATCACATCGTAAATTTGAGTAAATGTGATGTTGGTGTACGCATATGTATACTATTGTGCACAGATAAGCATGCAATATGTGATGGTGGATGGCACGGGTGATGTTGAGCCTTTTATGCGTAATGTCGTGTACAAATGTTTGCAATATTGTGGTCTGGAATCAATTTTTCGTGTATAGATATGTATATTTTCGTGTTAATTTAACATGAAATAAGGCGTGTTTGGATGTTTATTTTTGACTAAACATTGATACTTAGAGTGGTATACAAATATCGATAATATTGTATATTAGAAGTATATTTTGGTGTTTATATGTGCATACTTCGGTGTTTTATAACAAAAAAACTTATGGTGTACAAATAATTTCATGACAGTATCATAAAATCTTATTTGGTATACATGTGACCAATATTTGGTGATAATATACACATTCAGTAGTGCATAGTTACATGTTTAATTTAGAATATTGTATGCTTATATTGAAACTATTATATATTTTGAAAGTTATTTTGTGTATATCTTTCACTTATTTGGTGTACAAAAACTTTGCAGATGCTAGTGATGACAGCAGAAAAAGGAAAAGGCAATCCATGCAAGCACCAAACTAAAGAGAAAGTATGGCACATTCGGCAAAATTGCATCACACAACAGGGTTGTACATGTCCCGAACAACCTGAATGAGAGAACCTTTTTTCCTACATTTTTAATTTTGTGCTTTCAAAAAACGGATATCAAATATTTGACTTGTATTCATTGTATATCATTTATAGTCTATCTGGATGCCATTTATATTATAAATGTGCATCAATTTTTAGTCCCATATGACATAATTAATAAAAAAAGTTGACCTAAAGCATAAATGCTTTGAGAGTATAATTGTTATTTTGCGTGCCTGTTGACTGTTAATTATACACAACGTAATTAGTAAACATGTGCAAATTTGTACTGCCTTTTGTACTTTGGTATCTTAATACCGTTCTCATTTTCAAAAATTATGCATCTGCCAAGATATTGCTAAATGTATACCAACTCAACCTTAATTGTACGTTTTAATATAAATTGAGTTTTAAATTTTCAATGGATTACATTGACTTCCAAAACTAAGAATAATTGTAGTGCTACAATACAAAATGCTTATAAATTATACATACACACGATTCGTTAACACCTTCAACGTAATAACAAAAACTACATTATAAAAATATTTATACCAAAAAATTAGTAAACATGTGTCGCAATGCTGTTAATTGTGTATTGTTTATCTACTAACCATATGGCATAAAAAAGCTCACCGATCAAAAAATTGAGAACATATTTGCTTAAGATCGTTCTGAAATAAGTGACCAAAATGTTGATAGTTTAGCACTGGAAAAACATATTCTAGTATAATATAATAATAAAAATATACTTAGACACCGTCTAACAAAATGAACCCCCTATCGATAACCAACTACTTGCCACTAACAAATCTTTTAGCCAAGCCAAGCACCCTACCTTTCTCTTGGTTCAAGTCATGCATCAGAATTACATGGCAATATAACGTCCTCGGTCGTGCAAACTCCGCAGCGTCGGCCTTGTCAAAACCACAATCCTCAGTCTTTGACCTCTGATTAACATCACTCCTACCCTCGCTCGACCCTGGAGATGCAGGTCTCTTCCTGTTTCCTCGTGCCATTAAACCTGGAATTAAGAAACATCTGTGAAACCTTGCACTTGTGCATGAACTATATTAATTCTGCAATGTAGCAAAGAGAATACAACATTCAAACTAATTGTGCACTAATGTACTCTAATTGTATGCGAAACTAATACTATTTAAACATCATTTGTGTGTGCATTATATACAAATTACCACACTTAAAAACAATGCATCAAGACACATATTTATGTCGTTATAACAATACTAAATGTACACCAATACATATATACATTGCCTTTATTTTTGTGTGCAGTGGTCATACATTATCACCAAACCCTATTTATTTATATACGAAATGTAGAAAAACATATATCATTCCATTGGTAATTTTACACCAAAATAACAGGGAGGTTCACCAAATAAAAACACAAAAATGGAGATCTAATTTAGTGGAAGGGTAATACCAAAAGTACTAAAAGATATATCATACTTACGTAAATTTACACCAAATAAAAAAGAAATGATTTCCCCCAGAAAGGACGAAAATCCAATTTCAATTACATAAAAATTGCACAATCCATAACCTAAATACCCCGTTGTTACCTAAATTAATACAAAATTATCTCTTCAAAACATTTGCCACATTTCGCACAAAAAATCATTCCATAAGCCAAAAAAATAGATTATGCAAAATCGATGAACAAAACCCTAGGAAACTTAAAAATAAATAAAAAAAAATACTTGCTCTACTTACTGCAACTAACACCCAAAACCCATAAAATCATCATCCTGATTTCGATGAAAAAATGAAGAAAAAATGATGAATAAACCCTTACTACAAAAAAGTACCCTAAAAAATGGAAAAATTGGGACAAGAATCTGACCTTGTACTCAGTGGGTGACAGAAAAATTGGAAAAATTGACACAATCTTCTTGTACTCGGCGGGCGACAGAAAATTGGAGGAGGAATATAAGAAATGGTCGGTTGGAAAAGTGAAGAAGAAAGAGAGGAAAAGAAGAGTTTTGATTTTTTGTGAAAATGGAGATTGCAATTAAGTGGGAACATATTGAATGAAATCCCAAAAAAAGGGTATGGGGGTTACCAAAAACAGCTGTGAGATTATGTGAATAAAATGCCCATTATGCCCTTAAATGGGTTGAATTGGATATAAAAAAATTCGAAAAAACAAGGGCCTTAAGATTAAACAAGATAGTGGCTTAGATTTGTCCACACTGCCACATGGTAAGACCCTTGCCACATATGATCCTATACCTATATATATATTTATATATATATATATGGAGAAGATCCAGAGAGACCAGAACCTTAGGTGAGACCGTAGAGACTAATTTCAGTCATTGATTGAATCATTGAGTGGTTGTGATTAGATGGATAAAAAATATAATTAAATAATTAATTTAATCAAAGAAATGGTAATAAAGTAAAATCAGCCTTAATTGACAATTAATCCCATAAAAAATAGATACACGATTGGAAAGAGAATCTCACATTATCTTCCACAATCCTATAAAAATGGATACACTATTGGAAAAAGAATCTGTCATTAAAGCTTTCCAACAAAAATGAACTAACTATACATTGTCTAGAAGCTATCAATGCATCAAAAATCTACTAACGATGCAATATATCGAAACTATCTGTGCAATATTAAAAAAAACTAAATATGCAGTAAATTATATCTCAACTATGCAATAAGTGAGATAAACTATGAAACAATCAACTAACTATGCAATGTCTAGAAACTATATATGCAGTGTGTACAAACTAAATGTGCAGTACATTATATCCAACTATCCAATAAGTGTCATAAACAATGCAACGAAAAATAAATAATGTTGTATATGATCTATCTAAGCATCAACGATGACTAATTATGTTTACTCTCCACTATGTCACAAAATATTGCAATAGAAAATAACTAACTATACATTACCTAAAAGCTGTCTAAGGAGCAAAAAACACTAAATATGCTGGATTCCGCAAAAAACTTAAAAAAATATTGCCCCTAAAATTGCGCCATAAAATAAGGCATTAAATAAGACAGTTATAATCATACCCCATCTAAAATGCTGGAATAAAAATTTACTATATTGTCCTTAATGAAAGGTAGTTACAAACTAGTTACCAAAAAAAGTGGAAAGATAGCATCCATCTAATAATTTCAATCAATGGCTAAGATTAGTTCCTATCAGTCGTACCCTAAAATGTCTGTCTCATTTGAACCAATCCCTATAAATATATATATATATATATATATATGTATGTATATATATAGGGATTGGATCAAATGAGACCACATAATTAGAGTGATACAATGTGGACTAATCTTGTCCACAAATATGTAATTTGAGATGGTTGAAATTTATCAAATTTAATAAATATTTTTGATGGCAGCATTGTAATTGTGTAATTACTTAATATTATTTAATAGTTGGATTTGGGTGTTGGCTTCGTTGTTCATGGTTTGTTCTCCGATGACGTTGTTGCAAATAGTATTCGTCTATTTCTCGCCATGGGAGGGGGAAAAGCTAAACAGTCGATATTCTTCTCCCACACATCAACATGGGCTTTTAAATCCCTTTTAATAACCACGCACAATATATGCTCCACCCAATATCAAGTCTATAAATTGACTGTGATTGGGCCTAATTCTACATCAACAACGAGGTTCATGCACGGGAGCTTCGTGCCTGGGAACGACGTGTTTGGTAACAGGATGATGCTCTGCACGTACCCATTTTTCAGCTGCTTGATATTTGGGGATTTTTCGGTTGGGCACGCGATGGCTTTTTTGCTGTCGTGTTGGCGGGTGATGGCGTTGGTCATCAACAAGGGGATGAGGAATCGGATCAATTCGCTCGCCACCGTCATGATGGTGGCATTGTCGGCACAGATCGTCTGTCTCAGCCTGTCGTGGTTGTGGCTGCCGGAGAAGACATTTACGGAATTTGTTACGATCCATCAATTAAGGATTATAAATTTGTAATTACGGAATTTCTAGGTATGATTTTGAAATTATATGTTTCGATTCGAGAGAGGAAAAGTTCAACAAGTTGCCTATGTCGGATTATAAAACAGAGGAAAATGATGCTGACGTGGAGAAAACGAGGGCCTACGAGGAGGCATTTAGGATTAATGTACACTTATATATTTTTGGATGTATACTTGTATGTGTTTTGCTGCATAATTAGTTAATTTTTTATGTAAATATTTATGTTGATGTATACTTATGTTTTTTGTTGTATACTTATATGTGTTTTGTTGTATAAGTAGTTAATTTTTTATGTAAATATTTATGTTGATGTATACTTATGTTTTTTGTTTTATACTTATATGTGTTTTGATGTATACTTCCATGTGTTTTGTTGTACACTTATATTTTTGTTTGACAATTGTAATATGCAGTACAAATATGTTAAATATACAGCATAATACTGTTAAATATACATTAAATAAATGTTAAATATACAATACAATAATAAGCGTGATTTTCTCTCTCTATACAACTGATTTACTTAATTCACGGTCCCCATATGTTAATGAGTGTGATTCTCTCTCTATAACTGATTCCTTGATTCACGGTCCCCACATATTTTTGTTTGACCATTTTAATATGCAGTAAAATTATGTTAAACATACACTAAAATAGTATAAAGTATACAGCAAATATATGATAAGTGCACGACATACTGCATGGCAGAGCACATGCATGATTTTCTCTCTCCAGGGCGATTTTCTCTCTCCCCACATGATTTTCTCTCTCCTAATAATTGATTCCATATTTAGATGGTCCCCCACTTGGTTAATTTGACAATTATACCCTTATTTTGCTTTAATTAAATATTTAATATAATTTTAACTCTTATTTATCTTAGTCATTGATATAGATAAGTCCGCATTGTCTCACTATAATATGTGGTCTCATTGGATCCTGTGAAGCCCCGATTTTTCCGAAGCTATTAGTTGAACCTTATTGTTGTTTAAGCTTTTGATCGACTATTTTACCGCGTCATTTTGACGGGTAATTATTGATAATATATACATTTTGTATTTTATTTCATTTTATTTAATTACTTGTGATCGTGATCATCATTAATTCTATTCCTCATTTATGATCACTTGATTGATCATTAGTACTATTTTTGTATTTATTAGTCACCTTGGAATTTTAAGAGACTATTTATTTTAGAGATTTTTACCTTATAGAATTAAGATGTTGATTTAGATTAAGTGATTATGAGACTTACAAGTGATCAAGGGAATCACTAATTATTTTGGAGATTGATATATTTCATCTATTATCATCAAAATTGGGACAAAAAAAAAATATATGGAATTACCATTTTACCCTCATAGTGGACGGCCATGATGGATATTTTGGGATAAAAATATCATCCAACTCTTGTACATATACACCATATATTAGTCATCTTGTGTATAATTATATCATTAATTCAAACATTATACACATCATCTTATACACCAATTCTTTATTACTATTTTCCCCAACTTATTCCCAAACCAACATTCTTCTTATTCCTCTCAAATTCAAATTGACCCACACTTTGACTTGCATTTTTGTCTCCATGCAAGAGACAAATTACAAGACACAATTTGATCAAAATTTCCTCTCCCTCTCTCTCATACTACACGGCCATTATGGCATTTTTTTCATCAAATTTTCATCTCATTTCTCATCAACACATTCTAATACTCAAAGCCTTCTCCTCCTTCTCTCTAAAAACTCCCAACATCTCTCTATTCTTTCTTTCACTTTCTTCTTCCATACTTAGAAAAAATTTCAACATCTTCCTCCCTATCCTTCATAAAAATCGAACCACTATACTAAAAGGTAAGAAATTTTAGCTTCAATCCATTTTTGGATATCACATTGTTCATCTCTTCCACCCTTTTAACTTAAGTTTAAATTTGGTTTTGGAGGTACATTTAGAAGACTTTGAAGGTTAGAGCTTGACAATATTTTGAAGAAGGACCTCAAGCTTGAAGAAGAAAATAGTAGAGAAAATTTGACTACAAGGTAAGAATTATGTACTAGACCCCTTCTTTCCTACTCTTCCTATTTTTTTTCAAATTTTAACACCCCTTTTTCATTTTTGAGAAATAGGGGCTGACCTTAGGAGATTTTTGGAGTTGAGCCAAATTTCCAAATTTTGAGCTTCAACTAGTCTCCAAATATCTACTACACAAGGTAAAGTGTAGTCCTTTTCATCTCCTTATTTCCTTCTTTTCTCCTTAATTTTTCTCTCATTTTTCTAACTCCAAATTTTGATATTTTCTTGACTTAGGGGCTGACCTAAGAAGCCTCACTCAAAATTGTGAAATTATCCCTTTATTTCACAATTTCCAAAATTAAGGTGGGTGGAAAATTATTTTTCCAACTTTTAGGTGTTTTATTAAAATGCATGTAGAAAATTTGATCATGAGCCTTGAGATATATATAATCTATGTATTGCATGTCAATTTTATATATCAAATCATAAAAATTCTCAAGAGTTGCTTAAAATTACTATTTATTGAATTTTAGGTGCATGCATGTACACTTTAATGCTTTAATTGATGAATTCTTGTATGTGTTGGACATGCATGTGTATGATCTTTAAAATCTATGTTTTGGATGACTTATAACCTGGAAAAGTCGAGCATAATTGATTAAATTTCAATTTTGGACTTAAAAATGCAAAAATGGAAAGTTGGTGGACTAAATTGCAAGAAAATAAAAGTTAAAGGACCCCTCTGCAAAATTCGAAATTTGGGACTGTACTCAGGTTCAAAAATGATTTTTGGACATTTTAATAATGTTTTAAGAGTTTTAAGATAAATAAAATCAACCTTTAAAAGCCCAAGGACTAGATTGTAAAATTTTGAAAGTTTAAGGGCTACTTTGCAATTTTTAAAACTGTACCAGACCTAAACTTTATAAATTGAAATTTTTACTTTTAAGTTACTGGGAATCCCATATTTTAAAAGTATTCCAAAAATCCAAGTGGTTGGGGCTTGGAAAACAATTTTACTAAAATTGAGGGACTAATGTGAAAAATATTAAACTTGAGGACCCAAATGAAATTTCCAGGACTTATGCAATCCATGCACCTGGGAATACTAACTTAACTATAACTTAATTGTATTTTGGACCCAAGGTTCAAATTTCATAATAATTGGACCCCTAAAAGCCTTAAAGGCAATTATTTTAAAATGGGACAAAAATGATATTTTCAAAAATTGAGGGACCTACACATATTGTTTTTAAATACTTCTTTTGTCCCAATATACTACTAACCTTAGTGACATTTTCCAACTGGAACCACATTAAAATCCCTTCCGGTTTGTGGGTTCCGAATTTTTAAAACTTAAGGTCCGAATTGGCAATTTTTACAAATTTGGGGCCAATGTGAGATTTTTACAAAAACTCGACCCCAAAGCTTTTAAAATCTGAATCTCTGGACAATTTGGAGAATTTAGGAACTGACCTCATAATTTTTCAAGGTCGGGATATTTAATTATTCAATTTTTAACCCCAAAAGTGTTAGTTTTTACAAAACGGGGCTAAATTACAATTTTCCTTTTATAAAGGACCTCACTCAAATTATTTTCTCTTTTACTAAAATCGCCCTGGACTCTCTGACTTGGAGATTTAATTTAAGTATTTTACTTTTCCAAAAACCCTGACTTATCGGATCAATTTGACCGATTAATACCCGATCGCGGAGCGACTCCCCCGTCTTGCGATTTTGGAATCTATGACGGGACTTATGTTCCACCTAATCTTTCAAGATATCGAAGGTTGCTTATCCTTCCGATAATCATCTTCATCCAAATACTCCACCAACGCCATAATTGCCACTCGCGTTTTTCAAAAATTGCTCCTAAACTGCTTCCCTGAATCAATAATACTCATTGCCTGGTTGATTGTTGTAATTGTAATTACTTCTGCCCGAGTAAACTTGGTGTGTCGAGCTCACAATCGGAATGGATACGTCGGGGATGGAACCGGGCAGCTGGCTGCTATTCCACTCTTCCCCCCCATCGTCCTAATCCCGCAACTCGCGAGGGACGGAGTTTGTCCAAGGGAAGCGGGTCGTAATCGAGGTATAATCATGATTATGACAGATCAGAGCCTCGCCACTCTCTGGGATTTTGTCTTTGCCTACGGAGCGATAAGGTGCCGGTCTTGGACCATACTTGACCGGGAGTTACAAGGAAGAACGAAGGAATCGCTGTCGATCCACACGATTCCGGAGTTATCGGCCCGCTTTTGGTTGGCGTTACATTTCCGTGCAACCGCTACCTGTTTTGCATTGGTTGGCGCTACAAATCCGTGACGCAACCATTATCTCGCCTTGCATAGGATCGGCGTTACACTTCCGTACGCAATCCTACTGTCTTGATCAATCACATAGTGCTGTGTGACCATGAATCGCTTTTTTAAATCAGTATAAGTATATTATTTAATATTTTATCACGACAACTTGCGAATCGTGTGTGAATCCATGCATCATACTCACACGTTTTCATATAATCGTTTTCTCACATTAACTATATTGCACCACACTTGCACACGATCACCCCATCCATCGAGATTTTTGTCTCATCCCCTACTTTGTTTTCTAACCTTAGATGAGGATTTCGGGGGGATCTTGAACCTCTCGGATTGAGACATTGTACTACGCTTGTTGGATTTATCGCATCTTGTTGTTGATCGGACTCTTTTCTTATTATGTTGTTGTTGGACTCTTGTATCCTAATCAATTCGGGTTTGTAATTAAGGGCGTATGATCCCTTGACTTTAAGTTACTACCTTGTTGAATTTCGGGATGTAATTTGGATGTTGGAATGTAGACTTAAGTGATAACTTGTATCTGTTATTTATTTCCACTGCTATTTAGACTCTGTCTTATTGGGTTCTCATTGGTATTGTCTGGAATGTTAGTCCATTTGTATTTAAGTTGTGAATCGTCCATCGCGTCCCGTTTGGGGCGTGACGATAAGAGTGGTGGTATCGAGCTCGGCTAGTAAGATGGAAACTTACACCGAAATGACCCGGATAGGACCCTCGATGCGTGTTTTGGGTAGTACTGCGACTTGACTAATTAAGTGTGAAATCGATTTCAAATTGGCATATAACCGTCTTATTGATATTTGAACTAAGTTAGAATGCATACTTTGAGATTCATAATCATACTTGTCTTGACTTAGTTGATTTTGACTGATTTCCCTTACTCGTTCTCCCTTATTCTTTCTTATCTTTCCTCTATCTTTGACTGATCCGCCTTAGTTTGTTTTATCAGGATGGAGCCGACGCCGCCTACGTGGTGGGATGTATTCCATGCCCGTCTTGGAGCGGGAATATTACCGGCACCGATGATTCATTGGCACCGGAAAGCGAACGCACGACCACGTAAACTAGCCCGGAGCGCCAACGCAATGCAGACTGACTCGGCGCTTGGCGATAAGCCAAGATGAGAAGAACGAATCCCGACCATTGTCATCAAGGACCGCGATAACACCATAAGAGCGCGGGAGGACCAAATCTGAGTATCCAGGAGCGCTGGATAACATGAGGGAGAAAATGAAGAGGACGGCGACGGTCGCGCAAATGGGAGATTGATGCCCGTCTATCCCGTAGATCGCCGATCGCTTGGAGAGACCCTCATCAAGCGGATGACGATCGTGAGGACCTTACACATGCCCTAACTCGTAGGGACGCCGCACTAGAGGTCGCTTTAGCAAAGAAATGCTCACCATTGCCACCGCCCGAGGCGGAACCTGTACCTGATGCCGAGGAGGATCCCGAGGAGGATCCAATCGACATTGGAGAGCCGGAGGCTACTCCACTCGATGAGGCACAGGGCTTTGAGCAGTGGTTGGACTTTGTGGATTGGCCCGAGGTTGAGGCGCCGCCTCAACCCGACCCAGCCCCGATCATAGACATAGCTGCGAGCGATGATGATGGCGATCTCACTGATTAGCTAGCAGATTGTCAGTTGTACTTTTGTTGTTGTAGATGTGTAGTCCAGTGTTGTACCTTACATTATTGTACTAGATTCGGATGTATTTTGATTCCATGTATCTGACTTAGTATTCTGCTGATGTACTTTGGGTGTATTCAATTTTATATTAATGGATATACCTTTTACTATTTATTCAGTGTCTTGTGTTGATGTTACTATCCCTGCGATATCTTTTACTTTACGCGAATAATTATTGTATTCATTTACTCGCAAATCGCAACTAACGCTCCAAGATACAGAATGGCAGAACATCGAGGACGTGGGAGACCTCGTCGCGTTCCACGAGGAGACGACGATGTACCCAGGGACCGGGTACCCTCTCCGGAATTACCACCACCTCCTCCACTGCTTTGTAGGAGACAATCGATCTAACGCAAGCATTGCAAAGCAAATACGGGTGTTTATGAGGCAACAGGCGAGCCTCAACCCCGTGCTCCCGAACCCGCCCGAGAGGCGAACGATCGCACATTGGAGCGATTCTGCGCGTTCGACCCACCAACCTTCTTGGGAGAGCCGGACGATGTGAAAGCGGAAGAATGGATAGAGAAGTTGGAAAATATCTTCAATGCTCTTCAATACTCCGACGAGCAGAGAGTCACACTAGCCGTATTTAAATGCCTGAAATCACCGCTAGAGACCGGTGGAGGCGATTGAAAGGAGATGGGAACAGGGACCGAGTAATCGAACATGGGGAAATTTCTTGGCTGAGTTCAATGAATGAAGATATTCCCAGGTCGTGAAGGAAGCACGCGGGATGAATTCCATAGATTAAGGCAAGGGAACTGACTGTGGCTCAAAGATCTGAGTCGAATTTCACCGATTGTCCAAGTATGCTCTGGGGACAATCGATGCAAGACGAGGATAAGCTTTACAAGTTTACTCGAGGATTGAAACTGAACTTCGAAAGCTTGATTGTTGACAATTGAACGGCAACCTACTCGGCCATAAAAGCGGCTCTCCGCATCGAGTCGGGGCCAACCGTATTGGACCAGATTCAAGCAGTAGGCCCTCGAAACAGTTTTAAGAGGCCACCGTGGGGACAACCGTCTAAACCGCTGCTAAGTTTGAAGGGACCGGTTAACGGACGACAAAGGAAAGAGACCAAGACAAGGAAAGCCGGGTCGAATGTACGCATTGCCGAAACCGACATACTGCCGACGATCGCTGGCGTAAACAAGGAAGGTGTTTGCGCTGTGGTAATCAAGCACCACCGCAAGATTGTCCGGTACAATGACCGATCCAAACCAACGCAACCACGAGCGCCGAAACGGCCAGGGTAATCGGGCGAGGATGCCCGCCGAGCATTTGCACTAGCCGGACAAGAGGCTCGGGAGGCAACAGGCGTGGTGGAAGGTGCGCTTCTAGTATCTAACCACTATGCTAAAATATTGTTCGACCCTGGATCAACGCATTCATTTGTTGCACCGCATTTTGTACACAAACTGCATGCATGCATGGAACATATGCCTATATGCTTAGAAGTGTCAACTCCTATGGGTGCGAGTCAGATAACAGATATTATCTATAATGCATGCGAAGTTAAGATTGATGAGGTAAACTTTCCTGCCGATTTGATCTTGTTACCTATATCCGAATACGACGTAATATTGGGAATGAACTGGTTATCCGCACACCATGCACAAATGGACTGCCATAACAAGTCCATTAAGCTATGTGAACCCGGAAAACCCGAAGTGGAGATTTCGGGAAGGGCACGAGTTAAGATTGCCCCAATCATTTCAAAGAATGAAAGCGAGAAGGCGATCACTCGAGGGGCTCGGGGGGTATTTGGCATTTGTAATTAACAAACCCAAGGTTGAGATACAAATCAACCAAGTACCTATAGTATCGGATATACGGACGTATTTCCACAAGAACTCACCACTGTCCCTCCGGATAGGGAAGTCGAGTTCACCATCGAGTGTTGCCGAGGGGACCGCCCGATTGCCGAACACCGTATAGAATGGCTCCTCTTGAGTTACAAGAGTTGAAAACGCAATTACAAAAACTGATGGATGTGGGATTTATCCGACCGAGTACGTCTCCGTGGGGAGCACCTGTGCTTTTCGTCAAAAAGAAGGATGGCACATTAAGACTATGTATAGATTATCGTGGACTTAATAGTGTGACCATCAAGAACAAATATCCCCTCCCGAGGATAGACGAACTATTTGATCAACTTCAAGGAGCAACGGTGTACTCAAGTTTGATTTACAACAAGGATATTACCAACTGAAAATCCGCTTGAAGGAGACATTTCCAAAATCGCATTTCAAACCCGATATGGACACTACGAGTTTGTAGTAATGCCTTTCGGTCCGATTTAATGCACCAGCAGCATTTATGGACTGATGCATCGAGTCTTCCAACCTTATTTGGATCAATTCGTAGTGATATTCATTGATGACATACTTGTATACTCTAAGTCTAGAGAAGAGCACGAACATCACCCGAAAATCGTTTTAGAGACACCACGAGAGCATAAGTCGTATGCTAAATTCAAAGTGCAAATTTTGGCTTAGTGAAGTCGCATTCTTGGGACATATAGTATCCGCAGACTTTGGGATTGCAAAGTAGATCCTTCAAAGGTACGATGCGGTGGTTGAATGGAAACAACCCGAGTCAGAATTAAATCGGAGTTTCTAGGACTAGCCGGATATTATCGAAGATTTATCCAGGACTTCTCTAAGATAGCCGGACCACTCACTCAACTAACCTGAGAAGCAAGTCAAGTTTGAGTGGAACGACAAGTGCGAGACGAGTTTCCAAGAGTCAAGAAATGACTTACTACGGCTCCGGTCTTAGCCCTTCCAAAGGGAAATGAAAACTTTGTCGTCTACATGATGATGCATCAAAAGAAGGACTAGGAGCAAAGGTGCTCATGCGGGAAGGAAAGGTTATCGCTTATGCATCACGCAAAGCTCAAGCCGTATGAGGCCAATTACCCAACGCATGACCTGGAATTGGCAGCGATAGTTTTCGTTGAAGAAATGGAGACACTATCTCTACGAGCAACATTCACGGTTTTCACGGATCATAAGAGCTTGAAGTATCTATTCTCCCGAAAAGATCTCAACCTGAGGCAACAGAGATGGATGGAGTTGATTGAGGACTATCACTTTGATATTCAATACCATCCCTAAAAGCTAACGTCGTGAGCACGCTCTAAGCGAAAGCGAGCTTAGCGGACTTATGATTCGAGAGTGGGAATCATTAAAGGAGCCGAGCAATTGGAATCGACGAGAACCAATACTCGATTTCATGTGCTAACATTTCAATTACACCCAATCTACTGAGTGAGATCAAAGAAGCACAAGAAAAAGATGCACATCTTCAAAAACTGAAGGAGAAGATACTTAAAGGAGAAAGATCAGAATTCTCGGTACCTGAAGATGGAGTTATCAGGTTCCGGAATCGAGTGTGTGTACCAAATGACGAACAGATTAGGAATAAAATCCTAACAGAGGCACACCGTTCAAAATACACTATACATCCTGGAGGAAACAAGATGTATAAAGATTTGAAACGAAGTTATTGGTGGGTAAACCTGAAGAACCAGGTAGCGGAGTTCGTTGCGAGATGTTTGACTTGTCAACGAGTAAAAGCAGAACACCAACGACCATCTGGTTTACTACAACCGTTGAGAATTCCCAGTGGAAATGGGAACATATAACAATGGACTTCGTGACGGATCTACCAAGGACCAAGAGGCCAGGGCGCTATCTGGTCGTTGTAGACCGACTCACGAAATCGCACACTTTTTACCCATCAAGAAAACCGATAGCTTGCGAAACTTGCCGCATTTATATCCGAGAAATCATTCGACGCATGGAGTACCAATCGATATAGTATCCGGCGAGACCCGAGGTTTGTCTCCAGTTTTGGAAGTGCTTACACGAGGAATTAGGTACCTCACTAAGTTTCAAAGACAAAGAATCCATCCACAAACCGATGGACCCCGAGAGAACAATTCAAACCCTTGAAGATATGTTGCGAGCACTGCACTTGGATTTTCAAGGAAGTTGGGATTCGCACTTACCATTAGCCGAATCGCCTACAATAACGATTATCGTGCCACGATTGGGATGGCACCTTACGAGGCTTTGTATGGGCGAAAATGTAGATCCCCACTACACTGGGAGATTGATGACCAATGGACTCCGAAAGAGAAACGAAAGTCGCCCTCGATTCCAAAGATCGACTTAGTTCAGGAGGCCATGGAGAAGGTCAAGCTGATCAAGGAGCGGATTCGCACAGCTCAGAGTCGCCAAAAGAGTTACGCGGACAAGAGAAGAAAGGATTTGGAATTTGAAGTCGGTGATGAAGTATTTCTTAGACTCTCACCACGGAAAGGATTAATCAGTCCGAAGAAAGGAGGCAAGTTAAGTCCGAGATATGTTGGACCTTACAAGATTTTACAGAGGATCGGGAAGCTAGCCTACAGACTCGAGTTACCAGCACCATATGCAGGAATGCACGATGTATTCCACGTTTCGAGACTGAAGAAGTATCAACCAGATCCCGAGCATATCATCACCCGAGATACTCCTCCTCTAATGGAAAATCTATCCTACACCGAGAGGCCAATCAGGATCATCGATCGGCCAGAATCTGACAGATTGCATAAGAGAGAAATTCCGATGGTTAAAGTGGTGTGGCAGAACCACAACCGGGATGAAGACGCAACGTGGGAAATGGAAGATGACATAAGGAATCAATATCCAGAACTATTCTGAAGAGAATTTGGGGACCAAATTCTTTTAAGGAGGGGAGGATGTGAAGCCCCGATTTTTCCGAAGCTATTAGTTGAACCTTATTGTTGTTTAAGCTTTTGATCGACTATTTTACCGCGTCATTTTGACGGGTAATTATTAATAATATATACATTTTGTATTTTATTTCATTTTATTTAATTACTTGTGATCGTGATCATCATTAATTCTATTCCTCATTTATGATCACTTGATTGATCATTAGTACTATTTTTGTATTTATTAGTCACCTTGGAATTTTAAGAGACTATTTATTTTAGAGATTTTTACCTTATAGAATTAAGATGTTGATTTAGATTAAGTGATTATGAGACTTACAAGTGATCAAGGGAATCACTAATTATTTTGGAGATTGATATATTTCATCTATTATCATCAAAATTGGGACAAAAAAAAAATATATGGAATTACCATTTTACCCTCATAGTGGACGACCATGATGGATATTTTGGGATAAAAATATCATCCAACTCTTGTACACATACACCATATATTAGTCATCTTGTGTATAATTATATCATTAATTCAAACATTATACACATCATCTTATACACCAATTCTTTATTACTATTTTCCCCAATTTATTCCCACTTAACCAACATTCTTCTTATTCCTCTCAAATTCAAATTGACCCACACTTTGACTTGCATTTTTGTCTCCATGCAAGAGACAAATTACAAGACACAATTTGATCAAAATTTCCTCTCCCTCTCTCCATACTACACGGCCATTATGGCATTTTTTTCATCAAATTTTCATCTCATTTCTCATCAACACATTCTAATACTCAAAGCCTTCTCCTCCTTCTCTCTAAAAACTCCCAACATCTCTCTATTCTTTCTTTCACTTTCTTCTTCCATACTTAGAAAAATTTCAATATCTTCATCCCTATCCTTCATAAAAATCGAACCACTATACTAAAAGGTAAGAAATTTTAGCTTCAATCCATTTTGGATATCACATTGTTCATCTCTTCCACCCTTTTAACTTAAGTTTAAATTTGGTTTTGGAGGTACATTTAGAAGACTTTGAAGGTTAGAGCTTGACAATATTTTGAAGAAGGACCTCAAGCTTGAAGAAGAAAAAAATAGTAGAGAAAATTTGACTACAAGGTAAGAATTATGTACTAGACCCCTTCTTTCCTACTCTTCCTATTTTTTTCAAATTTTAACACCCCTTTTTCATTTTTGAGAAATAGGGGCTGACCTTAGGAGATTTTGGAGTTGAGCCAAATTTCCAAATTTTGAGCTTCAACTAGTCTCCAAATATCTACTACACAGGTAAAGTGTAGTCCTTTTCATCTCCTTATTTCCTTCTTTTCTCCTTAATTTTTCTCTCATTTTTCTAACTCCAAATTTTGATATTTTCTTGACTTAGGGGCTGACCTAAGAAGCCTCACTCAAAATTGTGAAATTATCCCTTTATTTCACAATTTCCAAAATTAAGGTGGGTGGAAAATTATTTTTCCAACTTTTAGGTGTTTTATTAAAATGCATGTAGAAAATTTGATCATGAGCCTTGAGATATATATAATCTATGTATTGCATGTCAATTTTATATATCAAATCATAAAAATTCTCAAGAGTTGCTTAAAATTACTATTTATTGAATTTTAGGTGCATGCATGTACACTTTAATGCTTTAATTGATGAATTCTTGTATGTGTTGGACATGCATGTGTATGATCTTTAAAATCTATGTTTTGGATGACTTATAACCTGGAAAAGTCGAGCATAATTGATTAAATTTCAATTTTGGACTTAAAAATGCAAAAATGGAAAGTTGGTGGACTAAATTGCAAGAAAATAAAAGTTAAAGGACCCCTCTGCAAAATTCGAAATTTGGGACTGTACTCAGGTTCAAAAATGATTTTTGGACATTTTAATAATGTTTTAAGAGTTTTAAGATAAATAAAATCAACCTTTAAAAGCCCAAGGACTAGATTGTAAAATTTTGAAAGTTTAAGGGCTACTTTGCAATTTTTAAAACTGTACCAGACCTAAACTTTATAAATTGAAATTTTTACTTTTAAGTTACTGGGAATCCCATATTTTAAAAGTATTCCAAAAATCCAAGTGGTTGGGGCTTGGAAAACAATTTTACTAAAATTGAGGGACTAATGTGAAAAATATTAAACTTGAGGACCCAAATGAAATTTCCAGGACTTATGCAATCCATGCACCTGGGAATACTAACTTAACTATAACTTAATTGTATTTTGGACCCAAGGTTCAAATTTCATAATAATTGGACCCCTAAAAGCCTTAAAGGCAATTATTTTAAAATGGGACAAAAATGATATTTTCAAAAATTGAGGGACCTACACATATTGTTTTTAAAAACTGCTTTTGTCCCAATATCCTACTAACCTTAGTGACATTTTCCAACTGGAACCACATTAAAATCCCTTCCGGTTTGTGGGTTCCGAATTTTTAAAACTTAAGGTCCGAATTGGCAATTTTTACAAATTTGGGGCCAATGTGAGATTTTTACAAAAACTCGACCCCAAAGCTTTTAAAATCTGAATATCTGGACAATTTGGAGAATTTAGGAACTGACCTCATAATTTTTCAAGGTCGGGATATTTAATTATTCAATTTTTAACCCCAAAAGTGTTAGTTTTTACAAAACGGGGCTAAATTACAATTTTCCTTTTATAAAGGACCTCACTCAAATTATTTTCTCTTTTACTAAAATCGCCCTGGACTCTCTGACTTGGAGATTTAATTTAAGTATTTTACTTTTCCAAAAACCCTGACTTATCGGATCAATTTGACCGATTAATACCCGATCGGAGCGACTTCTTCGTCTTGCGATTTTGGAATCTATGACGGGACTTATGTTCCACCTAATCTTTCAAGATATCGAAGGTTGCTTATCCTTCCGATAATCATCTTCATCCAAATACTCCACCAACGCCATAATTGCCACTCGCGTTTTTCAAAAATTGCTCCTAAACTGCTTCCCTGAATCAATAATACTCATTGCTGTTGATCGCTGTAATTGTAATTACTTCTGCTGAGTAAACTTGGTGTGTCGAGCTCACAATCGAAATGGATACGTCGGGGATAGAACCGGCAGCTCATGCTATTCCACTCTTCCCCCATCGTCCTAATCCCGCAATCGAGGGACGGAGTTTGTCCAAGGGAAGCGGGTCGTAGAATCGAGGTATAATCATGATTATGACGATCCGAGCCTCGCGGCCACTCTTTGGGATTTTGTCTTTGCCTACGGAGCGATAAGGTGCGGTCTTGGACCATCTTGGCGGGGAGTTACAAGGAAGAACGAAGGAATCGCTGTCGATCCACACGATTCGGAGTTATCGGCCCGTTTTGGTTGGCGTTACATTTCCGTGCACGCAACCGCTTACTGCTTTTTTTGCATTGGTTGGCGCTACAAATCCGTGACGCAACCATTATCTCGCCTTGCATAGATCAGCGTTACACTTCCGTACGCAATCTACTGTCTTGATCAATCACATAGTGCTGTGTGACCATGAATCGCTTTTACGAATCGTATAAGTATATTATTTAATATTTTATCACGACAACTTGCGAATCGTGTGTGAATCCATGCATCATACTCACACGTTTTCATATAAATCATTTTCTCACATTAACTATATTGCACCACACTTGCACACGATCACCCCATCCATCGAGATTTTTGTCTCATCCCCTGTTTTCTAACCTTAGATGAGGATTTATTGGGGATCTTGAACCGATGCCGAACCGACGGATTGAGACATTGTACTACGCTTGTTGGATTTATCGCATCTTGTTGTTGATCGGACTCTTTTCTTATTATGTTGTTGTTGGACTCTTGTATCCTAATCAATTCGGGTTTGTAATTAAGGGCGTATGATCCCTTGACTTTAAGTTACTACCTTGTTGAATTTCGGGATGTAATTTGGATGTTGGAATGTAGACTTAAGTGATAACTTGTATCATTATTTATTTCCACTTGCTATTTAGACTACTGTCTTATTGGGTTCTCATTGGTATTGTCCGGAATGTTAGTCCATTTGTATTTAAGTTGTGAATCGTCCATCGCGTCCCGTTTGGGCGTGATGCAGATCCTCCCATATATATATATATATATATATATATATATATATATAGGGATATGATCAAATGAGACCAGGGCCTTTAGGTAAGAACATGAGACCACATCTAGACCATTTGATTTAATAATCAATGGTCTAGATTTTACCCATCTATTTTAGTCATGGTGGTGGCAAGCAAGGGTAGGAAAGTAACTTGTCTTTTAATTCAATGGATATAATTGTAAATCCCTAATTTTTGAATTTGGTAACTGAATCTGATTATTATATCCCGCGATATTTTCTCTCAGTTTTTTCAAAATACACGTTTGTTCTTCTCTCTTCATCTCCCTCATGCTCCCATCGTTCCATCTATGAAATTTTCAAACCACTGTACCGAATCTTCTTCCTCTCTTCATCACGGTCGGCTCCATCTGTTAAAATTTCAAACAACTGACACGAATTTTCTTCATATCTTCATCACGGTCGGTCTCGCACAAAACATTGTAAGTTTTCTGTGATTTTTGTTTTCTTTTTGATTTTGGTGTTTCTTGATGTTAAGGTTCCAATTTGGGTTTTTATTATCGATTTCTATTGTTCTTATTTGTTTATATATATTATGTGGGTTTTAATTCTTGTTTGGGATTTGTAATTCTTTTCTAGGTCAAATTAATTTTTACTCTATATATTTGTGTTTGGGGATTGTTGAATGAGATGTAACTGGCAACCGAATGTATTTTATTGTAGTTTTTATTACTCAATTTCTTAATTGACATTGTTGCAAAAAGGTTTGGTGCAAAAACGAAATAAAATGATGATACCATAAGAAGGTAAGCAGATAAGCCTCTAGAAGAAGTTGGAGAACAATATATGATGTTATTTTTATTGTTTTGGAAAATTGCATTTTCAATCCGGCTACTTTATATTGTGTTGTCTAATGCACCTTACTTTGTAGAATCAGTTGGGTGTGCTTAGCCTTTTGTTGGACCTTACTTCATAGCCTTTTGTCTACTGCACCTTACTTTAAATAGGTATGTAATTGTGTGTACTTAAGTATGAAATTATGTATAGTTAGTTAGTATGATATGGTTAATTGTAATATATAGTCTATGAAGTTTGAAGTGTTTTCCATGGTATATTTGCAGGTTCGGATGTTTTTGAACTACTTGGAGACTAAAGGCTGCCCGCAAATGGCTAGTGTTGTCCGGAAATTCACCCCGCCTAGACTATGCATGCCTTGGAGAGATACCACAAATAAAGTTGATTGTGGTATATATGTCATGAGGCATATGGAGAGCTACATGGGCGGTGGCACCAAGGGATGGGATTGTGGTTTGGAGAAGAATAATGCGTCTCAACTGTCTAACTTACGCACGAAGTACTCAGCTGCAATAATCCTCCACCATAGCAATGAGCTAAAGGATAGATGTTTGGAAGAAGCCAGAAAGTTTTGGACGGGGAAGATAGTATTGTAGTTTTGTTTTTAATAGACAACGTAGTTTGCAGATTTGTGCTCATCTTTATTGTATAGTTAGTTTACTATCTTTGATGTTTTTTGTCTTTGGGAGCCATTTGTATATGACTTAGATGGTTTCTTGAATTGTGGATATGAATGGTTCCGGACATGGGGTGTTTTCTTTTAATCAATATAAATTTGTATTTTCACGTACATATGGCCTGGTCGGAATGTTGTTATACAACGTTAATATTGTATTCGTAGTTACTATGTTGTGTGTACTTACGCACAAAATTATGTCTGATTAAACAGGCACGTTTTTGGTTATGTAGTTATGCAATGTTGTATATTTTTTGGTTATGTAGTTATAGAAATTTGTATAATTTACGTATAAGAATATGTTTTTTAAACACCCGTGATATATTGCTAAAAACAAAACCTACGAAAAATATAGAATCAATTATTTACAAAAACATACAACTAATCATCCATTAACCCAAAACTATATACACATTATTATATAACTAAACACACATTATTCTATAGCTAAATACACATGATTCCAAAACAAATATACATGCTCTCACAAAATAACAAAAAATAGTGTGCTATTACTAAACAAACATTATTACATAACTAAAAGCACATAATTCTACATCTAAAAACACATAATTCCAAACAAATATACATGCCCGCACAAAATAACAAAAAACAGTGTGATATTACTAAACAAACATTATTACATAACTAAAAACACATAATTCTACATCTAGAAACACATAATTCCAAAACATATGTTTATTGATCCCGATGTTGTCATTGAAGGACGATGTATAGGTAAATCACAGATAATGTGTAAATAGGTTGCAGATATTGTATGTTTATGTGCAGAATTATGTAAACAACTCATAAATTGTCAATCGTATACATTACACTAAAAAATTGAACAGTGTGACAAATACACATAGCGCTCAGGAGGCGCCGGTGTGGGTCGGGCATGTCCTGCTGTTATGTGTCGCAACCTCACCGCATGTCCCACATTTTCTTTTCAGTTTTGTGCTTGCTTTTAACTTTTTCTCTTTGGCTTTTTGGAGCCCTTTTCAAATGACTACCACTCCATTTGTTATTGGCTTGCTTTGGTGGTAACACGGAGATGTGTAATCTGGATCTTGATCTGGCAAAAACATAATATTTACATATTAAAACAACAAATTTTGAATACTATTTACACAGATTTTCAATGTATCGTGTAAATTCATATTTACAGAACATGAACGTACGGTGCAAAATCGAACTCACCAATATTTTTCGTATAAGTACACATATTTAATGCCCTTTGTGTACATAATTAATACTCTAAACATATATTACATGCATTGTAATTAGGCAAAAATGTATTTAGGGAATACATTATATGTGATACTTTTTTTTATACTAAATACACAAATTGGATACACTATACACACGTGTCATTAATACTAACTAAACACACATATGTACGTGGTTATATGTGCTACATATATTTCATACTAAATACACAAATTCGAGACACTATACGCACATTTCATTAATACTAACTAAACACACATATGTAAAGAAGCTATTTTTGATATATTACAGGTGATACACATTTTTCATAATAAAAACACATATTAGAGGCGCTATACATACATTTCATTAATACTAACTAAACACATATGTACAGAAGCTATATGTGATACATTATATATGATACATATTTTTCATAATAAATACACAAATTCGAGACACTATACACATATTTCATTCATATTAACTACATACACACTCTCTAAGCATATAATATACACATGTTACATAATTACAAAGCCATGTGTACAAAATTTTTATAGTAAACATACACATTTTTTCTTATATTGCACATCCATTCCGCGATACTGATTCGTGAGTTTTTTGATTGTTCCACATTACATTCACTCCAACCACACATATTTGCTGATGAATTGGTGTGAAAACTTACAATGTTTTGTGTGAGACCGATCGTGATGAAGATATGAAGAAGATTCGTTTCAGTTGTTTGAAATTTTAACAGATGGAGCCGACCGTGATGAAGAGAGGAAGAAGATTCGGTACAACGGTTTGAAAATTTCACAGATGGAACGATAGGAGCATGAGGGAGATGAAGAGAGAAGAACAAACGTGGGCTGCATTTTTTTGGTGTTTTTGATGATGGTTTGATTTCTGTTTTGATGCTTGGTTTTCAATATTGGTGTTTTTCGCAGTTGTAATTTCGATTTTTCTCTGTGTTTGCAGGTTCGATTTGATCGTGGGAGAAGACGATGATGAAGGTTGATATTTGGACGCTGGTTTCACGTTGGGAGAAGAAGATGGTGATTATGGTAAGATTTTATTCATTGGTTTTAGGAAAACAGTTATTTGGCTGATTTTAACATTCCAATTGTACCCTTATTTGGTCCCACTATTTTTTAATTACTATAAAATTCCATTAAATCATACCCTTTTATTTTATTTGGTTGGAGGGTGTGGATTGAGTCTCATGTTCCTACCTATAGCTATGGTCTCAAATGAGACCACTCTCCCTAGGTGAGACAATGTGGACTCATCTTACCCATTGATCTTAAAAATGAAGGGATGTGATTAATTCAGTTTTTTTAATTATTTCCTAATTTTCGCTGATTTTAAGAGTAAGGTTGTAATTTTTTAATTCAAATTAGTGGTCCCAGCTCGGATTTTATGGGCTGAAATTGACACTGTCGGATTTTGTGGCGAAATTTAAGAAACCTGTTTTCTTTCCAAATATTTTTATTTTACAGCATAGTTAGAGTTCTTCTACTGCATAATTAGACATCAAATAATGCATATTTAGTTATTTTGTTGGCACTGTTTTACGAAAACAAGACATAATTGAATATAACGTATTGCATATGTAGTTATACTACACTGCATAAATAGGTTCAATATAATGTATATTTAGTTATGAAAATGGGATGTTGCTTTTGGAAATTATAAAAATGCGATGTTACATAATGTACTGCATATTTAGTTATTCCACAATGCATAGATAGTTTCTAGATAATACATAGTTAGTTGATTTTGTTGCATAGTTTATGGCGTCTTGCGTAGTTGGATATACTGTACTAAATATTAGTTTATTTACGCTGAATACATAGTTTTCAGATAATGCATATTTAGTTGAGTTTTGTTGCATATTTAGTTTTCGAACTCACTATTCATTATTGTGCACCGATTTTTCTTGTTTTTTCTCTGTAATTTTCGAGTTCTTCACAATTTTTTATTTGCGTTAATGGAGGAACGAGAGAGAGAGAGAGAGAGAGAGAAAGAAAAAGAGACGTGAGATCGGGAAAATTGGGAGATGTATGAGAGAGAAAGAGATTTGATTCCATTTGTAACTAACTTGTTATGTTATTTTACCCTACTACCCTTATATTGATTAAATTAATATTTTAATATATTTTTTATCCATTAAATCATACCCATTGATTAATAGTGGGAGATGGTTGAGATTAGTCCATTGTGTCTCACCTAGAGACATGGTCTCACTTGATCCTCCCCTATATATATATATATATATATATATATATATATATAGGATTTGGTTCAAATGAGACCACCTCTCTAGGTGAGACAGTGTTTGACTCATCTCACCCATTGATCTTAAAAATGAATGGATGTGATTTATTCAATTTTTTTGGTTTTCCATTTTTTCCGCTGATTTAAGGGTAATTCTGTAATTTTGTAATCTAAAGTAGTGGTCCCAGCGGATTTTCTGGTAAGTTTGACTTTTTGAAACCGTTTTTATGGGCTGAAATTGATACTGCCGGATTTTGTGGCGGAATTTAAGGAACCTGTTTTCTTTCCAAATATTTTTATTTTACAGCATAGTTAGGGTTCTTCAACTGCATAATTAGACATCAAATAATGCATATTTAGTTATTTTGTTGGCACTGTTTTACAAAAACAAGACATAATTGAATATAAAGTACTGCATATGTAGTTATACTACACTGCATAAATAGGTTTAATATAATGTATATTTAGTTATGAAAATGAGATGTTGCTTTTGGAAATTATAAAAATGTGATGTTACATAACGTACTGCATATTTAGTTATTCCACAATGCATAGATAGTTTCTAGATAATACATAGTTAGTTGATTTTGTTGCATAGTTTATGACGTCTTGCATAGTTGGATATATTGTACTGCATATTAGTTTTTTTACGCTGCATATATAGTTTTCAGATAATGCATATTTAGTTGAGTTTTGTTGCATCTTATAGTAATTTATGCAGTGTTCCCAACGTATTTTTGCACCATATCCAACACGGAAATTTATAAGAATACGAACATCATCTTCTTCGTTGCATTTTTTACAGTTTTGATATTTGAATTTTACAAACCTGGTTTGAGTTCTCCATCAAAGCTTAATCCTTCATTGTTTGCTATTACAGAATATTCTATAATTGTAAGCTTCTTCCTATGGATTTGACGTCATATTCTCACACCAATTTTTACGTGGCTTTCGTTTTTTGCGGAGTGTCCTGCTATGGAGATGAACCGATTTTCTCGGTTTGTATAATGGTGATTTCTCGAATGATTGATAGTGTGAGAGAGAAACAAAATATGCGTGCGTGATTAGATACAATTCCATGTGTAATCTTTTTTACTTTTGTTATTTTACTATATTACCCTTATGTTGATTAGAATAAATCATTAATGTTATGTTTATGTGTTTAATCTCACCCATTGATTAATAGTGAGGGATGGTTGAGATTAGTCCATTGTATCTCAACTAGAGACATGGTCTCACTTGATCCTCCCCCATATATATATATATATATATATAGGATATTGATGGCTCAAAAGCTACTCTAGAAAACCATAGGCAAGTGCACCTATCGTTTTGTAGTATAGATTATTGAGTACCGAGTGTCATTCCCACGAGGATTGTAAGTACTAATAATTACCGTCTTTTTGTTATTTAATCTAGCAATTTTCGAGTTTTGTTTGTTTAATGAAAATGAAAAATAGAGAATTTTAAAATAATTGCAACTTACAAAAGATCAAATAAAAATAGATTGTAGAATTAAGAAATCAAGAGCTAGAAATGTGTTTGAATGTAAATCCCTCTAGAATGTTTTTGTGATTTAACAAGATAAAAATACAACCATAATCCCTTACAAAACCAACCTCTTTTAGTAAAATCTCATGTTTCATCGATCAGAAATTCCCGATTTAAGTTAAACCCTCTATCGAGCACGAATAACTTCTAATCTCAAGTTGATTAACTGAAATCTCTTTCTAGTTAAAACCCCCAAGACAGCATTATAACGATTTGTGAATTCCCATATTAGGTTTGACCCTAATCCAGAAGATTTATGTCGTCCTATATCTAGGATTGCATGCAACTCTTTTCACTTATATAGGTTCTATTTCACCATGAATCTCTCGATTTCCCGGATGAAAAATAAACTTCAAATCAATATTGCGCATATACCAATTTGAATGAATAAAGCATAATATAAGTGAATCACACAAAACATGAAGATTTTATTAAAAAACATACAATCCTTAATCACAAATTCATTCTAGAGTTCATTACATTCAAACACTAGAAATTTAGCTACACATGGCTTTGTCAAAAGAGTATACTACACAAGAAGATATGAATAAAATGAACATGGTGTACTTAGCTCTTATTCAAGACCAATATAAGACTTCCTCCTTGGTTGATTGCAATGATGTTGAGCTCCAAGCCTTCTCCTCTATTGCTCTTCAACTTCCAACTCTACCTCTCTTTTATCCTCTCAATGTATTTTGCTTTGAAACTTAGAATATACAATGAATATACAATGAATCTCTCTATCAATGAATACTACATGAATTTATATCCTCCCTAACTCAAACTCTTGGTTTTTTATAGGCACTATCTTTGTGAAAGAACACATCAATAATGCTAACAAATGCTCCACTTCCATGGTTGTTGGTTGAATCATTGTGTGCACATTCATGGTTGAGTTGGTTGAATCATTGTGTGCACATTCATGGTTGAGTTGGTTGAATCATTGTGTCCACATGACAATTGAGGGAATAATAGAGTTTGGTGCATCAAAATGAGTTGTAAAAGTTGCTCAAAGGTTGTCAAAAAGCAAGAAGGAAAGTCTCCATAATTTCCGCCAAAGAAAAACCAAGCCGATTTAAAAGCACGCCCGTGCTAAAAGCACGGCAGGCGTGTTTTCGGATTTTTCAACACGCCGTGCTTGAAAAGCACGCCTGGCCGTGTTTGGTACGTCGGGTCGAAAAATTGCTCGTTTTTGACTTTTAAAAAGCACGGCCGTGCTTAAAACACACCATGCCCGTGTTTGTCCGAAAAGGCCCCGAAATGACGCTTTTAGCTTGGGATTTTGAGTGTTTTTGCATCCGAAAACCCCGGGTATGTTTTGACATGAAACCATGGCCCAAAATTCACCAAAAACAGCTCCAAATCATCAATCTACACCAATAAAAGCACCTCGTGAGTAATGTGAACCATGTACAATCAAAAATTTATGAAACTAACAATAAAATAACTCAAATCATACTTAAATATACACATAAAACATGCATAAAAAGACCCTTATCAAACCACCTCCAACTTTGAACTTTGCTTGTCCTCAAGCAAAACATTAAATCAATAAGAATGGTTCAATAAATTACAACACACAAGGATTTTTTTTTTTCAACACATTGAACACAAGCGATCAAGTTCTTAGCCTTCTTAACCCGAATTAACCATTCAAGAAAAACACAATTTTGCAAAACGATCGAGTGTCAAGAAAGACTGTAACATCAGCAGGCATTATTCAAACTTGAAATCATCACTCCACAAATATTGATAGTTATGAATAACTTCAATTCAATAATGTCATGAAAATACAAGAATTCAATGGATCATTGTAGTTAGCCTACTAGTCATATAACCAAGCTTCTTGAACTTTTATTGGAATGAGAATTCAAGGAATATACATTCTCCCTTTCGATTTTTTTTTTTTTTTTTTGGTAGGTCCTTTCGAGGCATTCTTCCACTAGGTTTATATTTTGAATTTTCGTTCAAACACTCCTAGGGTGGTTTCCCATACTCATATTTGTGTCGCCGTTTTACGTAAAAGACAAACATGGGGCTCATGAATGCTCCTAGTTACTAAGCAACAACAAATAGAGGAGTATAACCTCGATTGGATTCCCTTTTTTTTTTCTTCTTTTTTTTTCATTTGTTTTTTTTTCACAAGCTTGGTATAACAACTAGTTAACCACCACTAAATCATGAATTCTCAAACATTCATAACACTAAGCTTTGTCGTAAATGCCTTAACAAATCAAGTATTATGGAGTTGGAAATCTCGTCAAAATTTAGCACACATCTACATCAATCTATTCTAGACAATCAATTGCTTCACATTAAAAACATAAACCAAAAAGTTAATTTTGGTGTAATTGGGCTAATTTATTGACTAACAAACACTCAATTTGTTAAAAAAATTACCTCTTTTCGACAAACTAAAAATAAAAGCAAGCACACACAAACTAAGAATGTAATTGCACCCACCTCCAACTTTAAAGGTTCACATTGTCCTCAATGTGAAAGAAAGAGATGAATGAACACAAACAAAACACTCAAAAATCAACCACACTAGAAGAAAATAAAAGAGGTAGAAAAGAAAAATACGACCTTACTAGAAGAGTGAAATCGGTATTGAGCGACCATTGGGTTGTTTAGTACGGGATCTTCATCGGCATCTTCATACCTAATCAAGGATACACAACTCGAATACCGTGAAATCATCAAATATAATATTTTTTTTTTTTTGAGTTTTTTTTTTTTTTTTTGTTTTTTTTTTTTTTGAAATTTTTTTTTTTAATAATTAAAACACGGCCGTGCTTAAAAAGCACGGCCGGGGCGTGTTCATGCGATTTTTTTCGCAAATTTTTTTTTTTTTTAATTTTTTTTTTTTTTTTTTGAAAAGCACGGCTGGGCGTGTTCTCTGATTTAATTTTTCCTAAAAACTTTGGATTTTTGAACACGGCCAGGGTGTGTTCGCGAATTGGGTGACGAACACGGCCGTGCTTTTTAAGCACGGCCAGACCGTGTTTTTTTTTTTTTTTTTAAATTTTTTTCAATCCCCAAGCAATAAAAAAAAATTAAGTAAGAGAAAATGCACACAAAATGCCAGGTTGCCTCCCGGTTAGCGCTTCTTTAAAGTCGTATAGGTGGGACCGTTTACCCAAATGTGGAGATTAGTCGGGTGGAGCTTTGGACTTATGAAAATCCCTTAGGTATTTAGTAGTATTACCTCCAACTTTATGCTTCAAAATGTGATCTTTGAACTTTCCGGTCCCCTTTTCGGGCATAAGCTTCCAACATGGACTTTGAACAACACTTTTCTCCAAGAGATTTTTAGATGTCTCATCGTGCAACGAAATTGAAACGGCAAACGAACAAGTAGTATCCTTTTCAATATCAACATGAATTTTAAAAATTACTTGTTCATCTCCCACCCTCAAAATTAATTTTCCTCATGCACATCAATGATTGATTTTGCCGTAGCCAAGAAAGAACGCCCAAGAATTAGAGGAACCTCAATATCATCATGCATGTCAAGAATAACAAAATCAATCGGGAATGTGAATTTATCGATCTTGACTAACACATCATTAATAATACCTCTAGGATGTTTAATCGATTTATCGGCTAAGTGTATGTCCATCCTAGTAGGTTTCAGATTCACTTAATCCCATATGCTTGAATGTTTCATAAGACATCATATTGATGCTAGCTCCTAAGTCGGCTAGTGCTCTATCAACAGTAAACCATCAATTGTACAAGGGATAATAAAACTTCCCTGGATCATTACATTTTTGTGGTAGATTATTGGAAGAACATTTATCATTCAATTGCACATTTGATAGTTCGTTAAGCTTATTTTCATTAGAAATGATGTCATTTAGATCCTTAGCATGCTTTGAAAGAGGTTGAACAAATGGAATATTAGTATGTAGTTGCTTGAATGACTCAAGGTACTTACCAAATTTGTCCTCCCTTCTATCTTCTTCTGTTAAACTCCGTAAGGGATCTTGGGTTTGTATTCGCGACCTCCTTTTTTCATGAGCTTTTCTTTGGGTATGTCATCCTCCACGTATTTACGCATGGCGGTATTGGCATAATCATGCTCATGAGGAAAAAAAACGATGGTAATTGCCTTTACGTGCTCCCCTGGTTTGGCTCGGTCATTACCCTAAACTACCTTGTGGCCTTTCGAAATCATCTTCGCAATCGCCTATTTGGTTTTCCATATTATGGATAGATGCCTCTTGATTTCTCAAGGATGTTTCCACCGCTGAATCGGGTATCTGTTGATTGCACAAATTTTGTTATAAGATCTTCCAAGTTAGGCTTACCTTTGATTTGGTAAATCCGGAGACGTGTGTAGATCGGGATTGGGATTAGGTCGTGGTTGGCCTTGGTTTCCCCAACCGAAATTAGGATGTTGTCGCCACCCGGGATTGTATGTGTTGTTGTAAGGATTACTTGGGTAATTTCCTGCGCTTGATTCCCAACGTAATTAGCCTTGTTCGCCGTGAGGTATTGTGTGTGGGCGATCCGATGATTATGCAATCCTCCGCAAGTTTCACAAGATAAAACATGCGGTGGTGGTGGTTTAGAGCCGCTAGATCGTCGATCTTTTGGGTCAAAGCTTCGACTTGTGCAAATAGTGTAACCACCGATCTGCATTATAAACACCCACTTGCTCATTAGGTTTACCTCAAACGGATTGCCATTGATAGCCATTCATGGCCATTCCCTCTATCGGATCTTGGCGCTTCGGTGTTTTATTGTTCAAAGTTCCCACCGCGATCAATCATTTGCCTTGTTGACGAGAGTAGCCCATTGTAAAATGTTTGACTTGCATCCAAATAGGAAGACCATGATGTGGGCATTTTCGCAGGCAATTCTTTGAATCTCTCCCAAGTGTCGTATAAGGTCTCGTCGCTTCTTGAGTGAATGAAGAGATTTCATTCCTCAATCGTGCGCTTTTGGCGGTGGAAAATATTTCAAAAGGAACTTTTAAGCCATGATGCTCCATGTTGTGATTGTTCCTTTGGCAAAGTATTTAGCCATTGTTTAGCCCATCCCCAAGAGTAAATGGGAATAGGCGCAACGGATGGCATCGTCGAGACTCCATTTATTTTGAAGGTATCACAAATTTCAAGGAAATTTGCGATATGATTGTTCGGATCTTCGTCTGGTAGGCCGTCAAATTGAACAAATTGTTGCACCATTTGAATGACATTCGGTTTGATTTCAAAATTATTGGCTGCACCAATAGCCTTACGATGCTAGATGACGTGCCCCATGGATGGTTTGGCATAATCATACATAGTTCTTTGTTCATCCGCCATATCGGGATCCTTGCTTTCGTTAGTATCCTCCTCGTGGGTCAGTACTAATACTTTCCTCCGTGTTGCTACTAATGTCTCGCTTCCAAATTCGACGACGAGTAGGCATGCACTGTGGTAAACAAGGAGGATAAGTATAATCCAAGACTTACAAAGATAGATACCTAGAAAGACAATTGATGAAAATAAAAAAAAATGATTAAATTAACAAAAATAAGGTGTTCTTAATATTACAATCAACGGCGGCGCCAAAAACTTGATGGCTCAAAAGCTACTCTAGAAAACCATAGGCAAGTGCACCTATCGTTTTGTAGTATAGATTATTGAGTACCGAGTGTCATTCCCACGAGGATTGTAAGTACTAATAATTACCGTCTTTTTTGTTATTTAATCTAGCAATTTTCGTAGTTTTGTTTGTTTAATGAAAATGAAAAATAGAGAATTTTAAAATAATTGCAACTTACAAAAGATCAAATAAAAATAGATTGTAGAATTAAGAAATCAAGAGCTAGAAATGTGTTTGAATGTAAATCCCTCTAGAATGTTTTTGTGATTTAACAAGATAAAAATACAACCATAATCCCTTAAGCAAAAACCAACCTCTTTTAGTAAAATCTCATGTTTCATCGACCGTAGAAATTCCCGATTTAAGTTAAACCCTCTATCGAGCACGAATAACTTCTAATCTCAAGTTGATTAACTGAAATCTCTTTCTAGTTAAAACCCCCAAGACAAAGATTATAACGATTTGTGAATTCCCATATTAGGTTTGACCCTAATCCGGAAGATTTATGTCGCCCTATATCTAGGATTGCATGCAACTCTTTTCACTTATATAGGTTCTATTTCACCATGAATCTCTCGATTTCCCGGATGAAAAATAAACTTCAAATCAATATTGCGCATATACCAATTTGAATGAATAAAGCATAATATAAGTGAATCACACAAAACATGAAGATTTTATTAAAAAACATACAATCCTTAATCACAAATTCATTCTAGAGTTCATTACATTCAAACACTAGAAATTTAGCTACACATGGCTTTGTCAAAAAGAGTATACTACACAAGAAGATATGAATAAAATGAACATGGTGTACTTAGCTCTTATTCAAGACCAATATAAGACTTCCTCCTTGGTTGATTGCAATGATGTTGAGCTCCAAGCCTTCTCCTCTATTGCTCTTCAACTTCCAACTCTACCTCTCTTTTATCCTCTCAATGTATTTTGCTTTGAAACTTAGAATATACAATGAATATACAATGAATCTCTCTATCAATGAATACTACGTGAATTTATATCCTCCTTAACTCAAACTCTTGGTTTTTATAGGCACTATCTTTGTGAAAGAACACATCAATAATGCTAACAAATGCTCCACTTCCATGGTTGTTGGTTGAATCATTGTGTGCACATTCACGGTTGAGTTGGTTGAATCATTGTGTGCACATTCATGGTTGAGTTGGTTGAATCATTGTGTCCACATGACAATTGAGGGAATAATAGAGTTTGGTGCATCAAAATGAGTTGTAAAAGTTGCTCAAAGGTTGTCAAAAGCAAGAAGGAAAGTCTCCATAATTTCCGCTAAAGAAAACCAAGCTCGGACGAAAAGCACGCCCGTGCTTTAAAAGCACGGCAGCCGTGTTTTCGGATTTTTCGAACACTACCGTGCTGAAAAGCACGGCCTGGCCGTGTTTGGTACGTCGGGTTTAAAAATTGCTCGTTTTTTTGACTTTTTAAAAAGCACGGCCGTGCTTAAAAACACACCCGCCCGTGTTTGTCCGAAAAGGCCCCAAAATGACGCGTTTAGCTTGGGATTTTGAGTGTTTTTGCATCCGTAAACCCCGGTATGTTTTGACATGAAACCATGGCCCAAAATTCACCAAAAATGTAGCTCCAAATCATCAATCTACACCAATAAAAGCACCTCGCAGTAATGTGAACCATATACAATCAAAAATTTATGAAACTAACAATAAAATAACTCAAATCATACTTAAATATACACATAAAACATGCATAAAAAGACCCTTTATCGGATATGGATCAAATAGGTCCTCCTACTTGGGGTAAGTCCATGGGGACACATCCTAACCATAGATCAACAATTTTGGGTGGTCCAAATTTTTAGGGCTTTTTTATGTTTATTTTTTTGTTTCAAATTAAAAAGGATAGGGTGATAATTTGGCACTTTAGAATCAAGCATACTAAGATTTCATTCCCTCTTTCACGCGATTTCACCCACTCTTCATGCACACTCTCTCTCCAGCGTTCGGTTTCAAAAAAATTCTCTGTTGCTTATGTAGTATAGGGTTGTTGCTTATGACTTGCTTATGTAGTTAATGTATCCGTGATGCATGTGTAGTGTATATTCGTTGCTTATGTAGTATAGGCTTATTGCTTATAATATGGGTTTGTTGCTTATGACTTTTGCTTATGTAGTTAATGTATTCATAGTGCATATGTAGTGTATATTCGCTAAGCTTATGTAATATGACTTGTTGCTTATGTAGTATGAGTTTGTTGCTTATGACTTGCTTACGTAGTTAATGTATCCGTGGTGCATACGAGTGTATATTCGTTGCTTATGTAGTATAGATAAGCTTGTTGCTTATGTAGTATGGGTTTGTTGCTTTATGACTTACTTATGTAGTTAATGTATTTGTGGTGCATACGCAGTGTATATTTGTTGCTTATGTAATATAGGATTGTTGCTTATGTAGTATGGAATTTTTGCTTATGATTTGCTTATGTAGTTAATGGTATATAAAAGCACCATGACATATCTACATATATATTTCATATTCATTCACATTTCACACCTCTAATGAAAAATTTTATTCTCCCTAAGACCCTAACAAAATTTTCACAATCGCAACCTTCTTTTTCCCTCTAAATTTCGAAGCATGCGAATATTGTGCACAAGATTTTAGTCAAGCAACGTCGCGCGTCTATAAAAGCAATTTGGCTTTAAATGCAACTCTCACTTCATCCTCCACACTTCATTCCCTCCACTCTCTCTCTCTCTCTCTCTGATGCGATCACTCTGAAAATGGCGGATCACTTGGCGTCAATATTCGGAACGGAGAAGAATTGGGAGAAGTGCTCGTTCTACTTGAAGACCTGCGCGTGCAGCCGCGGAGACAGATGCCCCCGTCTTCATGTGAAACCGAACATAAGCCCGACGCTGTTGCTGCCGAACATGTACCAGCGCCCCGACGAGACCACCCCTGGCGTCGACGCACAGGGCCAACTCATCAACACCAAGAAATTGCAACGACACTTCGATGTTTGCTTTCTTCTCTTTTCCTATTGGTGGTTTTTGTAGGAGAAATTTGTGGTAAATGTTTGGAATTGAGGTTTTCACTACCGATGGATTATAGGTTGAATTGAGTTTCTTGAAGAAAATAAATGAATCGTGTTTCAGATTTTCGTATTTTTTTCTAGAATGTGTTGATTAATAGTGTTTATTCCGCGCGAAAGTGGGTAGTAATTTGGTTTTTGGCTCAATTGTTCGACAATTTATGTGAAAAGGGCTGGTTCTTGTAGTTTCTGATTATGCCGCTAATTTTTCTACAATTTAAATTTGCTTGTTGACTAAACTGCCAGTTAAATCTGATATTTGCAATATCGCATTCTTGATTACGTTCTTGAGAACATTGCCTATGAATATTTGTAATATGAATATTTGTTTGGTTCCAATGTATAGTAGGGGGATTAGTCGAATCCAGGTGTGAAGGGTTTTTCTTCCTTTTTCTTCTTATTATGTTTTCTGGATGAGAAATTGGAGTTTGAGCAGATAACATTTTTGAAGTTTTAGGAGCGCAATTATTAGACTTTTAGTTTGGCTTGTTTCATGAGAGATTACTCTGCTTTTGAGTTTTGAGTATATTATATTTGCCTATACATATATTTCTTTAGCAGTCAGCAGATCAATGTAATTATTTTTTTTTCTGGCATGCTCAGTACTCTAAATTCAATTTAAATGTGAAGTATCTCTTAGTGATACTGTTTCACTTGTGGTTTTGATTGCATATTTGAATTTTTTATGTGGTGCTTTAGAATTTTTATGAAGACCTTTATGAGGAATTCAGCAATTACGGAAAGATTGAACTCTTGATTGTTTGCGACAATCTCACACACCATTTGGTAGTTTTTTTTTAATTTATTGTTTAATTTAGTACTCTATGCCCCTGGATTTAATTGGTATTCATAGCATATTTTTTGTCAGATTGGCAATGTTTATGTCAAGTTCAGGAGAGAAGAGCATGCTGCTCATGCTTTATATAATCTGAGTGGAAGATATTATGAAGGTTATGTACTACTTTTCTTTTATGTATAGTGATTTATGATGTTTCTTCTGAGATTTTTTACATTTGCATACCAATTAACATGATTTTGTGTCAATGATTATCTGCAGGTCGGCCTATTGTTGTTGAATTCTCTCCAGTGACTGATTTTTATGAAGCCACCTGTACACGGTTTGGGGTGAACACTTGCAACCGTGGTGGTTACTGTGAGTTCATGCATCCGAAGAAGATTAGCAGGTAAAGTAGTGGTTTTCATCTTCCAATGCCAAAAAAAAAAAAAAAGAAAGAAAAACATAGTCCGGTTGGGCAGAATTTTCACTAACTGGTTCTTATATGTGATAATTTAGGGAGTTAAGACGCGATTTGTTTGAGAGGTACCAAAGAAGGCACAGCCGAAGTAGAAGCAGAAGTCCCTCCAGGCAAGGACGAACACCCCCCACCCAAAACTTCATAAAATTTCTAAAGTCAAGATAAATTTTACGAATAGTTACAAAAACTACCCTTCAAGTTTGGAGTAATTACAAAAATAAAAAACGGAGAAGTTTCAAATTAAAAAAAAAAAAAAAACTAAGGTTGATTCTACCTTAAATGCAGGGGATAAGTGTGATATTTTTACAAATGTAAAGGTAGTGTTTGAAATGTTTTTGCTCATAAAGGGTAAAATATAATACAAAATCAAATTGCATGGGGATTTTTATAATTTTCAAAACCTCTAGGTTTTTCTGTAATCACCCCAAACCTCATGGGTAGTTTCCTATCCCCCTCATGAAATTTCGAAAAAGAAACTTTTTATTCTACTATTTTCGAGAAAAAATAAATAAATCTTGGCCCCTAATTTTCATTTATAAAAACCTCTAGGTTTTTCTGTAATCACCCCAAACCTCATGGGTAGTTTCCTGTCCCCCTCATGAAAATTTAGAAAAAGAAAACTTTTTATTCTACTATTTTCGAGAAAAAATAAATAAATCTTGGCCCCTAATTTTCATTTTCTGGCTTCGTCCCTGCCTACAGGCACCATAGGTATGAAAAGCGCTCTCGCGGAGGTTGCAATCACAATAGAAGGTATGATGATCGGAATTATCAAGAAATCCAGAGCAGGACGAAAAGAAGCACAAGTCCTGGCCGTAGGAAGGATAGAAGCACGAGCCCTAGTAGAGAAGGTAGTCAAAAGAGGCGAGCTAAAAAGCGTAAAATTGAGCATTGCTACAGCGAGAGGGAACATGGTACAAAGGCTGATGCTGGTAAAGATGAAATATCGAGATTAAAATATCAGAGAATGTAGATCCATTACCACAGACAGGATCCACCACACCGTAACAGACTTGGTTATTGATCGTTGCAATGGTTTGTTCCATCTTTTCTTTACCGAAAATTTTCTGTTAGGAAAGGACCTTTGTCCTCTAAATGTAGCTTATTGCACATTTTCCATTGTGCAGGTGGCGAGCAGGTTTATGATTCTGTCGTATGGACAATAAAAAGAAAAACAAGATAAGTTTCTACCTTTTTGTGTTTTTCTAATTTTTATTTTACTTGCTTGTTTTGTGTGGATGAAATGCATGATAGAATACTAGGACTTTTCCTCAGATCCACTAAACTCTTCCAGCTCTTCAGCATATTTTCTTGCTTCCTTTTTTTTCCATGTGTCTCCTCGAGTCTACTGGTATGTAACTCAACTCCGTTCTGTTAACATTCCATTATTATGTTCCAAAACAGTTTTATCTTCAGGAATTTAGTTATCTCTATATTAATTGTAGGGTACTTTTTCTTTATCTGAGTTGCTTTTGAAAAAAAAAAATCTGAACAAATGTCTTACTGTCATGTTTCCATCTTAAACTTCGTTTTTGGAAATACTGAATATTCTTCTTGTTGAGTTGCTTTTGAGTAAAAAATACGAATTAAGGTCTTACTGTCATGTTTCCATTTTCTTCTAGTAACAAGTATGCTGCCACTCTCAATTTTGGGAATTGAAGATTATATATGGCTGGCAGTTTCAGATTATCTGTGTTGGTTTCCTGTAGGTTCCTTAATTGCCATAAGAAGCTTAATATTTCTTTGTAATGTTTTACCTCTCATAGTGACTCAATATCCTTCGAGTTAATCAATTTCTGCATGCCTGTTCCTTTTTTTTTTTTTCTGTGCTACTGCTTGTGTGTCTGTTTGCGCAGGTACCATGCAAAGATAACACATCCAGGCTTGTGAATTCATCTTTTGAATTTTCTCTCTCAAGCTCTCTTTTGAATTTACAGCTCTCTCTCAGTTAACAAGTATATCGATTTTAATCATAGCTTGCCATGGAATTTGTACAGATATTGTTATCTGCTATTAGGAGTTTGGTCCATCAGGTATTTTTTTGCAGGATGACAGCACAAGTTTGGTTTCTATGACAAGGCCTGAAAAACAAATCAAACTATTCAATACTGGATTTGAGATTGATCATTAAACTTGTGTGAAATCGGTTTCTTAACATAAAGTAGAGCTCAACTTGATCAGTAATATACATATCAAGTTACTTGAATTCAATTCATGTCTAGCTCGATGGAAATTCAAACATAATTTGAAAAATATTATGTTCCGTACAGCTTGGTTCATTTATATTTCAGCTTTACCTACAATATTGGGCTTTGTGCCCAATTAACTACTTCAAAGGGTAGTTCGAGTTATGCTCATCCACCAATTTGAAGTATAATTATTTAAGATGTTAATCACATATGAAAAGTCTTTAAAAAAATTGTCCCAAAATCAACTTTTTGGAAATTTGGGCCTTGTTTGTTTATATTTTCAAGAGTCTATTTCTATTTTCCAACTATTCATAAAAGTGGAATTATATTTTTTCATAAAATTTTCAATGGAAATCATCATTTTCATTTTTTATTTTTCACGTAAAATATCTCAAACCTATAATTTATATTATCAAACCTATATACTACTCTACATCACTCATCAATCATTATTCTCATATTTTAACTCAATTATACATGTGTGATCCACCACTATTAACTCTATCTACTTAAAATATTATTATTTTTAAATTATATATGTCTAATGGGACCCACCACCTACAATCTTACAAATATAATATTATAAATTAAAATTAAAATATTGAGAGTGGACCCTATCATCATCAACTTTTTAATTGTTATATACATAAAATAATATTTCAAAACTACTCAAACAAACACAAACTTATTTTTCAACCCTACATAAAACACATTTCAATTCATTCATCCAAACATAATCTCAATTTTCACACGAAAACCAATAAATCAACATTCTAATTCCAACTCCAGAAACTGGAAATGGACCATTAAAACATAAACAAACATGTTGATGTTTTAGTTAGTCCTTTTCTTAAGGGAGCTGCTATTAATACCCCCAAAACCTATCTATACACCCTCTCTTCTTAATACACACATCTCCCTATTAAAAATAAAATATATACTTAATACACCCCTTATTCTTCCTCAATTTACCCTTCCCCCAATTAAAAACCTAATAATATTATAAAAATTTATTGATATAATAATTAAAAAGCTAAAAAATCGCCTTTACTCATTAGGAAGAAGTAAATGTTTCAACTCAATACTTAAAAAAGTCCCAACTGTGGAGTAAGATTTACGTGTCACAATAAATAAAATTAAATTGATTGATAACAATGGAGATGGATATTTATATCGTGACAGGAAAATGCTCATAATTTTGTGACAGGGAAGAGCACATTGTGACAGATCAGGATTTGATGGCCCTTGGACCAGTGACCCTCTGAAATTTGACAATTCTTACTTTGTGTAAGATATTCGATACAAATTCTTACTCAAGGAAAATATTGTACAATAGTTGTTCAAGTTCCAAATGTCGAACTCGCTTCATTTATGGTTTCATAATTTGCATGCATATGTGATAAACAGGGATCTTCTTAGGAGATTCAGAAGGTTTGCTAAAACTACCTAATGATAAAGCTCTCATGGAGGATCCACAATTTAGGAAATATGTCGACCTTTATGCTAAGGTAAAATAATCTAGTGTACTTTGAAACGTTCTCCACTTTTAACATTAAGTTCTGTTGCAACCGCTGATGTTAGGTTTTTATAATATTATTAGGTTTTTAATTGGGGGAAGGTTAAATTGGGGAAAAGTAAGGGGTGTATTAAGTATATATTTTATTTTTAATTGGGAGATGAGTGTATTAAGAAGAGGGAGTGTATAGTTAGATTTTGGTGGTGTTAATAGCGGCTCCATTTTCTTAAATTGAATTCATCTTCTACTTCGTATTAAACAATATTCTTTCTTTTTATATATAAAGAATGTAACATCGAATATATCACTATTTTTCTTAACATTATCGAATAAAACGTCTTTGTTTCTTAAATTGAATTCATCTTCTACTTCGTATTAAACAATATTCTTTCTTTTTACATATAAAGAATGTAACATCGAATATATCACTATTTTTCTTAACATTATCGAATAAAACGTCTTTGCTTCTGCATTCCAAGCATTTAGCAAACATAATTAAGACAGATGAATAACTTGCTAAATTAACTTCATGCAAAATAAATATTACCATTTTTCACCAGATTGTAGCCCAAAAATATAATGCTCAAACATCTAATAAAATTAAATAGGAGTATTCATGAAAAAGAAAATTGCAATTCATGGTAGATTCCCAAAATAGAACCAGTGCTTATGGATTCCAGGTCCCTGCTACAAATCCACCATGGTGAAGAATAACAATCTCAAAGGCTAATCTATATATTTTTCACGCAGCAAACTGAATCAAAAATACGCTTCAACCGTCAATCACGAAAACACTTCTTCACTTGCCTCCATGCCTACCCTTAGCATTCTTAGAATTGAAGGACCTAAAATACAAAGAAGAATTAGTGTCTTTTGGACAATAATCAATGGAGCAAAGAGGACTGACTACCAAGCTTCTGTTTGTCGACTCACTTGTTACCAGATTTGCCTGAAAATTGACCACCAGATTTAGGGGTCTGCTGGTTCGGCTTTTTACCAGGTGGAGTTTTTCCAGCTGGTTTTGAAGGGAAAGGAGTTGCATTGTGACCCTTCTTGTTACCTACACAAAAGATTTGCTTTTAACACATTGCATTTATCTTAATTGACAAATTCCTTTTTGGAAGGTTGAGCAACTGATAACATGGTAAATTACAAAAACTACACTTGAGTTTTAGAATTACTAAAATAATCTAATCATCTTTCAAATTACAAATCCCATACAGTATTATAAACACTCTTGAGCTTTGCGTTTTCTTATCAAACTAACCCTCTAAAGGTACAAATTGTAAAAAAAAAATTGTAGTTCTCATAGATAGTTGGGTTTTTTTGTAATTAGACAGAACCTCAATGGTACATTTTGTAATTAACCCTTGATAATATCAAGGGTAAATAAACAGTTACATTACAAACAATTTCTGCTCTAAACACTATAGAAACAGTCTAATCACCAAAAGCATAGACGCTAAACAAATGCATAAGTTATAGCAAAATATAAAAAAATTAAAAAAGGGATGAAATTGGAACCTGTCTTCTCAGGTGTAGATGCTTTAGGTTTCTTTGCAGAAATAGGAGTTTGCTTTGCAGATTCAGCTGGTCTTTTCTTTGATTGCTGCACGTTCTGTGCAAATATATGCTCAATTATGTCAGAGAGCGAAACTGTTGATGGATATCAACAAATATTAATTCATGGGGTGCAAGAATCAACATTTAGAGTGCAATTAGCAACAAGTAGAGAGTGCAGTAATACCTTTGGAAGCTCTTCCTCACTGGAATCATCCTCTTCAGAATCCTAAAAACCGCATCAAGATTTGTATCAGTGATATATCCACAAAAACATTTCATTTTTCAAAAGCATAACAAATTACCAATGTTCACTAAAGCAAACAAACAAAATCAGGGAATTAACCAGACAAAACAGAACACCCCAGATATTAGAACAAAGACGTACTTCTCCAGAGACATCATCACTAGAATCCCCCTGTGCTAATCCATCAAGTGCCATTTCCTCATCAGAATCAGATTCGTCATCATCCTCATCGTCATCAGAGTCAGACTGCTCTTCTTTCTTAGTTGTAGCCTTAGCAACAGCAGCGCCATTAGCAGGCTTAGCAGCAGCAGCAGGACCTTTAGCGGCCTTAGCATCTTCAGACTTGGGCTTAATCTCACCTAAGAAATTTTACAAAAGCATTATGAAAGCTTGTATCTTTAGGGATAGTTACAAAAACTATCCCTGAGATTTGGGTTAATTACAAAAAAAAAGACGAATTTCAAAATTACAACAAAAAAGCCTGAACTTTGATTCTATCCTAAATGCAAGGGGATAACTGAAACATTTTTACAAATGTAAAAGGGGTGTTTAAAAATGTTTTTGCTTATGAAAGGGTAAATTGTAACACAGAATCAAACCTAAAAGGGGCTTTTGGAATTTTCAACAACCTCTGGGTTTTTTTGTTATTAGTTCAAACCTCAGGGTATTTTTTGTAATTATCCCTATCTTTCATGACTATAATATACTAAAAGCAATCCATACAAAAGAGAGTGTTACCATTTTCTTGATTGCCAACAAGCTCATCCTCAGATTCATCCTCAAAATCATCAGACAAATCTTCACCATCTAGAATATGGACAATTAAGATGTGCAATTAATACAAGACAATCATCTGATACAAGACCAAAAAACATGAAATATTCAACATCACATGGTATAAAGAAGCATATGCACCTGAAACTGGATCATCAGCAATATAGCCAATGAAGTACACACTCCCATTTTTCCAATCATGGGAGAGTTCAAATTCCCTCTCAAATACCAAATCAAACATCAATTGAGTCCTGTCTTCGGCTGAAAGAGAACCGATAATGAAGTTTTTACCATCAATTTTCATCCGAAGGGGAACATTCTTGGCTGCTTTGGCATCCTTCACCTCACCCAATGCTGCCTGGATAAGAATTACAAAATTTAGCAAACATTTTAAAAGCCCATAAACTTGGGATCAAAAGTAAACAGCTGAAAGCTTGGTAAAGTTAGACAAAACATCTCTAACCTGTGAGATATGAATCAGTTTTCCAAATTCGGGTTGGACCTTAAGTGGTACCCCAGGTTTGACTTCAACTCCTGTAAAGTAAAGTAACAGTGCGAATAAGAACATAGAAACTAATAGCAAGTAGGTATGAAATACATGTGGAATACCAATGTTTTATTAGCTTATGCAGAAAAACAATCCATCATTACAAGAACACATCAAAAAAAGTGTGGTATAAAATTATACTACAATCCATGTCACACACACTCCCTCAAAAAATAATGCCACACACACACAAACGGTATTAAAAAAATTCAGGCAGCTATCAAATAAACGATTCTTCGCGCGGTAATAAAGAAAAAGAAGATTAAATATATCAGAAAACTGACAAGCGGCTTAGCTACCCACAAAAATATATCAAACAAAAGAGAGACCATCAACCTATAGAACCCTAAACACTCTCAAGCCATCAGATTTAAACATAAAATTATGCATCAAGGAACATCACTGCCTTGAATATAATTCAAGAATTGAAAGCGTACCCCAAAACTCCATTTTCTTTCAGAGAATTTTGCTAGCAAACGAGAGAAATAGTTGTTCGGATAGGGAGATTTTCAGAGTTTTGAAAGAGGCTGGAAACAAAGGCGGGGTTTAGAAGGGTTTTATAGGAGACTGGCGACAACAAATAGGGTTTATTTATCTGACTGCACTGAATTAGGGTTTTTCAATAAAGGAGAGATATGTTTGTTTTTTCCTTTTCGGATTTAATTCTATTGGGCTGCTTTTTGATTTAGATGGGCCTATTAAGCTGGGCTAAATTCTTGGATATTAATTTTTTTATTTTATGGGTTGAGTACACCTGTATGAACTTTAAAAGGACACATTTGGGATGACTTCTCTAATTCTCTTGCGTGTTTGGGCTTGAATTAGAGAAGACGAGGGACCATATAAGTTATAACAAAACTTTTCAAGTTTCTAAAATAACTCAAATAAAAAGTTCTTATATTCATACTGTATTGAAATCCCGTTTATAATATTGATAAATAATAATATAGTAAATTATTCATAAAATGTTTTTGTAATTTTATTCCTATTTAATAAATTTATACAAATATTACTTGGTTTCTCTATCTTTTCAATATAAACATATAATTAGATTATTTACTTTTATGGATAATTCATTTGAAACCTTCCAACATAAAAGTATTGTTTTCAATATAATCAAGACATCGTTGAAGTATTTTTACATTATTCTAAATAATACTCTAAATATGTTATGAGTATATTCAATTTATGTGAATGTTACATCTCCATTGTAAGTTATGTAAAATTTATTGTTGGGTTTTTAATTGCCCTCTTTAAGTTATCATATTTGTTGTATTATAAATAGTGAGTGAAAGTGATGAATGAAAGAGAACAAGAAAAGACAAGACAAAATCTTTGTTATCTCTACTACTCTCTTTATTGGTATTTCCTTACTCATTTATTCTACATATCTAGTAGTGTAATTTCTATTATATTATAACACGTTATCAGCACGATCAAGCTCTCCTTAAATTTGTTTGATCATGTTATTTACTAGAATTGTCTATGCATGTAAAATTCTTTCTGTATACATCCATATATTTCTAACTTATTTAATATAACCGAGTAGGTTTTGTCATCATTTTTATAAATTCACCAATATGCATAGGTATTCTAAAACCATAGATTTATCTATTGATCACAATTTAACAGTTTGGAATATTTTTCATTAGCATTTTGGCACGATTTACAATGCATATTTCTTGTTTCACTTTGTTGTGTTAATTTAATTACATTATACCAACATATTTAATAATGTATTAATGTGCATCCTAATTTAGTTTTTGCATTAATAGATTATTATGACCATACAAAATATTTAATTGTGTTGATCATTATTATTATTATTCTAATTTTGTGTATACGGCAATTGTAAATTTATTGTTTAATATTTTTGTAATATTATTGATAGTTGGTAGTGTTATATGTCTTTTTTATTAATAATTGTGTATTGGTGTTCTCTTTATTGAATAGTAATGGCAAACCTAAACAAATTGGACTTCACCCCGTTGGACATCTCCGGTCGAAACTATTTACCATGGGTTCTTGATGCCGAACTACATCTAGCCGGAAACGGTTTAGGTGATGCCGTGAAAAAAAATAACAAATTATCCCCGCAGGATAATGCTAAAGCTATGATCCTTCTTAGACACCATCTCCATGAAAGTCTAAAGAATCAATATCTTACAGTGAAAAGCCCTTTAGAACTCTGGAAGAGTCTAAAAGACCGTTTCGACCACCAAAAAATTGTTATACTCCCTCGTGCAAAGTATGAATGGATGCAATTAAGGTTGCAAGATTTTAAAACAGTCAGTGATTACAATTCGAGCATGTTTAGAATTGTATCTAAACTACGATTATGTGGATCAACTGTTACTGATGAAGATATGCTGGAGAAAACTTACTCCACTTTTCATGCATCTAATGTCATACTCCAGCAGCAGTATCGACAAAAGGGTTTTACTACATATTCTCAACTTATTTCATGTTTATTGGTGGCTGAAGAAAACAATGATTTGTTTATGCAAAATGACCAAGTCCGACCCACAGGATCAGCTCCATTACCTGATCCAAATTCAACATTCCCTGAAGTGAATGTTATCTCCTCCAGTCGAGGGAGTGGATGAGGACGTGGTCACACTCGTGGTCGTGGTCGAGGTCGTGGACATAGTGTTGGACATCACAACACATGGATGAATCCCAATTTTCATGGAAATAAAGGAAAGAATCCAAATAAAAATAATCCACCGAAAGCATCTACACCTAACTATGAAAACTGCTTGTTATAGGTGTGGAATGACTGGACATTGGTCTCGTACCTGCCGTATAGCACCACATCTAGTGAAGTTATATTTAGCCTCAAAAGAAAAAGAAAATGAAAAAGGTGTAGAAACTAACTTGATTGAAGGAGAAGGCTCTGATAAAACCCATCTAGATGTATCGGATTTCTTTGAAGATCCGAATAAAGATTTGCCAGATTTTGGATTGAACCCCTCAAGTTTTCCAATAACGGGGATGGAGTTTATTGACTAAGTTTGTGATCTTATATTTAAGTACTTTATCGTTTAGTTAATAATACTCTCGTTGTAATAGTATTTATTAAACAATAAATAAATTGTTACTGTAAGTCCAAACGGCTATGATAATCTAGAGGGGGGGTGAATAGATTATCTCCATCTTTTCGATTTCGCCCTCTTTTTTGAACCGAATGCTCAAAGACAATAATAAAGGTGTGGAATGTAAACAACACGCGTCAATTTATAGAGGTTCAACCCACCTAGGGCCTAATCCTCTACCACCCCAGTATATCCGGGATGGATTTCAAAAAGAAAAAAGATTTTATTAATTTACCACAAATTAATACAACACCAACTTACAACAACACCTTGAAGAGCACCACACTCTTCTTCAACACCACCTTTGAGATTACCACAATCTCTCTTGAAGATTACCACAATCTCCAACGGCACCTCAGTGAAGATTACCACAATCTTCAACCTCAAGAATACCAAATTCTTCAACACCTCAATAAGAAGATTACCACAATCTTCTCACACCTAACACCTAGATCACCCAGTGTGTTCTTACCACAAGAACACTCACAAGGATATCTTGTGTTGAATGATTACCCAAAATCCAAGATTACAACTCGATAATGAATTATACAATTAAGTGCAAGTGTAATCAAGAATAGCCTAGACCTCAAGGATGTGAAAGTGATAAGCTAGGCAAATTACAACAAGAATAATAACAATGAAAGACCAAGTGTTTGCTTGAGTATATCTTGTTGTGTTGTGTTGTTCTCTCTTATAGTTGTGCTTTAAATCTTTCTCTATTTATAGGAGATGATTGATACTTGATAGGCTCCTCTTGGAATCTGATATCTACAAAAAAAATTGCAATTAAAATCAAGATTATAGCTGTTAGAAATCAATTCCACGATTTAGGGAAAAGTTGTCTGCTGCACAACGGTTAGAATTTTGCTGTCAAACCATAGAGCGACCGGTCGTGCACAAATAGATGTTTGAAAATGAGAATACACATTTACACAGGCGGCCGGCCGACGTCTACCTCGGCCGTCGGCGTCTACCTCGGCCGAGGTCGACATCTACCTCGGCCGGTCGACGCCGACTCAACCGGTCGCACAAACTAAAAATCGAAGGGCGGGAGTTCTGTTTCAATTTTGCTCCAGTGCACGGCCGCCTCTATAGGTCGATCGCCGTCGACGGCAACCCGTTGCCCTATAGGGCGACCGGTTGCCCTGACCATTTTCTCGCAAACATGAAGTTTTTGTTTTCCTCAACTTTCAGTGCGGGTTGCCCTATACGGCGACGGTTGACCTCAAAACAAAAGTGTTATCCAATTTTATATCGAAAATAAACTTCAAGAAATACTCCGAAAAATAGTGAAAATATTTTAGACCGATCGGGAGTATTAGGACAACATTTAGAAACATTGTTTTGGTGTAAAAATACATTAACAGAAAATCATTAAAAGTGTTGTCCAATTTTGTCAAAAATAAAACTTGAAGAAATACTCCGGAAAATATTAAAACCATTTTAGATCATTTAGGAGTATTTGGACAACCTTTAAAACCATTGTTTTGGTGTAAAATCAAAATTATGATAAAACCATTTATCAAACAGTCTCCCCCTTTTTGATGATTACAAACTAAAATAATTTTAACGAGGTCGATTTTGAAAACAAAACAATTTTACCGGTTAAAGAGAACTATCCGTTGTGAGCGACAACATTCCATGCAATAAAAACACATGGATGGGATTAGAGATATTCAAACACATATAGCAAATGCTCCCCCTATCAACATGCACAACAAGAGTTATATAGAAGCAACTTAAACATAAGCTAAAATATTAGCTTTTCGATATTGAGCTTAAGTATCAATAACTTAAAAGCTCCCCCTGTCAAAGAGACATCATTAGAAACATATATAAGTCCATACTACAACCAATGGACCAAGAGTCATACACAACTTATGGCTTTAGGAAGGCATATCTTATAGCTTCTTTTCGTTTGAGCTTATCTTAGCTTCTTTGAGCTAAAGAGCTCATAACATGTTTCTCCCCCTTTGGAATCATCAAAAAGAATGTTAGCACGATAAATACATCATATATTCATATCAAAGTGCGCAACTAAACCGATGTACCGAGCTATTTGAACATTGAAGCTTATAAACCAAATAGGAGGGAAAAGTCGAATCATACGACTTGAAGAAGCTTATGAAAACTCAATTGATAAGCAAAACATGATCTCTATAAATATATAAGACTTTTGAAATCGAGAGAATCATGTAGGTGATGAATTTTTCATTGAAACATTTTATCGAACACTTGGCGGGCGTCAAAAATTGAAAAAGATATATATAGCCCTTGTAAATAAAATCAAGCCAAGTTTTTCATCACCAAATGCAATTTAATAAATATCATTCATCAACAATCAATAATCTCATCGCATACATATATAATTTGCAACAAGAAATAGACATTTAAACCAAGTTCTCAAGGGTTCAACCCAATTGAGCTAAAGAGAGTGATTCTTACCATTCGACGGTAAAGATGAGCAATGATGATGATAATCGAGCTAGACAATCCCCAAAGTATGAACTTTATGCAACAAAACACATTTGAAGTGAATTGTGTGTGAAATTGACGAAGGGGATGAAAAATGGCAAAAATGATGTAAAATGACTAAGGCATTGGACGTAAGCGGTTTTTATCCAAAAATTAGCTTAGGGCGACGATTCTTTTGAGGGCGACCGGTTGCCCTCAACCCCATCACCCACTGTCTTGCCAGGTTTTTCAAAATCCGAATTTTGATCCAAAAATCCGATTTTTCGCCCCTAAGTTTTAAAAACGTGCAAAATGCAAACGTAGACCTCATTCAATATACATTATGTCATAATCAAGCTTGAAATGAGGTAAAATACTCGGCGGTTAACGAAAACAATCCGCGAGTTATCCTTGAGACGGAATTAAACACATCTCAAGTTTTTGTTAAAACATGCAATCCCTTAACAATTATATCGAATCTCAATATATTTAGTTCGATTATGACGAACCATAGTTTGAATAATTTTGACCGGACTTGTTATCCCGAAAAATAAGAACGTTTTAAAGCTTTGGATACAACAAGTCATAAGAAGAAGTGCCTTTCAAATATTTGAAAATTTCTTTTAACGGCACTTTAATGAGATTCGTTGGGATATTTTTTAAGTCGAGCATATAGACATAAGGCATATGGAATATCGAGTCTATAGGAATAATACAAGAAAACTACCTCGAATTTATTTGTCAACCGGCATGCCTTTCTCAACCTTTGTCAATCTTTTCATTGGTAGTCATAGAGGTTGAGATGATTCTTCCTTCTTCAATGCCTAACTCCTTCAAGAGTTCTTTTGAAATATAACCATCTACTTGGCATTGAATAATTTGAAGTCAAGCAAGAAATTGAGCTCCCCCATCATGCTCATTTCAAGTACACCTTGCATCAACTTGGAGAAATATCTTGCACAAATATTCACTAGTAGTACCAAAAATATCCTCATAAATATGCACAAGTAAACAATCTTGCCCTTTTTCAAAAACAAAGAGAGTAGTATCAACTTTACCTCTTGTAAAATCATTTAGCAAAAATAGCTAAGTCTATCATACCATACATGGGGTGCTTGTTTTAAACCATACAATGCCTTTTATAAAAATCATTTGGCCTAGAAAAATTTAAAGCCCCGGAGGTTGTTTTACATATACTTCTTCTTGAATAAAACCATTGAGAAAATTGGATTTAACATCCATTTGGTAAAGTTTGAAATTTTCTTAAAACAATAATGGGCAAGTAAAATGCAAATAGCTACTAAATGTGCTATGAGTGCAAATGTTACATCAAAATCAATTACCTTCTTCTTGAAAATACCTTCGAGCTACCAACCTCGCCTTAGTTCGACCAATGTTGCCTTGGTCATCGAGTTTGTTCCGGAATACCCTTTTTGTCTTCTTCATTACTATCATCATAGGGCATCCAATTGATCTAAGGTGTTCATAATAGAACATTTACATCCAAATATTTTGAGATAACAATATTTGGAGTACTTCATTTCTCATCTATACAACTTGACAAACTCATTAACGGCATCGCTTATATAAGCAAGAAAAAATAGCCCAAGTGTAAAAACATGCCTCAATCATCAATCACAAAATATCTTGCAAAAGAGCATAGTAGGAATAGACACTATATATATATAGACCATGAAGCAAGAAACACATACTATGCATTTAGAATATCATCAAGAGTCTAATAAATCATTCAAGTTCAAATAAGCTTAAGAAAGCTATAAAATGTCTCTTTTGAATTTTGAAAATCCGATAGCATATAGTTGAGACCTAATTTAAAAGAAGTATTTGAACAAGAGTTGACAAAGCAAATATGTGCAATCAAATATCGAATAGTGCCTTTTTTTTAAAAAAAAAATTTAAAAATCCTCTTAATGGCACTTGTATGAAATACTATGAAAAACAAGCACATAGGCACATGGCAATACATATATCGAGTCTATAAGAGTAAGAATAACACAAGTAAACGTACCTCGATAATTAATGCCTTTCTTGACAAATAATGACGTAAATGGCCATATGTGAAAATATGTAGATCCTACACAATTCTTAAAACAAATCTAGCACAAATCATAATGATAAAAGTGTAGGCTAAAAGATATCACAAGTAAGCTCATGACATAAAAATCCATAAGAGATGATAACACACTATAGTCTACAAAAGTGCACAAGAGTTTTAAAGACATCATATAAGGTCTTCTTTTTCAAAAATATTTTAAAAGCACAAATATATATTGAAGACCTTAATTAAAAAAAATAAATATTTGAAAACTCATTTTGCAATTAATACACAAATAAAAGCATGCATAAAAATAAAATGCATATTTAACTAGGGAGATACGGGTTACCAATTACGCCATTTTAATGGGTTGTGCCGTTCCCATTGTTGATGATATCTTCCCTTTGAGAAGTCACTTTGTTGATGATGACTTCTTTGATTACTCCATTTCCAATGTTTGTTGCCTTCCCATTGTTGAAAGTCTCTTCTTCTTTGAAAATCATCTTGTTGATGATGTCTTTGTCATTTCCAAGGATTGTGTTCTTCCCATTTTTGATTATATCCTCTTCTTGGAAATTGGCTTTGTCGAAAATAGTTTCTCCTTCTTTGATCAAATGAAACGGTCATTTGATGTCTTCTTGGCGGTATAAATTTTCTTCGATCATTATTTCAGGGTACCTAATATGACATTGTTTTGTGGTACCCTCATGTGTTTTGGGTCCTTTGGGATTAGTCTTGAGACTTTTAGGTCTCCAACAATAATTAGAGCTATTTCTAGCCCGACAAGTATTTACCGTATGACCCTTTTTACCGCAATAAAATCATGTAATAATTCTAGGACCATAATGACCAACGTCTTAGAGACTTGATTCTTTTTCATGTGATTGACACCCCTTAGGCTTATGATCAAGTTCTAGTTTCAATTATCACAACAATCAACAATATTGGTCATTCTATCGACTCAAGTTGGATTTAGATAAATCATTTTTCAAGCAATTTATATCCTCAACAAGAGTACTATTTTCTTTCTCAAGGTTTCTAACCTTGTCAAGAGTGGTGGTGTGAGCACATGATAGTGATTCATAGGAAGTAAATAAACTATCCTTATCATTTTTTAAAACAATGAATTCCTTTTTCAAATATTTGTATTTAACAAGTAAATTTTGGAATTCATCTTGTAGTTCATCAAAATCATTTTGCAAATCACTATAATCATTATCATAGGAAGTAGAGGGTTTAGAACTTACCTCGTTTTCTTCTTCGATGCCTATGAGGCATTGTTCAACTTCTTCATCATGGGAGGTTGTAGAAGGCTCATCCCATGTTGTTGGATTTGATGTTGTATCCATTTGTGAAGTAGATGTTTTTGAGTTGCTCCTTTCATTTGCATACACTTCATAGATGGCTTCTAATTTTTGCCATACTTCATGTGTCGATCGAATACCTACAACATGATCAAATTCCAAAGTAGTAAGTGAACAATACAAAATACTAAGAGCTTTACCATTTAAGGAGATGAATCTCTTCTCTTCATCATTGAGCTCTTTGAAGCCTTTAGAGGTGTGTAGTGTATTCTTCGTCGGAATGGATTCTCCATTGATGACGGTGTTCCAAATATCGAACCCGCAACTTTGTAAATAGCATTCCATTCTTTCTTTCCAAAATGTAAAATTTTTGGAATCAAATAGTGGTGGCTTGGTGGTGGATGTGCCGGTAAGATGAGCTTCGTTCGTAGCCGACGATCGTTCCTCTTCACTCGCGATGTGAAACGAGCTTGCCAAAGAGTTTGGCTCTGATACCACTTGTAAGTCCAAGCGGCTACGATAATCTAGAGGGGGTGAATAAATTATCTCCATCTTTTCGATATCACCCTCTTTTTTGAACCAAATGCTCAAAGACAATAATAAAGGTGCAGAATGTAAACAACACACGTCGATTTATAGAGGTTCAACCCACCTAGGGCCTAATCTTCTACCACCCCAGTATATCCGGGATGGATTTCAAAAAGAAAAAAGATTTTATTAATTTACCACAAATTAATACAATACCAACTTACAACAACACCTTGAAGAGCACCACACTCTTCTTCAACACCACCTTTGAGATTACCACAATCTCTCTTGAAGATTACCACAATCTCCAACGGCACCTTGTGAAGATTACCACAATCTTCAACCTTGAAGAATACCAAATTCTTCAACACCTCAACAAGAAGATTTCCACAATCTCCTCACACCTAACACCTAGATCACCCAAGTGTGTTCTTACCACAAGAACACTCACAAGGATATCTTGTGTTGAATGATTACCCAAAAATCCAAGATTACAACTCGATAATGAATTATACAATTGAGTGCAAGTGTAATCAAGAATAGCCTAGACCTCAAGGATGTGAAAGTGATAAGCTAGGCAAATTACAACAAGAATAATAACAATGAAAGACCTCTATTTATAGGAGATGATTGATACTTGATAGGCTCCTCTTGGAATCGATATCTACAAAAAAATTGCAATTAAAATCAAGATTATAGTCATAGAAATCAATTCCACAATTTAGGGAAAAGTTGTCTGTGCACAACGGTTAGAATTTTGTCATCAAACCATAGGGCGGCCGTCACAAGACAAATAGATGTTTGAAAATGAGAATACACATTTACACAGGCGCGGTCGACGTCTACCTCGACCGGTCGACGTCGACTCAACCGGTCGCACAAACTAAAAAATCGAAGGGCGGAGTTTTGTTTCAATTTTTGCTCCCAACCTGGCCGCCTATAGTCGACCGAGTCGACGGCAGACCCGGTTGCCCCTATAGGGCGACCGGTTGCCCTCTGACCATTTTCTCGCAAGCATGAAGTTTTCTTTTTCCTCAACTTTCGTGCGGGTTGCCCTATACGGCGACGGTTGACCTCAAAACAAAAGTGTTATCCAATTTTATATCGAAAATAAACTTCAAGAAATACTCCGAAAAATAGTGAAAATATTTTAGACCGATCGGGAGTATTAGGACAACATTTAGAAATATTGTTTTGGTGTAAAAATACATTAACAGAAAATCATTAAAAGTGTTGTCCAATTTTATCGAAAATAAAACTTGAAGAAATACTCCGGAAAATATTAAAACCATTTTAGATCATTTAGGAGTATTTGGACAACCTTTAAAACCATTGTTTTGGTGTAAAATCAAAATCATCAAAATCATGATAAAACCATTTATCAAACAATTACGTTTAATATATTGTTCTCATCAAATATTTTTTTTATTTATTTAGACCAAGCGATGACTAGATTCAATGGTGAAGAGTTGTGCCTTATCGATAGTGCTACCACTCACACTATCTTAAAAAAATAAAAAATATTTTCATAATATTCAAATGGAAAAGAAAATTGTAACTACTATATCAGGTTACTAATATAATAGAGGGTTCCGGAAGAGCATCCATCTTGTTACCCAAAGGGACAAGGATCAATATAAAAAATGATTTATACTCTAGTAAGTCTCAAAGAAACTTACTTAGCTTTAAAGATATTCGGCAAAATGACTACCACATCGAGACATGTAATAAAGATGATACTGAATATCTATGTATTGTATCTTATAAACTGGTCATAAAAGGATCTTAGAAATGATACAATATTATACACCTGGATTATATGGCACATATATTGATCCAATTGAATCAAATAATGTCACTAACCAGAAGTTAGTTGATCATAAAATATTTTCCTTGTGGCACGAAAGGTTAGGTCACCCAGGTGAAACAGTAATGTGTAGAATTATTGAAAGTTCACATGGGCACCCACTTAAAAACCTGAAGATTATTAAAATTAATGATTTAACTTGTGCGGCTTGTTCTCTTGGAAAATTTGTAAAAAGGCCGTCTCAAATAAAAGTGAATATGAAATCTTCTATGTTCCTTGATCGAATTCAAGGTGACATATGTGGGCCTATTGTACCATCATCTGGACCATTTAAATATTTTATGGTATTGATAGACGCATCAACGAGGTGGTCACATGTTAGCCTTTTGTCAACTCGAAATGTTGCGTTTGCAAAGCTTTTAGCCCAAATTATTAAATTAAGGGCTCATTTTCCAGATTATCCCATAAAGAAAATTAGAATGGATAATGCTGGAGAATTTACATCTAAACCTTTCAATGATTATTGTAAGTCGCTTGGGATAACAGTAGAGCACCCAGCAGCTCATGCACATACTCAAAATGGACTTGCAGAAGCACTAATTAAAAGGTTACAAATGATAGCTAGCCCACTGCTAATGAGGTCTAGACTACCTGTCTCTGCTTGGGGACATGCAGTTTTACATGTTGCATCTTTAATTAGGCCTAGACCAACTGCTTATCATAAATTATCTCCATTAGAACTTGTCTCTGGAAGAGAACCTGATATTTCACATATAAAGGTATTTGGATGTTCTATGTATGTACCTATGCTTCCTCCACAACGTACCAAAATGGAACCACAAAGAAGGTTGGGAATCTATGTAGGCTTTGAGTCCCCTTCAATTATTAAATATCTAAAACCCATGACAGGTGATCTATTTACAACTAGATATTTAGATTGTCACTTCGATAAATCAAAATTTCCAACCTTAGGTGGAAATGAAAAGGAGATACTCAAACAAGAAATCATGTGGAATAATTTTCCCATGAATATTTTAGATCCAAGAACATATCAATGTGAACTAGAAGTTCAAATAATTATATATTTGCAAAATATTGCAAATCAACTGCCAAATGCATTCACTGATACTAAGAAAGTGATGCAATCTCATGTACCAGTTGAAAATGTTCCAGCTCATTTAGAAATTCCTATTGAAATATTTAAACGTATAGCAAGTGAATCTCAAGAACGCCGGAAGTGTGGTCGACCATTAGGATCTAAAGATTCGAACCCTCGAAAGAGGAGTTCAAACCCTCGAAAGGGGGAAGAACTTTTCAAAGTTGTTCAAACAGATAATCATAAGACTACAAGTCTTATCCACAATAAAATAATCCCAGAAGAGACTTTGCCTGAAGATAAGATTCCATAAGATATTTTATCAGAAGGTTTAGAAAATAAAGACATGGATAAGATAGAAGAAAATTATGAGATAACGATCAACTATGTCAATACTGGAATTGGATGGTACATACATGAAGTACCTATTGATGACAGTTTTGCATATTCGATTGCCATGGATATCGCAGATGAAGATGACTCTGAACCAAGATCAATTGAGGATTGTCAACATAGAAGTGACTGGAAAAGTTGGAAACAAGCAATACAAGATGAACTTGACTCGTTAAATAAGCGAGGGGTATTTGGACCAATTGTTCAAACACCTAAAGATATTAGACCAGTTGGCTATAATGGGTTTTCGTGAGAAAATGAAATGAATGCAATGAGGTTGTAAGGCATAAAGCCAGACTGGTTGCACAAGGCTTTACACAAAATCCAGGAATTGATTATACAGAAACATATTCCCCTGTAGTCGATGCTATTACTATTAGATTTCTTATTAGTTTTGCAGTTGCAGAACAACTCCAAATGCGTCTTATGGATGTCGTAACTGCATATCTGTATGGATCATTAGATACAGAAATTTATATGAAAATCCCAGAAGGATTAAAAATGCTCGTAGCATTTCAAACAAAACCTCGCCAATTGTACTCCATAAAATTGCAAAGATCCCTTTATGGTCTTAAACAGTCAGGACAAATGTGGTACAATCGTCTTAGTGAATACTTACTAAAGAAAGGATTTACAAATAATCCTATAAGTCAATGCGTGTTTATTAAGAGGAATAAATCCGAATATGTAATTGTACCCATATATGTTGATGATTTAAATATCATTGGAACTCGAGAAGAGATTCAACAGGCTGCCGATTACTTAAGAAATGAATTCGAAATGAAGGACTTAGGTACTACAAGGTATTGTCTCGGCCTTGATTGAACGCATACTAAGAATGGTATTTTTGTCCATCAATCGAATTACACAGAAAAGGTTCTAAAACGTTTTAATATGGATAAATCACATCCATTAAGTACACCGATGGTAGTACGATCGCTTAATTTAGAAAAAAACCCTTTTCGTCCTCGAGAAAACAATGAAAAGATATTAGGTCCTGAAGTACCATATCTAAGTGCTATAGGTGCTTTAATGTATCTTGCAAATAATACCCGACCAGATATAGCCTTTTCAGTTAATTTATTAGCAAGATATAGTTCTCACCAACACGCGTATTAATCGAACGGCAGTATCAAACACATTCTACGTTATTTACGTGGAACCAGTGACATGGGATTATTTTATCAAAAGTTCAAGGATCCTACAACTGTAAGTTTAGTAGGGTATGCGGATGCATGATATTTATCTGATCCACATAAAGCTATATCTCAGTCAAGCTATTTATTCATGTATGGTGGAACAACCATATCTTGGCGTTCAACTAAACAAACTTTAGTAGCCACATCTTCAAATCATGCAGAATTAATTGCATTATACGAAGCAGGAAGAGAATGTATTTGGCTCAGGTCCATGATCCACCATATACAAGATTCTTGTGGACTCCAGTTGAGTTCGAAGAATCCAACAGTGATATACGAGGATAATGCAGCTTGCATCGCTCAAATTAAAGAAGGATACATTAAAGGTGATAGAACCAAACATATATCACCTAAATTTTTCTCCACCCATCAACTTCAAAAGGAAGGAAAGATTAATGTTTGTCAGATTCGATCTGATAAAAACTTAGCAGATTTATTTACAAAATTGCTACCTACGAAAGTGTTTAAATCTCTTATACAAAATATCGGTATGCGACGTATCAGAGATATATGCTAAGTTAAGGGGGGGAATTATATACTGTACTCTTTTTCTCTTAGTCTGGTTTTTATCCCATAGGGTTTTATCATGCAAGGTTTTAACGAGGCAGTATATTATGAGATGTACATCCAAGGGGGAGTGTTATGAGTATATTAAATATATGTGAATGTTACATCTCCATTGTAAGTTATGTAGAATTTATTGTTGGGTTTTTAATTGTCCTCTTTAAGTTATCATATTTGTTGTATTATAAATAGTGAATGAAAGTGATGAATGAAAGAGAACAAGAAAAGACAAGACAAAATCTTTATTATCTCTACTACTCTCTTTATTGGTATTTCCTTACTCATTTATTCTACATATCTAGTAGTGTAATTTCTATTATATTATAACAAAATACAAATTTTAAGGACCGATGAATTATTTTTGAATCTAGAACTTGTCCAATGGATTCGCTTTGTTGGCTAATTAAGCTATTAACATTTAACCAACGGCAAAATTATTTTTGTAGTCCTCTAAGCAGGAATGGATCTAGAATTTTTTATCATAGGAGCACAAATAAAAATAATTATAAGCTACATAAAAAATAATTAATGAGGACACACTATATCCTTTTAATCAATTAGTATAAAACTTTTAAAATTTTATATAATGCTATAATGTTCTTACAACCCAACCTAACATATGTTGTTTGTAAGGGCAGTCAATGCTGACCGGTGGGCTCAAATTCATGTTTTTATCTTTGTGGGCCCAAACGTGCCACATCAATCAAGAACAATTTATCATCTACTATTCATTATGGTTTTTTCAAATTCATTATTAAAAATGTATCTAATTATCAAATAATATCTATTTAATATGTATTTTTTTGTTTATCTTTATGTATAATTTCAATAAAATCAACGAAGTAATCATATATAATTAATTTAATTTTCATAAAATTATATTAGAAGCATCAATTTAATTTTTTCTTTGTCAATTTTTACTGTTGAAAATGTATTCATTGGGAAAAAAATAAGAAAAATAAAGGATAGTTAGAACATATCTTTTATTCCAAATGATGCTTCATTTTATATTTCACTGCACGGATGATTGTTACATGTATAAAAACTACCATATTAAGTTTGAAACATAAAACAAGCCTAAATTGTGGATTTTTATTATGATAAATTTTATACTAAATCGCAATCATTCATGAAGTGGAATAAGAGATAAACATCATTTTAGAACGGAATACCCCATCCAAGTTAGAACAAGTTTGGAAATTTAGATAAAGTTGGGAAGTTTTACAAACTGTCATTCCACTTCCAGCTTTAACAATGAATTAAAAGGAATAAGGAAAAAAACAAAAAGAAAAAAAAACAAATAATAGCAGGTGGTCTGGCCAACCTGGCCTAGAGTTGGCAGTGGGGCGGGGAATCCCCGTTCCCCACGGGGATCCGCCCCGAACGGGGCGGGGATTCCCCGAAATTTATATAATTTATTAATATTAAAAATTATTATTTTATATAAAAAATTAATTTTTTGCAAAAAAAATAAAATTAAAATGGGGAGCGGGGATTCCCCGCGGGGGCGGGGATCCCCACGGGGACAGGGATGGGGGGAAAATTTTCCCCGTTTGTATCGCGGAGACGGGGATTCCCCGCGATCGCGGGGATGGGGATCGCTCCCCCACCCCCGCCCCGTTGACATCCCTAACCTGGCCAACCTCCTCCACTCGTCTGGATTATCTGCCTTTTTCAATTCTTTCTTCTTCCTTTCCTCCTCATTTGTTCAATATCTTGACCAAAATTATGAATCATGAATCACCTCCACAATGGTAAAGTGGAATTCAAATTCAATATCTTGGTAAAGGATTAGTACCTTGGTAGCATAACAAGTCAATTAACTAATAAAAACTAGAGGTGATTTTAATTTGCCCCACAAACTTCGCGTGCTTTTCTACTTTGCCCACTTAACTTTAAATTATTCTATTTTACCAATTGAACTTTGCAAATTATTGCAGTTAACTTATAATTTTCAAATTTACCCCTCATTATCAGCAAATTGTATGTAGTCCCTACATCTCAAGCAATTATTTGGATCATTTTTTTCTCAAAATCTCCTCATCTTTAGTCATTATAATAATTGTATTAAATAATAGTAAATTTCATTAATAAACCTAGGGTATGATATCATTTTTAGATATAAAAAAATAAAATAACCATAAAAGACAAGGGGTAAATTTGCAAATTATAGACTAAGTGCAACAATTTGCAAAGTTCAAGGGGTAAAATAGAATAATTTAAAGTTAAGTGGCAAAGTAGAAAAATATGCATAGTTTGGGGGGCAAATTAAAATTACCTCTAAAAACTATGTCGCTGGCAAAGAAACAACATAAAGAGCAAATAAGTGATATAGTGACCAGAGAGAGGAAATTATAAAACATCTTAACGAATAGAAAGTTAGAAACCAATCTTATAGAGGTCTGAGAGAAAAAGGCACAAGATGCAAATTACTATATATATCTATATGATTAGTAATAGCTGATAGTCCAATAAAACAGTAAGCAAGGGGCAGAAAATACAAGAAGCTTCGAAAAATATTGGTAAGCATAGTCTCAAAATGGAAAGGCAAATAAAATTGACATTTCTCATTGCCAATGTTAGTGGAACCTCCAGGCTCCATGCATACTCTCAAAACTGTAACTATTAAGGAAGGCCATCTTAACAAAGGTGCTCTGGTTCACACACAAAAGAGCTCCTCCCGAAAAACTAGTTGACTTATTACATAATTTAGAAATCAGTAAGGGTACATTTGGATTGAGGGATTTCAAACCCAATGTATTTGAAAATGAATGGATTTCAAATATTTTGATCTGAAATCGTTCTCTTGTTTGGATGATGTGGATTTGTATCCATCGTAAAATTTGAAATTCATTGATTCGGATTTATAAGCCAAACAAGGGTGCTGATTTAACTAAGGATCTCAAACCCTTCAATCCCAAATCCCCGCCATCCAAATGCACCCTAATAAAATACCAATGACTAAACAACCGGACAATCAAGAGAGTTCAAATAGATCTTCGCTCGACTTTGATTCAAAATGGATTCTGATTCTGGTAACATGCGATCAAAACTGAAAAACATTTTGTTAGTATAGCAATGCCTTTACACAACAATTAATCAAAGGTCTTACCAGATGCAAAACCAAAACATTAACTATCTACTAACCTTGGCTAAGTGAGAATAGAGGAAATTTACTTTGGTTATCACAACGTATTTTGAGGCCTCCAATTTCGATATGGAGTTCACCCTAATGTCATTCTTAACTACCCATTTACAAGAACACATGCAACGGGTAATTTAAATTTAAACCCTTGCATATGTTCCTGTAAATGAGAGTCAAAAATAAATTGAGTGATGACTTCTACTGAAAGAGAAGAAATAAATAAGTTTTTAGCATCAATTTTCAGCCGAAGAGGAACATTCTTGGATGCGTTGACATCTTTCACCTCACCCAATGATGCCTGGAAAAAAGACTGCAAAATTTTAAGTTTTAACCAACATTTTACAAGCCCATAAACATGGAAACAAAAAGTAATCAACAGAAAGCTCACTGATGTTAAGACGAAACAGCTCTACCCTGTGTGATTGTAAAATTACAGTCCAGAATGAGAACATAGAAACAAGTAACAAGAAAGTATGAAATGCATGTTGAATGCACATGTTATTAGGTTAGCATGAAGAAAATCAATCCAGATAACATGAACACATCAACAACCATTTCCAGGAACATGAACGAAAGACACAGCGAATTTTTATTTTTCCTTAAACAAAGGCAATCACAGAAATGTATATTTCAGAAAACTGATAAACGCTAGGCTAACCACAGAAATGTAAAAAACACAAGAGAAACCATCAACCTTTACGGAAGCCTAAAAGTTCCCAAGACATAGCAAATGCTTTATATAAAATAAATCCACGATATATCACATCAAACATGATAATAGACATTAAGGAACACCGCTACCTTAAAAATAATATTAAGGATGCGAAAATGTACCACGAAACTCCATTTTCTTTCTACAGAACTCTACCGAAAATAGCAAATTAGAGCATTACTTGGCCGGATAGTGAGATTTTCAGAGTTTCGAAAGAGGCGAGAAATGGAGGGTAAGGTTTAGAAGGGTTTCATAGTCTGACTGCAGTGAACTAGGGTTTTTGAATGAAGGAGATAAAATGTTTTTCCGGTTTCCCTTTAATTCTGTTAGGCTTTTTTTTTTAATCCTGATGGGCCTTTCTAGCTGGGCTACTTGCTTCGGTATTAAATATTTGGGCTTTGGACATTTTTGCCCAATTTTTCTCGAAAAAGATTGACTTTTATGCTTTTGGGTAATTTTTGGATAAAATTACATTCCGTCCATTTTTTTGGACAAAAATATGCTCCTACCAAAATTTCTAGACTTTTTTACGTTATTGTTTCAAACATGTTTCTTCTCATAATTCCAGTGAAAAAATAAATTTTGCCCCGTTAACGAATCCATTTTATACTCGAAACCTTATAAAAAAAAAAAACCCACATATAAAATAACACATATTAAAACCAAACAAATTTAAAATAACATAGAAATAACATGAGTAAAAAAACACAATTCAATTTTGATCAAATGCATGAAAATATAAAAACATGGAAACAACCAATAAACAATATAAAAATAAACCAGAAACAATATAGAAAACACCTTATGAGCAAAAAGAGCTTAAAAATATGTAAAAATTGTATTTAAACATCGAAAACTACGTGAAAACAATAAAGAATAACATTAAAAACCTAGAAACAACGTAAAAATATTAAAAACACTCCATAAATAAATAAAAAAGAGCTTAAAGTAGGTAAAAACTGTGTCTACACATTGAAAACTACATGGAAACAACAAAAAAATTATTCGAACAACATTAAAAATATTATAGAACAACACAATAACAATAGAAACAACGTATAATAAAATATATGAACAAAAAGCAGTATAAAATATAGGTAAAAGTTATTATGAAACATAGAAACAGCTAAGAAACACCATATATTACATATAAAACAACACAGAAACAAGAAAAAATGAACAAAAAATGTAAAATAATTAAATAATATGCAGAAGCGTAAAAAAAGAAAAAAAAATATGTACAAAAATAATAAAAGCGTATTTGCTGGTATTTTTAAAAAATTTGAGGTATTTCCTTTAATTTCCCTAATTATTTATTCTACAGGATGAGGCGTGAACTTGAAGCGAAGACGCATTTGGGGATGGACTTCTTTGCTTCGTGGGCTGTATAATAATACAATTACAACTTTCAAACTTTTAAATAATTCGAATAAAACAGATTATATTTATACAATATTTTGTATATTATATATAAATGATAATAAGATAAAAATCTCTCGAGATTTTTTATTATACATTGTTTATTGTAATTTTATCCCTACTTTAATAGAATGATTCTATATAATTTTGTTTCTGTCTTTTCAATACAAATATATAATAAATTACATACTTCTTGTTGATACTTTATTGAGAATCTTCCAACATAACAGTATTATTTTTTTATCATTTCAAATAAATCGTGTATTCTTTTCAATTTAAGTTTTTTTTATAATTTACTTGTTTTTTCAATTTAAAATGTTACATGAAATTCTCTACTCATTTTATTTTTCAAATGTAAACCCTGTTAAAATATAATATATATTTAATTTCCTTATTTAAGTGTAGTCCTTTTATAGTTAGGATTTTAGTCCTTTTAGATTTAGATTTTCTATTTGCATATATAAGGCTCCCATTTGTTTCTTTGTAATTCACTTTGGATTTTGCATAATAAGAATATAAGTACTTTTATGGCTTCTTTGATTCCAACATGGTATCAAGAGCCAAAGTTTTAATCTTTGCCACAACTTTCGCATTCTGGCTCGTTTCTTGGTTCTGATTTTATTTTGTTATCGCTAGTTTTGGGTTCCGATTTGGTTAGTTTTTTTTTGGGATTACATTTTGGGGATCTATTCTGTTCGTCATGGTTGTTCATATGGATGACTCTCTTTAAGCAATTAGTGTGCAATTGGATGGGAAAAACTATTCGTATTGGAGTTATATTATGAAAAAAAATTTGCAAGGTAAATCTATGTGGGGTTATGTTACTGGGACAAAGGTTAAACCTACGAAATGGGTCCTGATGGTGCAGATCCTTTGGAGGCTTGGGAAGCGGATAATTCAAGATTATTACTTGGATTAATAATTCGGTTTCGCAATCTATAGGGACTCGATTGGCGAAGTATGAGATTGCGAAGGAAGTTTGGGATCATCCGCACCTGTATACACACCAACTTTGCCAAACAATATCAATTGGAGGTCGATCTTCGCGCTTTAAAACAAAAGGATATGAGTATTCGTGGAGTTTTATTCCGCTATGTCGATTTGTGGGATCAATTGTCGCCATCAATCTGATTTGCGAGCTTTTTGCGCTATGTTACACGCCGAGAAGAACAACGATTGGTGCAATTTTTGATAGCTCTTCGTTCTGATTTTGAGGGGTTACGTGGCATTATTCTGCATCGAAGCCCATTACCTTCTGTAGATTCAGTGGTCAATGAACTTTTAGCTGAAGAAATATAACTTCAGACTCACGCTGATAAGGGGATTGGTTCAACATCTACTGCATCAGTTTTTGCCGCACCAAAAAAGCCGATTTATAATAATTCCAATCAGGTGAATTCGAGGACACCTTTGGATGAATGTGCGTTTTGCCACCAAAAGAATCATTGGAAGGCTCGGTGTCCCTGTTATTGAATAAAGGTAAACCACAACAATGTACCGAGATCCCAACAAAGAAGAAGAACCTAAGTTCCAAAGAACAACGAGCTTCACGTCCTCCACAAGAAGAAACCAAAGACCATCACCATCCCAATGGCCTCCTGACCACCTTCGCACCCTTTTGCGATCGCCTCGGTTCGTCGATGGGGTATATCTCGAGATGGATGTAGAGCATGCTTTTTGAATGGTGATCTTGTTGACGAAGTATATGCATGCGACCTCCTCCTGGTGTTGCCCATCAACCAGGTGAAGTTTGTAAGCTTCAAAGCTCTTTATGGCCTTAAGCAAGCCTCTAGAGCGTGGTATGAAAAGTTTACATGTGTTGTTACTTCTCTTGGTTTTCACCAAGTGATCATGATTCACCTTCTTTGTCAAAAGTAGTGGACAGTCGTATTTTACTTGCTTTATATGTTGATGATATGATTATTCTTGGTGATGATCTTGATGGTATAGAAACTTTGAAGTCTGCGTTAGCCCGTTCTTTTGCTATGCAAGATTTGGGTCCGCTCCTTATTTTCTTGGTATTGAGGTTGCCTTCTTCCCCTGCAGGTTATCTTTTGTCTCAATCAAAGTATATTCTTGATATATTTGAGCGTGCACGTATTACTGATAACAAGATTGTTGATACTCCACTTGAGACTAATGCTCGATATTCTCCCTCTGATGGTTCTCCCTTGACGGATCCCAGTTTATATTGTACTATTGTTGGCAGTTTGGTTTATCTCACAGTTACTCGTCCAGATATTGCACATGTTGTTCATGTGGTTAGTGAGTTTCATTCATAAAAGGAAGAGAAGAAAGCAAATAAAAGTCAAAGTTAGAAGCTTTATGCTCTGATTCATATTTTATTTTACTCAATCAATGCACTCATTTTTTACATAAAACTCTATCAATCTCAAATATTTGCTTGCTTTATGATAGATAAACATTATACATTATCTATATAAACGTAACTTACATATATACTTATATATGTATATACATCCTTTTCAAGACTATTAATTTTATATGGTTTTTGTAAGGTAGAAAAACCCAGAAAACTTGTTGAAATTTCACCTTCGGCTAGTGGTTTTCACCCTAGTAACCCACAACTTTAGAGCTTGGACTTTCTAAGGTCGAACACTATCAATTATTCATTTTAGTTCTTTCTCATTATTTTAATTTTATTATTTTATTATTGACTCTAGCATATTATGCACTCAAGGCACAAGTAAGACTAAGAGGAAGCGAAAATCCAACTGTTGTTCCCGATGCAGAGGTTGATTGGTGGGTCTGACATGATGTTCAAGTTTGATGCGGATGGTGAATGGAGATTTTGTTAGTTATGTCTTGAGGGCAGTCTTCAACTCTTCAGGTGTGAAGAATATGCACAGTTCAATATGTGTCATCATGGAATACAATGGGAGTTGTAAGCATTGGATGAGAATGGGAAGAAGAGCATGTCGTGAGAATTACAACAATAGGTTAATTCAGTGTCCATATGTCCCCAAGTAAGCAAGTTGGCATGCTTGTAACTTGTAAGTGCACATTGGTGTGTAGACTGACTTGTAATTTGTCCAAAAAAATTTGGGAAACGACATGAGACTAATATCCCTTTAGAATCTATTCACTAACTTAATACCATCATGGGCGTAACACAAGCAATAAACTTAAGACTCTACACATGAAGAATGAAACAGAATAAGAGAAGTTTGACCAAGTAACTTATAAATCTCAGGCAACCAATGGGTTGAGAGCAAACATAGATTTCCATGGCCTTTTTTCATTGGCGTCACAAGACTACCTCACATAAGGCAGTCGTTGAATGGATCTATAACTATTGTTTCCCAAGGACACTGCAAATACTAGGAGTTGATAGGATCTTCTTACACATTAGAGAAATCCTAGGGAGCTGCACGTAATTAAACTTCAAATACTTGTATAGACAAAAATATTCCCTCTCCACCAACGATGATATCAACTTCCCATCAGCGGTAATCCTTCCAAAATAACTTTCATGCAAACGGAGCCACAAATTTAAAAAGGATTCCTATCAAGGGATCTACTGGACGGCCTATAAGAAACTTAAGTTAGAAATATGTAGTGTTAAGTGGACCATAACTGTTATCTCTACTCAGTGCTCCCTACAGTCCCCACAGTAAGAGAGAGAGAGAGAGAGAGAGAGAGAGAGAGAGAGAGAGAGAGAGAGAGAGAGAGAGAGAGAGAGTTGTGTGTAAAGGCCCAAATGGTTTTGGGGTTAGCCGGTTAGGGGTAGAAGATTTTGATTTTCATATTTAGGTTTTTCGCTTTTTTTTTAAATGATGGGCTTTATTCAGTATTATATTGGTCTAGGCCTAAATGTGTTTTAGGCGAGACTGGGCCTTTTCTCAGGTCAAGAAAATAATTGCTCCAAAAAAAATTATTTAATTTTCAATTATGGTGAACAAAAAATTTTGTGCTTTTATCTTCACTCCCTACAATTGGCCCTTCAAATTTTTTTAATCTTCACTCCCAACAATTTCCTATTTTTTTTTTTTTTGAGAAAGGGCCTTAATATTCATTTTATACAAAAAGACATTTAAAATAAATTAATTAAAGAGGTATTTTCACTTGCTATTATTAGTAAGAGTAGTAGGTCTCCTTTTACAATAAATCCTATTTTTTTTGTCAAAATCAATTTTATGTTGAGTAGGTCTCCTGTAGGACCGTCTTACGGATTAGGATCCATAAGACGGATCCCCTGCCCAACCCGCGCCCGCGCCCCAGCCTAAGCCCAATGCGGGCCCCGCCCACGCCCAGCCTACCAGCCCGCACCTCTTATTTGGAAAAAAAGAGATTCATGGTGGAATTGAACCCGCGACCTTAATAGACTTAAGGTGATGTTCTACCACTACACCACTAGTATTTATTTTGCAATTTTAGTATAACAATTTATATAAATCCATTCATAAATACGCCTGGTAATTAAAAAAAAATTAAAAACGCCTATAAATGTAAAGGCTAAGAATTGAACCCAAGTCTATTAAAAAAACATGATACATTATCTCAATAAATGGATACTTATAAAAGTGTTACTTTAACTACATCATATTTATTTTTTTTATTTTTTCTCTTTATTTGTTCCTAGTTTGTAACTGTATTTAGAAATCTGATACTTTATCTCAACAAACGGATACTTTTACTTATAAAAGTGTTACTTTAACTATATCATATTTATTTTTTATTTTTTCTTCTTTCCTTCATTTCTAATTTGTGACTATATTAAAAAACATGATACTTTATCTCAAAAAATAGATACTTTAACGTATAAAAGTATTACTTTAACTCTGTTATATATATATATATATATATATATATTTATTGTAATATATTCATAACTTGTGACTATATTAAAAAATATGTTACTTTATCTCAAAAAATAAATATTTTTACTTATATAAGTATTACTTTAACTCTATCATATTTAATATTCATCTTTCTTTGTATTTATTATTAAAAAATGTAATACTTTATTTAAAAAATAGATATTTTTGCTCTTAAAACATGATATTTTATCTAAAAATATATATATTTTTACTCATAAAGGTGTTACTATAACTCTGATATATTTATTTATCCTTCACTGTAATGTAATCACAATCTGTGGCTATATTAAAAAATATGATACTTTATCTAAAATAACCGATATTTTTCTCATAAAATCATTATTTTTAATCAAGAAGAAAAAAAAAACTCATATATATATATTTATTGTAATATATTCATAATATGTGACTATATTAAAAAATATGTTACTTTATCTCAAAAAACAAATACTTTTACTTATAAAAGTATTACTTTAGCTGTATCATACTTATTATTCATCTTTCTTTGTATTTATTATTAAAAATGCAACACTTTATTTAAAAATAGATATTTTTACTCTTAAAACATGATATTTTATCTCAAAAATATATATTTTTACTTATAAAGGTGTTACTTTAACTCGATATATTTATTTGTCCTTCAATGTAATGTAATCATAATCAGAGGTATATTAAAAAATATGATACTTTATCTGAAATAACCGATACTCTTTCTCATAAAACTGTTACTTTAACTGTGGAAGAAAAGCAGAAAAAAAAAAACAGGAGCTCCTGTTGACCCGTGGACTTGGTCAATAGGATCCACAGATCCGCGGGTCAAGTAGAATTTGTCTTACGAATTGAGACCCGTAAGACGGTCCTATATGAGTTTTTGCCTTTTATGTTGATGTTTCTATAGAGTTACCAATCTAAGGGTCTTAAATTTTTATGTGGTGATGATAGTGACCATACAAGTTCAACCACCAATATTGTATTTAAAGAAACTTTTCAAAATTATATTCCATTCAATTTGTTTTGTAATTTTTCAATACTATATAAACATTTATTTTTAACCTATGGTTATTTGGCTTTATAATTAAATAATCTAATAATTTAAATCTTTTTGAAAGTCTTTGATTTAAATATATTAAAATAGATAAATATTAAAATTACTTTTATTTATTATATAATCCGTGCATCGCACGGTGGATTGCTAATTTAATCTAACAAATAAATACATTTCACGTTCACCTTGTTTGCTTCTTTGAATACTTCGCAAAAACGTGTCGTTTGCCCTTATGGGTTATGGCTTAGAGAAGAAAGATTCCAATATTTTTTTTAAACCAAAAAAAAATTCCTAATGTAAAACATACATATAATGTATGAGCTAGTCTCCTGTCAGACCGTCTAACGGATCTTGATCCGTTAGACGGGTCTAAATGTCCTACCCATCCGCAGATCTGACCCGGATCCGCGAAAAAAAAAACGGTACGCCTTCTGTTGCTCACACTCCCTAGTTGCACCTCAACTCTGTTCATCGCTTCATTTGCTTCAATCAGTTGATCTTGGATTTGCACCATATTCTCCTATGCTTCGTCCAAAAGCTTCGTTGATTCCTTAAGCTTTACTTTCGTAAATTCAACTTCTTTCTCCATGTCTCTCTTGTAGTGAAAGAAACAAAAGATGAACATTTATTGAAGATGGAAAATGGTCTGAAAAGGTATGCATAAGAGAGGAGATGGAGAAGTTTTAGTCTTATCAGCACAGCTTATGTGGTTGGGTTATTACAAGAGAGTGATATATTCAAGGACTACTAATATCAATACTAAAATACTCTATAGAAAATTACTAATACTTTTTCGAGAAACTACTTTTCCGAGGGACACCTAATACATTTCGGGAGAAAAATTTAATTATGCAGGAGCACTACTAAAAATACTCTCTAGAAAATTACTAATACTTTTTCGAGGAACTACTAATACTTTTCTGAGGGACAACTAATACATTTCGGGAGTATATTCATGAGAAATACTAAAATACTCTTCATGTACTAATACATTTCAGAATAACTGCTAATACTTTTAGAAGAATGACTAATACTTTTCAAAAGGACTATTAATACATTTCAGGAAAAAAATTTATATTCAGGGAAACTACTAATACATTTCAGAATAACTGCTAATACATTTTAGAAGGACGGCTAATACTTTTCGTAAGATCATTAATACATTTCGGGAGAAAAATTTAATTATATTCAAGGAACTACTAATTATACTTTTTCGAGTAACTACTAATACTTTTTGAAGGACTGCTAATACATTTTGAGAGTATATTCAGGGAAAATACTAAAAAACTCTCCAGGAAACTACTAATACATTTCAGAAGAACTGCTAATACTTTTTAGAAAGGCGACTAATACTTTTCAGAAGGATTGTTAATACCGGTGGTCCCTGAAAATTACTAAACACCACTGCTAATAGTACAAAAATGCCACCGGGTCCGCGTGTCAGATCTGTCTTACAGGTCAGACCCGTTAGACGGTCTGATAGGAGTTTTTGTGATAATGTATTGGTTTTTAAGAATTGAGGATCATTTTATAAATAAAAAATATAAGAAAGATGAAAAAATACGAATTAGAACTTTAAAATTCTCTTCAATTTTATACACAAAATCATCTTCTTTAATGATTATGTATTATATAATCTTTATTAAGAGAAAAAAAATAGTTAAGGCCTTATCCAACAATATAAAAATAATGATAACTTTTATGAAACTTTTTGTAAACAATAAAGTTCTTTAAATACCGATCAAAAAAATAAAGTTCTTTAAATTTAAAAAGTAAAAATTTGACCAAACTATTTTTAGTCTCTTTAGTCTCTTTTATGTTACAGTTGGAGTTCGCACAACTGATCGGAGTTAAGGATTGGAAAATCAACCCAAAAGACGGGGCTGTCGTCTGGAGTAAACCGAAGAAAACGATGGGGCTGTTAGTCCCCCTTTTTTTATTTGTAATATATCTGCTGCAATTGGATTGTTTGAATTAATGGAAGTTCAGAATTTCCCTAAATAAATACTTAATCTTAATTCTTAAGATTAGAAAACATTGCATGCCAACTTAAATTTTGTTTTTCAAAAATAATAATTTATAAAAATAAGTAAGAAAACCAAACCAACTTTTGTTTGTGTGAAAAAAGTTAACCATCTTTGAAAATTTAAGTAAGGTAAATGAAATCTAATTATGAAGTTTAGTAATATAACCATCTTCTTAAAAAAAATAATGCATTTGCAAATACCTTCATGTTTTTTGATTTATTATGTTACAATTGAAGGGCTTTTTTAATTGAATATTACAAATTTGGGGAAAAATTACACAATTGAGGTGAATTTGGGGATCATTAAAAAATTAAAGTGAGTCGTGGATTGGATTGATGACTAAAGCTTGATTTCCTAGTCGTTAATTCAATTAACGACTAGGACAACCATTTTAATTAAAAAAAAACGTTGGAATAACAAATACCACATAAAATTGTATTTGTGTGTGCTGGGACAACAATTTTAATAAAAAAAGAATAACAAATACCACATAAAGTTGTGTTTTTGTGAATTTGTGGGAGAGATTAATAAAAGAAGTGTATGCGTAATGCGTCATTCCAAACCATATTTTTTTTCTCAACGCGTTGGTGTTGGTCAAACCAACGCCCATTCCTACTCTTCAAAATTCTAATCCTATTATTCTTATTTGAAATATATTCGGATATATACAAATCGATATTCATATTAAAAAATCTAACATATCTTTATTGTTGAGGAGTTATTTAAAATTATATATTTTGAATAAGAGATATTTTTTTAGTACGAAGAGAATGTATTTTTTTTTAATTCTTTTCAATTTTGGCTTAGCAAACCTTATTTATTTATATACCAAGACAATTCTTTAATCAATGGATATGATTTATTTGATCTAATAGTTACATTTCATTAACTGGAATAGTCTAACAAAATATATACATCATAGTAAATGAAATGTAGCCTTTAGAGAAAATAAATCTTAGTCATTGATTATACAGTTGTCCTAGTATAAATAAGGGTTGCTAAGCCAAAATTGAAAAGAATCAAGAAAATGCATTCTCTTCCTATTAAGACAAAATCTCTTCTTATAAATATGTAATTTTTAAATAACTCAACATTAAATAACTCAACAATAACAATATGTTTAAATTTTGTATATATTCAAATATAATTCAAATAAGAATAAAATGATTAGAATTTTGAATATGGGTATTCGAATGTATTAATACAAATAAAAGGAGTAGGAGTGGGCGTTGGTTTGACGAATCCGTTGAGAAAAAAAAGATATGGTGTAGGGATGACGCATACACATCTTTTATTAATCTCTCCCAAAATTCACATAAATACAATTTTTATGTGGTATTTGTTATTGCAATATTTGTTTATTAAAATTGTAGTTCGAGTACATACAAACACAATTTTATGTGGTATTTGTTATTCCAATAATTTTTTTATTAAAATGGTTGTCCCAATCGTTAATAACGACTAGGAAATCATATTCATTCCCTAGTCGTTAATTCAATTAACGACTAGAACATTTTATTTTTTCAAAAAATCCAGTCGTGGATTGGATTCACGACTCAGTTTTAGTTGTGAATCCAATCCACGATTCACTCTAATTTTTTAATGATCCCCAAATTCACCCCAATTGTGTAATTTTTCTCTAATTTTGTAATATTCAGTTAAAAAAACCCAATTGAAGTCTCTCATTGAAAGTTTATCTAAATTTCAAATTTTAAATGTGGATGCCAACAGAGGCCCAGGCTCTGGGAAAAGATTTATCTGGTTGTCCTTTATGGGCCTCCTAATTTCGGCATTCTCTGTTTTATATGATTTATGGGCCTCCCTTATTCTCAATTATCACTTCTTTCACAATTTAAGTTTATTTTGTTTGTTGGTATTTCTATATTGTTTCAATGCATTTTGAACTATTATTACGCTCTTTTTTATTTATTTGTTGTTTTTTTTACTTTGTTTCTGTTATTTTTGGGTTGTTTCTAAATTATTTTCAATGTTGTTTTGTTATTTATGTTATTTTTGAGTTGTTTTTATATCATTTTCAATGTTGTTACATTGTTTCGTAGTTGTTTCCATGTTGTTTTTCATGTTACAATGCAGCTTTTACTTATTTTTACGTTCTTTTTGTTCCTGGTTTGTTATCTATATTATTTTTGAGTTATTTTTATATAGTTTCCAATGTTGTTGTGTTGTTTCTTGGTTGTTTCCATGTTATTTTTGATGTTTCAATTCATTGGATCAAAAAATAATTTGTGTGTTTTTATTCATGTATTGATTCTATATTTTTTCAACACATTTTGTCTTAACATGAATTGTTTATGTGTAATATTTTGATTGTTTATAGGACTTCGGGTATAAAATTGATTATTTAATGACGACAGAAAATGTATATCACTGAAATTTTATTAGTTGAAACATGTTCTAAACAAGGTAAGTAGATGCTACCAAAGTGGGTACAACCCAATTCCCTTGCGATTATGACATGTGTCTCATTTTGATTTTCTTTTTAAAAAAATTTGCATGCATGTGTCATAATGGAACACTTGACAAAATTACAAGTGAGTTCGGCTATACCCACTTGGGTAACATCTCATTACCCAAACAACCTTGAAACGTCAAAAAATTCGCAGAAAAAACACGCTAGCGTGAAAAAGTATAAAAAAATGAGGAAGCGTAAAAATGTCCGGACAAAAGCTCGGGAATGTAAAAATGTCATTTTTTTTTGAAATGTAGGGCAATTGTGGAGAAAAGGTATTAAAAAAACATAATGGCACACTTTAAGTGAAGCTAAAACATAAAATAATAGAGAGTAGTTATTTGTTTTATCTTTTCTATAGGAATTAAATTTAATAAAACTACAAGGCAAAGGAGGCTTTTAAACCGAGTTTTGGAAACAACTTGTATACCACAAAATAGGTTTGAATTATGTTTTTTTTAGGGATTGAATTGTGTTTCTACATCCAAATAATCTATGAGTTGTTTGGATAAGTTCAAAAAAGGGCTTAGTAAAATCAAAATTCATCCAAATGCATTTCAAAAGCCGTAAATGTGTCCGGATATAATCTTTATATCCAAATGTACAGAATAAAATTTACTTGAAATTATTTATTGATCCGTCTCAGTTAACTATTTCCCCAGTTGATGCCTAAAGACATTTCTCGAAAAGATTGATACTGCACAAAAGTGGACAAATGTCTAAATCAATTCATATTATATCAAGTGGGCACAATTTTTGGACATACACGACCACCACATTTTTATGCTGAAAAAAACGCCAAATCTTGAATATTCCTAAAACAGTTACTGCCACAATTGTGGCTGTAGTTTTACAGCAAAAAATCCATGAATTTAAGCCAGGGTAAACCCTTCTTGATAGCCTTATCAGCTTCTTTTGAACATCTTGAGGCTGTTGTGGTCAGAGCACCGCCGCTTTCCACGGTGGTCGCCACCATCTCCGCCGCTCTCTTTGGGCACAGAAAGAAGTTTCTTGACCCCAACGCCACTAACTTCTCCTCCCTATCCAAACCTGTTGACACAAATCAATAGATTAGCTCTTTTTTCTATTGGTCGGTTCCTAATTCCAATAAAATAAAGGTATAATTACAAAAAAAACCCTGAGGTTCAGCTAATTACAAAAAAAAGTACAAAGACATTTCAAAATCATCAAAAAAAAAAATCAAATTTGATTATATCTTAAATTTAAGAGTAATTATAATATTTCCATAAACATGGGACATGTTTGAAATGTTATTTGCTTAAGAAGGAGAAAACGTAATCAAGCTTTTTTTTTGTAATTTTCGAAAATTTTAGGAGTTTTTTTGTAATTAGCCGAAGCTCAGGGGTTTGTATTATCCCTAAAATAAATTGCTAAAATTAGGTTATATTAATCCAATTTTAAATAAGGTACATCGAACTTATGCCGTTGCACTGATTTATGGTTTATCCAAATGATACATATAACATCTATCAAATTTAATTAATATTTTGAAAATTTCCACCATTAAATAAAGAAAATTGATCAAAAAAATTGAATGACAGAAGCGTGAAATTCATGAAATTGATTGAATCGAAGCTTACTTTCTAAGCTAAATTGGGAGTAATGGAGATCGAAACCAGAAGCGTTGCTCGAAGGCAGAACTGGCAGCCGTTGCTCCTTCGCATACTGCCGCAGCGCCGCCACAATCAAATCCTCCACCGTAGCCTCCAGCGGCATCACCACCTTCACGGCGCCAAGGCTCCTCTGTATAGTCACGTTCAAAAGCAACTTCGTCAGTTTCGGCGGCGTTCCGAGCGCCGCCACGTCCTCCGCCGAGCTTCCACCGGTTCCTCTCCCGGCCAGTAAATCCGGCACCGTCCTCGGCCTCGGCAACATCTCCGCCGCCACTCCGTCACCCTTTCCGTGAAACGAAGACGCCTTCTCCGACAATTTCCCCTTCTTGTTTTTCTCCTGTCCTCCGCCTTTCCGGTGATTCTTCGGCGACGGCATTTGAAATATATTTAAAAAATTCTACAAGTATACGGTGAATTGATGTTTTTGTTACTAATTTACGGTTACCTTAGGCGGCGGTGGCGGGGGAAGTGGCGGCGGGGGAAGCAGAGAGCTGAGGGTGAGAGGAGGCTCTCAGATTCCCGGCGGCCGTCAGCGGACATAAGGAGAAAACCAGGTTTTCGTAATTGCGAAGAAAGGGAAGGGTAGAGAGAAAAAGAGTGGTCGCTTAAAGAATCCGAGCGAAGACGGATTAATTAATCACGAGGGATTTTATAGACGTCACGCCGAAGAAGGGATGTAGGATTGAATCATGAATTGTTTGATTGGTTATGATGATAGGGAAATGCGTTTTGGAAGCTTTATGGATTTTTAGGGCTTGTATGGATGTATTTTCAAGTCCAATTTCTAGTTTCTAGTGTTGGAAATGAATTTTCAAATTTTATTGATTTTCGTGTGAAATTGAGAATATGTTTGGTTAGTTGTCTGATATTCTGTTTGAAAATGAGAATATGTTTGGTTATAGTTTTTCAAATGTATTTTTTACATAAATTTGCGTGATTGTAGTGTATTTTTACCTAGGTTTGCGTAATTGGAATGAAAAATTGTTTAGTTGTGTTTTCAAAAGAATATTTTCCATAAAAAAGTGAAAACTGAAATGACTTTATTTCTACCAAAACTTTTGAAACAAACATAAACCCATTTTCGAAATAATTGGAAAGTGGAAAAATGGTGTTGGAAACACAACCATACAAGGCCTTATTGTTTGGGTCCTTGAATGCCTCGTTGTTAGCGCAAAGGACACAAACAATAAAAAAATGAACGTAAGTCTCTCACGGAGCCAAATATCCGTCTCGCTCAATCCGCACATTGAGTCATACAATCACTAACACCACAACAATTATATCGCTGCTAATATTTTCTAGGATGACTAATAATACTCTTTGAGAGGAGTACTAATATTTTTTTAGGAGAAATACTAAAATACTTTTAATCGGAAAGCTAAGACTTTTTAATAAAACTATTAATACGTTGTAGGGACAATACTAAGGAGGGTGTCCCCAACATGGATTTTCAAAGATTTTTTTAAGTTATGGAATTTTATAGATTTTAAGAGAATTCTATGGATTCCATATGGATTCCAGTAGATTCTAATGGAATTTTATACTATGGAATTGTGTGGATTTTAGTGGAATTTGTTGGATATTATAAAAAGTATAATAAATATTGTTTTATGAAACTAGTACCGTAACATCAGAATCATTAAAAATATGAAATGTAAATATTGAAAGAAAGTCATTAGCAAAAAAAAGTTGAAGTTTCATAAAATTTGCAAAATATAATTTAAAATTGTCAAAAATTGGAATAGTTCCATAACCAACTATTTTTAAAATATTTATTCAACAAACAACAACAACATTGATGATCAAAATTTTACCAGATAATTTTAAAACCACATTTTCTAACACAAAAATAATGTGTCTATTAAGATGAATGAAGATTTATCAACAATGATTCCCGATAAAGTATTATTATAACAAATTTTTTTTATTAATTTATGATAAAATTAAAAAATTAGCAAATGAAATAAGACGGCAAATCAACTCTAGTTACTCTATAGTAATTATTCACAAAATTGAGGTAGAACGTGTTGAATTATTGAGATTATAAGACGATGCGTGGGGAGATGTACATGAGAGAAAAATATGTTATTTTTTCTTTTTATACCATAGCCAAAAATTATTATTATTATTATTATTGGAAAATGGAATTTGAATTCCGATGGGGGTTGGTGAGAATGTATCCTTCATAAATCTAGCTTATAATTCCACAAGAATCCACCAAAATCCATTTATAAAAGAATTCCATGGAATTTCTTGAATGTTTGAGGATACTGGATTTTCGTGGAATCCATTAAAATCCAAGTTGAGGACCTCAAGATTTAATGAATTCAATAAAAATCCAAATTGAGGACACCTAGAATGTTATGGAATTCTGAATTCCATTAAATTCTATGGTTGAGGACACCCCACCCGTAATACTTTTTGGAAGAAATAAACGATTTTCATGGGAATTACCAAAAACAATTGTCGGAATTACTAATACTTTTCCAAGGAATTGTTAATACTATTTACGGGGAAAACTAATACTTTTGAAAGTTACCTAATATTACGTCTCTGTCTAATACTTTTCAAGGGGCAGGACATTTAATATATTTTAGGTGGATTATTAATACTTTTGAAGATTTTTTTTACGAGGGCTACTAAAAATATTGTTCAAGCAGATTGCTAATACTTTTCAGATGTACTACTAATACTTTTTAAGGGAAAAATTAATACTTTTAACTATCCATAATATTACAAAAATTCCACCAGTTCCGAAGATCCTATAACATCGCCCCAGAATATTACAAAAATTCCACTGATGCATGAAATTAGAAAAAAACTCGGGCCGCGTTTGGGCCCGTCTAATTGAAAAGACCCGTTAGACGGTGTAACCAAAGTGTTTGTAAAAAATGAAATGTTAAAAACACAAATACTATCAATTTTAGAAAATAATACTTTGTTGCTTTTAATTCAATCTCATTTTTTGCATTTGTTACGATTCTGTAATAACATATAAGTTTGGTAAACAAAAATATATTATGTTTTTAAATATTTGCAAGCGTGAAGAGATGTTTGATGGTTATTTCACTTCCATCATAATTTTTTGAAAATGAAATAAGGATTTGTTTTTCAAAATAAATCAATTTCAGTGAAATATCAAATAGTGAAAATTATAAAACCTCTGCTTCTGAATGAACACAAACAATTTCAAGTCATTTTATTAGTGTTTGCTTTTTATTTCTTATTAAAAAGGACCCATCATGGATAACACGAAGGTTATCTATCCATACTTAACTTGTAAACTTGAATCCAACAATATGGAAGTGACAAGGATAGTGTCGTTGTATAATAATTAATTACTTTCCTTAGAATACAACTCAATCATGCAATTTAATGATATCATAATTATGTTTTTCATTTTTTTGAGGAAATATGTTTTTTATTTGAAGCTCTCGTGATATCATTATTTTTCTTAGCTCGATTATAAGAATGTGCGTCTATTCTAGCTGACCGGATTAAATGTCGGGCACAATTCAAATCTTTATATTCACCGTCTATATTTGAGCTTTCATATTCCATATTTGTAATCAACTTCATATTCAATTGTATTTGATGAATGAAACATATACAAGATGATGTTACAATTGTATATGCGTTAAATGTAATAGTATTATGAAACAAGAGATCTGGACTCGAAGCTCGTATGCATTACTTGTCCTTAATACATAAATCCATGATGTCACAAGATAATTATTTACATAATCTTTTTATTTACCTGTTTACACAAATTTTAATTGGAAGATTTTCCCAAAAGACTCACGTGTCCACATTTCTAACCGAAATATGCTCATTTGAAAATTAATTTCTTGTATGTAGACATCCTATAATTGATTGTGTTTTCTACCCTATATTTTATCCTAATATATCCACGTGCCAACTCACTTAACTAAACTTGCAATTTAGGCATAAATTTCACTACCAAATTCTATTTCGAGTCCATATCATAAAAAGTGGTTAATTAAAGAAGTAAGCATGTGGCCACTTGTTGCAAGAACAGGAGAAGTCAGGTGCGGTTGGTCCAGTGGGACGACTGATTGACTCCCAATTGCATGACTTGTATCTGCTCGGCGGCGATTGGCTTGGGCCACCTCCGCATGCTGGGACACGTGTCATATCATGAGACAAGTCTCGAACCCTCGCGTTGTATCTTTGACATTCGGTCTTACATGAGCCACCATTGGTTGAATTTTCGCACCAAATGAGATGGGAGGCATGGAGTTAGCGGACTATTATGACTGTCTATGGTTTTTAACGGGTGTCAATCTTTGACACAATACGAATCTGACTCAAAATTATTGAGAAAATACAAACTCGTAGATGTGAAATACGATCACGACTAATACAAATCTAACATAATGTTACTATATATTTGTCTATAATATAGTTAACTTTTATTTTGCTTAATTTTTAATATATTTTTGAACATAATCCGAAATTGACACAAAGATGATCGCGAACATGACCTAATAACCCGAATCGCCACCCTTGGTATTTAAAAATGTCCGAGAAAAATTATTTGGAGATATTTAGGGAGGGTTTGTAATCACTAAAAAAATTGTTTCTCATCTTTTTGGGTGAATAAAAAAATCATTTTTAGCATCTGCAAATACAATTTTCTGCTTCTAATTCTACTTTATTTAATCAGAATCTAGAAGTAAGGAGACGAGTACTTTTGATTTTTGATTCTGGTTAGTTTGACTTTTACAAATAAATAAGTACTTTTAGTACTTTTTAACCAAACACTCTTTGCTTCTTATTATCAACTTTAGATTCTATTCGCAAACATTACAAACTTCTGATTTTCAACTACTACTTTTGCTTTTGATATAATAAACCACTTGTTCTAAAAGTATAAGTAAAAACTCCATTCTCACTATTTTTATTGTTGCTACAATAAATCACTTGTTCTAAAAACAAACACTCTCGTTGTATGTTTGTTAACTTTTTAATTTGATTTGGATTGGATATATTTGGAAATGGTAAATTATCATTCAGAAAAAGAAACAGAAAATCATGACTTGATTGGATTGGCTATCCAATATTTTCTTCAGTTTCATTTTGATTTGTTAACATTTTAGGTTTCATATGTTATTAGTCGAATTGGATTAAAACTTATGTCGCCATTTATGGTGTGGGCTCAGTTGCAATCAAAAAAATTCTAGAGTGACCTTCAGCCAAAAAGTTAATAAAAGATCGTTTTATATCACAACAAACAGATAAAAAAAGTCAAAACCGTTATACGTTATGACAACGTGGACATGGGCTACCTATGCATGCAAATTGCGAGTAATTAGTACACGTGGTGTGATCATCGACACGAGTCGTGTAGAGAATGCACAACTAAGGGTTGTATATATATATATATATATATAAGTGGTGGGAAGTGTTGTTTGAAAAATATATAATAATATATAATTGAATAAAATTGATAGTAGCGTGATCACACATCCGTCCCGCACTAGAATGTCCGCCGCCAATAAATCCACACTCTCACACGATTGATCTAAGAACCCGCAACACCACAACACCAGAAGTTAGGAAGGATTTTCCTGGCGTGCCCACTCCGACGCTCAAGTCGATGATCGTTTTAGATAGAAGAAATATCAAATAGCAAAATATTGAAAAGTGTATTCGTCTAGTCTAAACCGCGCGTACCTTATTTGTGCCCCTTTATAGTTTTGGAATTAGGGTTGCGTATGATCAAGCCATACTAAAATCCTAATTAACACGCATGCCTAGGTTAATCACCCGTATTGGGCCATAAGCTGCTCGGCCCAAGAGATCGGCGGGCTATTAAATTGGTCCATTTTAGCATTCGCCCATCGGGACGGTAAGCCATTAAGTTCGCCCATTCGAGGTCCACCCAACAGGTCGGTAGGCCGCAGGTTGTCCCATTCAGGTCTAGCCCAACAGTCGGTAGGCCCTTAGGTTGGCCCATTCAAGGTCGGTCCAAACAGTCCTGTGTAGCCTTTAGATTGCCCATCCATGCAAGTCTAGCCCAACAAAGTAGACCGCCAGGTTGGTCCATTCAGGTCCAACCCAACATGCTCGATGACCTTTAGATTGCCCATTCAAGGGTCCAACCCAACAGTCGGCCCACCCGTTCGGAGGTCGACCCGGTCTCAAAGGTCACCGGCAAATGCCATCGAGGTTGTCGTCGGCCAGTGTCATCCATCGTAGAGGTAGGTCGGCTTTAAATAGGCCCCCATCAATCAACCCCCAACTATGTCCCAAGTAACTTGCTTACTTTACATAATTGCTTTCGCATGTAAATTCAACCGACCTCTAAACCCCCATATACCTTGACAAATTCCCTCACGAGTTCATCATCCCGATCTCCTCCGAGGCCTCAAAGCTTTCACACTTCAATCCCGATCTGAATTAAGGCCGCAAAGCCTACAATTTCACCAATCCCGATCTATATTAAGACCTCAAGACCAAAAGTTTTACTAGTCCCGATCTGATTTAGAGTTTCATACCCTTCAAAATCGGCCTAGATCTGATTTATTTATCCCGATCTAGATTAAGGTTTTCTTCCTCGAGATTTATTCATCCCGATCTAGATTAGGGTTTTCTTCTTCAAATTTAGTCATCCCGATCTAGATTAGGGTTTTCCACCCTACTTCCTTTCCCTCCTATTTATGTCACAAGGATGTCCTTTCATTTGATAGACGTCCTTTCATCTTCCCGAGGTCCTTTCTAGACCGTTAGATGAGATTCGAATAAAGGGTGGTGATCATCTTCCCCCCTCACCTCTTCTTATAAAAGACAAAGTAGAAGGGGGGGACCATTTCACTCTAGCAAAAATTTCTCTCCTCCTCTCAAAGCGATTTCCGACGTGCTCTGGCGATTCCGTGACGGCCTTCTCCGATGGTGTTCCTCCATTCTCCTCTTTTTCCGTTTCTATTTCTTAGGTACACTCTTCCCTTCCCTTTTTAATTACTTTTTCTTTCAAATAATGGCCTCCTCTTCCACACACTCTGATCCCTACTTGACCGATCTAGTGAGATGGTCAGAGGACGCGGATACCCAATTTAGGAGAGATCCTCCCGAACTCTCGGGTCCCGAGGCTACGGAATCGGACTCCTCTTTCGAGAGGGGCCGTTCTTCTATAGAGTTAGTAAACCCAACCCTCTGGCACCTCCCGAGGTAGACCACGAGTTTTCTTACTCGGTGGCAACTGCCGAGTCTCTCTATAACATCCGTAGGAATGCAAGGATCCATCCTGGCTTCAAATTGACTCTACCGAGCTACACAGATCGACCCTACCGACCTCCTTCGGGGGGTCTTGCCTTCTTCGTAGGACAATTAGACGGAGGCCTTAGGCTCCCCATTCATTCATTATTTTCTGATGTCTCTTCTATGTATAATATCCCCCTAAATCAACTGACGCTGAACTCATTTAGAATCATCTTGGGTTTTTAATAATCACAAAGTTCTTGTCCATAGATCCTTCTCCCGAGCTCTTCTGCGCCCTTTTCCAGGTTAAGTCCTCCTCCCCAAAGGGATTATTTTACATCATTGCCCGCAATGAGACCAATTTCTTAGGGAAGAACCCGACCTCATAAGTTTTAGAACGATCGGTATATCTTCATAACTCCTCCCGAGCCCTAGTCTTTTCCTCATAAGTGGATTTGGTCTCTCCCTCCTCAACAAAAACATGACCCTAAGAATCGCTCTCCCGAGCTACAAGACCTTATCCAGAAACTAACTGTCGTTAAGTACGATCTCTCTCATATCATCACTCCCTCCCTCCTTTCCTACTCGGGAGTTAGTTCTAAGGCCATTCCCCTACCTCAGGACATCGGTATGTGCAATCCCTTCTTAAATCTTAATTAATTTTTTATACTTAGGTCTTCTAAACTTTTTTCCTTATTGCTGCAGGCATAATGTTATCTCGAGCTGTTGCTTAGAAGGCCGAAGCTTGCAAAACGGTGAGCTCCCTATCACGAGCTTCTTCTTCTCAAGCCGGTGGTGCCATCGTGGGCCTCCCCGCATTTGGGTCCCGATCTCCGCGCACCACACGGCCCGACTCCACTGAAGATGTTATGGCTGAACTGATAGATCCCAGCAGCCGAGCTATTCCCCTCGGTTCTCGACGGGGATCCTCTGATACCGAGCTCCCACCCTCCAAGCAAGCTCGAGCAGAGACTAGCTCGGGCGAACGTGAGATGATCCGGAGCCCCATTGACACCCCAAATTCAGACTTTCTTCACTGGCAACTCCGTCCTAAAGAATAAGGATCCCCTCTTGGCAGCCCAATACATCCAAGGGCATTGTCCCTACCTGCATCAACTAGTCCGGACAAGCTCTCTCGTGCCGACCGTAAACTCTGCTTCGCATGGACCCACTCCCCGAGCTCATGTCAAGTTGTCTACTTTAATCGCTCGAGCTCGAGTGGGCTTTGCTGATCCGGCTTTGGTGAGGGAGCTCGAGACCCTCAAAAAGCACAACACAAATTGAAAGACGGAGGCCAAGGCTGGCGGCCGGGTTCGCGAGCACAAGGATAAGCACGGGGCGGAGCGATCTGTTACCAACTCAGAATCAAAAGCCAAGCTGAAGGATAGATTAGTGCAAGCTTGGGAGGAAGGGATTGAGATCGGTCGCCGTGACTTCCTCAAATCTGACGAAGGCTGAGCTCTGGTCAGTCGCATTCGGGAGAAAGTCAAAAAATGTTTCTTGAGTTATGAGGAGTTTATTAACATCTTATCTTCTGGAGTGATTCAACAGTATGAGTTCGCCTTTGACCAGGCTGAGCTCCAACTTCGAGAAAAAGGGGTGTCTGAAGCTCTAGATCGGGATGGGCCCCTGCTCGTCGATGCAAGATCCGTGAGGCTTCTTTTTTTCCAAGGTTGCTAATAAAGTCAACATTTCTTCCAATGAGGTCTTCATTAACACCTTAGGCGATTCATCTTGGATAGCCGATCTCAAGGCTATTACCGACCAGGCAACCACAGACCGAGCTCTTTCGTCTAAGGCTCCGGAAGATCTTCCTCTTGCTCTTAATCCCGAGCTGTCTGGCACTCAAGAGACTGATCCATCTGCTGCAACAACTGATGTGCAAGCCATCCATGATCCCGATCTCACCATTCAGGACTACGCCTCGGAGAATCTCATTTTGTAACTTTATGCTTGTCCCGATTTGGGATTTTCTTGTAATGATTGTATTTTTGTAATAGCTTTTGTAACTATCCCGATCTGGGATTTCTTTTGTAATTTTCGAATCATATTAATGCAAGCTTACTTTTGATCACCTTTCTTATTGCACTATTAACATCAGTTTTTATCGTGCTCGACGTGTTTGGAGGGTTGGCTCGAGCCGCACTCCAAACACTTGCTCAATTTTTTCTCTTTTTTTGGAGGACAAGTTTTTCAAGCTCGAGCTTGACTTGCCTCTGGGCTATCGTGCCCGAAGTGTTTGAAGGGTTGGCTCGAGACGAACTCCAAACACTTGCTCAATTTTTCTCATTTTTTGGAGGACAAGTTTTTCAAGCTCGAGCTTGACTTGACTCTGGGCTATCGTGCCCGAAGTATTTGGAGGATTGGCTTGAGCCGAACTCCAAACACTTGCTCAATTTTTCTCATTTTTTGGAGGACAATTTTTTCAAGCTCGAGCTTGACTTGCCTCTGGGCTATCGTGCCCGACGTGTTTGGAGGGTTGACTCGAGCCGCACTCCAAACACTTGCTCAATTTTTCTCATTCTTTGGAGGAAAAGTTTTTCAAGCTCGAGCTTGACTTGCCTCTGAGCTATCGTGCCCGAAGTGTTTGGAGGTTTGGCTCGAGCCGAACTCCAAACACTTGCTCAATTTTTCTCATTCTTTGGAGGACAAGTTTTTCAAGCTCGAGCTTGACTTGCCTCTGGGCTATCGTGCCCGAAGTGTTTGGAGGGTTAGCTCGGGCCGAACTCCAAACACTTAGTAGAACAATTTTCAATAATATTTATAGACGCGAATGCTTTTCATTGAATTTCAAAGAGAGGAAATTGCATCATTACATCATTCGAATTCCTACGGATAATATTTTTTCAGATTGCTAACATTCCATGCCCGAGGTAGTTTCTTCCCATTCATCTCTTCTAACTCGTAAGCTCCCCCCACCAAGACTTTGATCACCCGCAGCGGGCCTTCCCAATTTGGGTCCAACTTTCCTTTATTTTTACTCGCATCAGCCCTCCTCAGAACCAGATCTCCCACTTAGAAATTTCTCTTCATCACTTTACCATTGTATGCTACCCTGATTCGTTCTTTTGTCCTTTCCATCTGTAAAAAGGCCATCTCTCTTTTTTCGTTGATTAAATCCAAAGCTACTCGTGTCAACATCTCATTCTCTTTCTCCTCAAATATTTGGATTCTATGAGTTTCCATCCCGATCTCCGCTGGTATTACCGCATCCATCCCATAAACCAAACTGAACGCGCTCTCCTCTGTGGCTTCCTTTGGGTTTGTTCGGTAGGCCCACAATACCGAACTCAATTCTTGCACCCAGGCTCCCCCATCTCTCTCCAATCTTGTCTTGAGTCCTTGTACCAAAATTCTGTTAGTCACTTCTACTTGCCCATTAGCTTGAGGATGGGCTACTGATGTGAAATGCTGATTAATTTTCATCTCCTCGCACCAAGCCTTGATGCTAGCCCCACTAAACTGTGTTCCATTATCCGAAACAAGGACCCTTGGCACTCCAAATCGGCACACAATGTTCTGCCAAATGAATCTCATCATTGCATCCTCAGTAATCTTTGCCAGAGCTTCTGCCTCACCCCATTTACTGAAATAATCTATTGCCACCACAGGAAATTTTCTTTGTCCCGATGCCGAAGGGAATGGGCCCACAATATCAATCCCCCACCTAGCGAAAGGACATGTCGAACTCATGGTCATCAGCTCTTCAGCTGGCTGATGTATAAATGGCGCATGTACTTGACATCTTTCACAAGCTTTTACTAGCTTCTGAGCTTCGCTTTTTAGATGTGGCCAAAAATATCCCGCTCTCAACACCTTTCTGATTAAAATCTTGGCCCCCATGTGGTTCCCATTTTATTAGATATATGTTTTTATCATGATTTTGATGATTTTGTTCAAATGAGTTTTTATACCAAAACAATGTCCCTAAATGTTGTCCAAATACTTCCGATCGATTTAAAATGTTTTTACTATTTTTTGGAGTATTTCTTGGAGTTTATTTTCGATATAAAATTGGACAACACTTTTGTTTCAGAACTCGACCAAATTGGCCGCTATACGGCAACCTGCACTGAGTTGAGTTTTGAAACAAAACGAGACGCGTTGTAAAATAAGGGAGGGCGGCCGGTCGACCGGTTGGGAAGCCCTCCTCAAATGTCGTTCTCTTTTTGATTTTTATCAACCCCAACCCGGTCAAACTTAAGGGCGACCGGTCGAACCCCCTTCGACCGGTCCCCCTGTGTAAAAATTGCAGCAAACTAATTTCAAACTTATCTCTGCGTGACCGCTAGAACCCCTCTTTTATCAGCAAACTATCCGTTGCATTTTCAGACAGTTTTTCCCTAATTTGTGGGATTGATTTCTAATAGCTATAATCTTGATTTTAAATGGTTTCTTTTGAAGAAAATCACTCCACAAGGAGGAGCCTATGTCTGGAAATCAAGCCAAGACCTCTCCTATAAATAGAGGCTTCATTCAAGCAACAAGATATACCACATTACACAAGCAAAAGAGCATACAAGCAAACACTTTCATAAATCTTGTTGTATTAGCCTAAGCACTTGCACTTGCACTTCTTTGAGGTCTAGGCTTTCAATTATTGATTACACTTGTACTCATATTGTATTATTCATTATTGAGTTGTAATCTTGATTTTGGTTATCATTCAACACAAGATATCCTTGTGAGTGTTCTTGTGGTAAGAACACACTTGGATGATCTAGGTGATAGGTGCAAGAAGATTGTGGTGATCTTCTTATTGAGGTGTTGAAGAATTTGGTATTCTTCAAGGTTGAAGATTGTGGTAATCTTCACAAGGTGCCGTTGGATATTGTGGTAATCTTCAAGAGAGATTGTGGTAATCTCAAAGATGGTGTTGTAAGAAGAGTGTGGTGCTCTTCAAGGTGATGTTGTAAGGTGTTGTATTAATTTTGGTAATTAATAAAATCTTTTTTCTTTTTGAAATCCATCCCGGGTATACTGGGGTGGTAGAGGATTAGGCCCTAGGTGGGTTGAACGTCTATAAATCGACGCGTGTTGTTTACTTCCCGCACCTTTATTATTGTCTTGGCGTATTTGTTTCGAAAAAGAGGGCATAATCGAAAAGATGGAGATAATCTATTCACCCCCCTCTAGATTATCGTAGCCATTTGGAATTACAAGTGGTATCAGAGCCAAACTCTTTGGCAAGCTCGTTCCACATCGCGAGTAAAGAGGAACGATCATCGGCTACGAATGAAGTCTACCTTACCGGCGCCTCCACCACCAAACCACCACTATTTGATTCCAAAAATTATACTTTTTGGAAAGAAAGAATGGAATGTTATCTTCAAGGTTGCGGGTTCGATATTTGGAACACGGTCGTTAATGGAGAATCTATTCCGATAAAAGATACACCACACACTTCTAAAGTCCTCAAGGAGCTCAATGATGAAGAGAAGAAAATCATCTCCTTAAATGGTAAAGCTCTAAATATTTTGTATTGTTCACTTACCACTTTGGAATTTGATCATATTGTAGGAATTCTATCGGCACGTGAAGTATGGCAAAAATTAGAAGTATATGCAAATGAAAGGAACAACTCAAAAGCATCTACTTCTCAAGTGGATACAAAATCAAATCCAAGGAACAAGCCTCTTACAACTTCCAACTATGATGAAGTTGAACAATGTCTTATGGGCTTCGAAGAAGAAAATGAGGTAAGTTCTAAACCCTCTACTTCTTATGATAATGAATTTCATAATAATTATAATGATTTGCAATGAGATTCAAAATGAATTCCAAAGCTTACTTGTTAAATACAAAAATTTGAAAAAGGAATTCAATGTTTTGAAAAATGAAAAAAATAGTTTATTTACTTCCTATGAATCACTCTCATGTGCTCACACCACCACACTTGATAAGGTTAGAAACCTTGAAAAAGAAAATAGTTCTCTTGTTGAGAATATTAATTGCATGAAAAAGGATTTATCAAAATCCAACTTGAGTACCGATAAAATGACCGATATTGTTGATGTTCATAGTTGTGATAAATTGAAACAAGGACTTGATCATAAGCCTAGTGTTGTTAATCATATGAAAAAGAATCAAGTCTCTATGCATATTGGTCATTATGCTCCTCAAATTATTACTTGTTTTTATTGTGGTAAAAAGGGTCATACGGTAAATACTTGTCGGGCTAGAAATAGCTCTAATTATTGTTGGAGACCTAAAAGTCTCAAAGCTAATCCCAAAGGACCCAAACATTTGAGGGTACCACAAAGCAATGTCATATTAGGTACCCGACGGAATCAAGGAAAATTCATACCGCCAAGAAGATATCAAATGCCCATTTCATTTGATCAAAGGAGAAGACATCACCAAAATGAATTTCCAATAAGGAAACACTATCAACAATGGGAAGGACACAATCCTTGGAAATGGAGCAATAGGAAGAGCTATCATCAATAAGATGATTTTCAAAAGGGAAGATATCATCAACAATGGGAACGACACAACCCATGGAAATGGCGAAAGTGGTAAATCGTATCTCCCCATTTAAATATGCATTTTATTTCGTTATTATGCATGTTCTTATTTGTGTCTTAATTGTCAAAATGATTTTTCAAAATATTTTCGAAGAGATCTTCTACATATTTGTGTTTTTAAATTTTTTTTTTGAAAAGGAGACCTTGCATAATGTTTTAATAAAATCTTGTGCATTTACTAAGGCTAAAATGTTTTATTATCTATGGATTTTTATGGCATAAGCATACTTGTGATATATCTTATTGTTTTTAGCCTACACTTGTATCATATTCGTTTTGTGCTCTACTTGTTTAAGATATGTATAGGATATATATTTCCTCATCCTCTTCAAGAGATGCTTAAACTATCGTGGTACGCTCATCATTGGTATTCATCCTATAGACTCGATATATTTTTGTTATATGCCTATGTGCTTGTTTTTCAAGTTATTTCAAAGTATTCCACATAAGTGCCATTAAGAGGATTTTTCGATTTTTGAAAGACACTATTCTATAAAGCTTGTTTTATCCGAGACTTGTAAAGGATTATATTTGTTTTGTTAAAACATTTGATTTTATCCTCTTCTCAAAATTATGCATTTGATTACTCATATCCATTCTTGTCAAAACTCTTGTTCAAATGCTTCTTTTAAATGAGGTCTCAACTATATGCTCTCGGATTTTAAAATTTCAAAAGAGACCTTATATAGCCTTCTACGAGCTTATTTGAACTTACATGTCTTATTGAACTCTTGGTGATTTGTTTGAAAGCATAGTACGTGCTACTTGTTATTGTATCTCTATCATTCGATATTACAATGTTCTTGTGCAAATATATCTTGTTGAGATTTTGCAGATTTTTTTTGATATTTTGGAACAAGTTTGATGACCAAAGGAAGGTTAGTAGCTCAAAGGTAATGTCAAGAAGAAGGTATTGATTTTGATGATACATTTGCACCCGAAGCATGTTTTTGAAGCTATTGACATTTTACTTGCCCATTCTTGTTTTAAGAGAATTCTAAGCTTTACCAAATGGATGTTAAATCCAGTTTTCTAAATGGTTTTATTCAAATAAAAGTCTATGTAAAACAACCGGGGTTTAAAATGTTTCTAGGCCATATGATTTTTATAGAAGACCTTGTATGGTTTAAAACAAGTACCCCGTGTATGGTATGATAGACTTAGCTATTTTTTGCTAAATGTTCTTACAAAAGGTAAAGTTGAAACTATTTTTTTTTGGGCAAGATTATTTACTTGTACAAATTTATGACATCATTTATGGTGCTACTAATGAAGTTTTGTACAAGATATTTTCTAAGTTGTTGCAAGGTAAATTCAAGATGATCATGTTGGGGGAGCTCAATTTCTTCCTTGGACTTCAAGTTAAACAATGGCAAGAAGGTATCTACATTTCACAATCAAAATATACAAAAGAACTTTTGAAAAAGTTTGGCATTGAAGAAGGAAGAACCGTGTCTACCCCTATGGCAACTAATGTCAAAATTGACAAAGATGAAAAAGGCAAGTCCGTGGATGAATCAAAGTATCGAGGTGTGATTGGTAGTTTACTTTATTTAACCACTAGTAGACCGGACATTCTTCATGCCGTATGCCTATGTGCTCGTTTTCAAAGCAATCCCAAAGAATCTCATATGAGTGCCGTTAAAAGAATTTTTCGATATTTGAAAGGCACTATTCAATATGGTTTATTCTATCCAAAGAATGAAAATTTTTCTCTTAAAGGTTATAGTGATTCGGATTATGCGGGAAATATTTGTTAGATAAATGTTTTTATCAAGATTTTGATGATTATGTTTAAATGAGTTTTTATACCAAAACAATGTTAATAAATGTTGTCCAAATGATTTAAAATGTTTTTGATAATTTTTGGAGTATTTCTTAGAATTTAGTTTTTGATAAAAATGGACAACACATTTGATGGTTTTGTTTAAATTGGTTTTTACACCAAAACAATGTTTATAAATGTTGTCAAAATACTCCCAAGTGATTTAAAATGTTTTTACTAATTTTTTGGAGTATTTCTTATAGTTTATTTTTGATAAAAATCGGACAACATTTAATATTGGAGGACCAGATCATACTATCGTCGGCCGACTGCACCAAGAACTCAAAATTGAAACAGAACTCATCGGTCAAGAAAATCAAGAGGGGACCGGTCAAGCGTGAGGCCGACCGGTCGCATTTGCGACGGTCGCACCCCGTCGGCAAATTCGACCCCGACGACCAGCCTGCCGGATCGCACTAATTTTTAACGGTCGAAATCTTCACAGGGCAACCGTCGCTTCTATGCTATTTTGTGACAACAAAGTTATCTTTGTTGAAATTTTTGATGACAAGATTTACTTTTGATTTTTGTACAATATTTCTACATCTTGTGATCTTCTTTTTGTAGACAAAAGTGAAGATAGAGGAGCTATGTTGGGAGCCTATGTTGGTGAAGACTTCCCAAATAAATAGAGGATGAATTGAAGACACAAGACACAACACATACAAGCAAAACATACAACAAGAAATCTACATGTTTTGCTTGTATGTGTTGTGTCTTGTGTCTTCAATTCATCCTCTATTTATAGGGAAGTCTTCACCAACATAGGCTCCCAACATAGGCTCCTCTATCTTCACTTTTGTCTACAAAAAGAAGATCACAATATGTAGAAATATTGTACAAAAAATCAAAAGTAAATATTGTCTTGTCAAAAATTTCAAACAAAGATAACTTTGTCATCACAAAATAGCATAGGGCGGCTGGTTGCCCGTTGAAGATTTCGACCGCTTTCAAAAAATTAGTGCGATCCAGGTATGTGTCGTCGGGGGTCGACCGGCCGACGGGGTGCGCGACAGTCGGCTCCGCTGACCGTCCCCTCTCTTGATTTTCTTGACCAAATGAGTTACGTTTCAATTTTGAGTTCTTCGTGTCGGCCGACGATAGATGCGGCCTGGCGACCTCCAATATTAAATGTTGTCCGATTTTTATCAAAAATAAACTTCAAGAAATACTCCAAAAAATTAGTAAAAATATTTTAAATCACTTGGGAGTATTTTGACAACACTTATAAACATAGTTTTGGTGTAAAAACCAATTTAAACAAAACCATCAAAAGTGTTGTCCATTTTTATCAAAAAATAAATTCTAAGAAATACTCCAAAAATTAGCAAAAACATTTTAAATCATTTGGACAACATTTATTAACATTGTTTTGGTATAAAAACTCATTTAAACATAATCATCAAAATCTTGATAAAAACATTTATCTAACAAACTCCCCCCTTTTGATGATTACAAACCAAAACAATTTTAGGAAGTTGATTTTAAAACAAAACCAATTTTCTGGTCTAAAACATCAAACCATTACAAGCAAGATTTATCATAAGTACAAACACACAAGGAAAGGAGCAAAGATTTTTCAAAATCATTTTTGCACAAGCTCCCCCTATCAATATGAATATCAAGAACAAGTATACAAGCAACCAACTCAAAGCTAAAAGCTTAGCTTTTACAACTTAAGCTTTAATATCATGAGCTTATAAGCTCCCCCTGTCACAAAAGCATCATTAGTCAAGTATAAAAGTCCATAATACATCACATGGACCAAGTATAATCCATAGCTTTTGGCTTTCAAGAGCTTTAGCTAATAGCTTTTCTTGCGAGCTTATTTACGCTTCTTTGAGCTTATGAGCGTTTTTCTTGTTTCTCCCCCTTTGGAATCATCAAAAATAATGTTAGCACGATAAAAACATTATACAATTATATCAAAGTGCGCAATTTTATAGATTTATCGAGCATATTGAGCATTTAAGCTTAAATTCCGAATAAAAGGGAAAAAATTGCTCATTTGATTTGTAAAAGCTCATTTGATTGATAAAACATGATCTCTATAAATTTATAAGACTTTTCAAATCAAGAGAATCATGTAGGTGATGAATTTTTCATTGAAACATTTTGTCGAACACTTGGCGTGCGTCGAATAAAACAAGAGAAATATAACGCCTTTGTGATTCGTTTAAGCCAAAAATTTTCATCACCAATTGCAATACAACAATATTCATACATCATCAATCATCTTAAACATCATATTAATACAAGAATTTCAACAAGATATCAAGATACAAGCACATTCTCAAGGGTTCAACCCAATTGAGATTAAAATGAGAAATTCTTACCATCTAATCGGTAAAGATGAACAATGATGATGATAATCGAGCCTCATGAAGTCCAAAATATGCAATGTATGCAAGAAAACAAATTTGAAGTGAAATTTGTGTGAAAAATGCATAGGGGACGAAAAATGGACAAAATAAGCCAAAATGGTCAAAATCAAAATGAATCGATTTAAACCATAAACGCGGTGAGGGGCGACGGTTGGGAGGGTGGGCGACGGCCGGCGTCATGGCGATCGGTCGGCCTTCCCCCAACCAGCCCAGTGTTCTTTCTGTTTTTCCAAAATCCGAGTTTTTAACCAAAAATCCGATTTTTCGCCCCTAAGTTTTAAAAACGTGCAAAATGCAATCATAGACCTCATTCAATATGCATTATGCCTAACCGAGCTCGTATTGACGCAAAGGTCTCGGAAGATAGCAGTTTTGTAAAAATGTCCGCTAATTGATCTTGAGATGGTACAAAAGATATCTCAATTTTTCGTTTTGAAACACAATCCCTTAGAAAATGATGTCGAATCTCAATATGTTTAGTACGGTTATGATGAACCGGATTTTGAGCAATATTTATAGCGGATATATTATCACAAAAGATAGGAACATTTTCAAAAGAACATTTATAATCCGCTAAATTTTATTTCATCCAAAGAAGTTGTGTACAACAAAATGCCGCGGAAATGTATTTGGCGCTTCTAGTTGAAAGTAAAACACAATTTTGTTTCTTTGAAAACCAAGAAACTAGACAATCACCTAGAAATTGACATGATCCTAAGTACTTTTCCGATCATCAATATTTCCCGCATAATCCGAATCACTATAACCTTTAAGAGAAAAATTTTCATTCTTTGGATAGAATAAACCATATTGAATAGTGCCTTTCAAATATCGAAAAATCCTTTTAACGACACTCATATGAGATTCTTTGGGATTGCTTTGAAAACGAGCACATAGGCATACGACATGAAGAATATCTGGTCTACTTTGCGGTTAAATAAAGTAAACTACCAATCATACCTCGATACTTGGATTCATCAACCGACTTGTCTTTTCATCTTTGTCAATCTTGACGTTTGTTGCCATTGGGGTAGAGACGGTTCTTCCTTCTTCAATGCCAAATTTCTTCAAAAGCTCCTTTGTATATTTTGATTGAGAAATATAAATTCCTTCTTGGCATTGCTTAATTTGAAGTCCAGGAAGAAGTTGAGCTTCCCATCATGCTCATTTCAAATTCACCTTGCATTAACTTAGAAAATTTCTTGCACAAGGATTCATTAGTAGCACCAAAAATAATATCATCAACATAAATTTGCACTAATAAGCAATCTTGCCCTTTTTCAAAAACAAAGAGAGTAGTATCAACTTTACCTCTTGTAAAACCATTTTGCAAAAGAAAAGAGCTAAGTCTATCATACCATGCACGGTGCTTGTTTCAAACCATACAAGGCCTTTTTAAGTCTATAAACATCATTAGGCCTAGAAAAATTTTCAAACCTCGGAGGTTGTTTTACATAGACTTCTTCTTGAATAATACCATTTAAAAATGCGGATTTTACATCCATTTGGTAAAGCTTAAAATTTTTAAAACAAGAATAGGCAAGTAAAATACGAATAGCTTCTAAATGTGCTACGGTGCAAATGTTTCATCATAATCAATACCTTCTTCTTGACAATAACCTTGAGCTACTAACCTTGCTTTGTTTGAACAATATTGCCTTGGTCATCGAGCTTGTTAAATACCCATTTTGTACCAATAATGGTTTGAGATGGAGGACAAGGTACTAATTCCCATACATCATTCCTTTCAAATTGATTCAACTCCTCTTGCATTTCTAAAAACCAATCCTCATCTTCAATGACTTCCTTAGCATTTTTAGGCTCTTTTTGAGAAATAAGAGCTTTCTCGCAAATTTTCCTCGAGTCATTACTTTATCAAGGGATCACCAATAATAAGATCTTTTGGGTGATCTCCTTAAATTTCAATGCTACGGGAAGATTCAAGTATCACCTTTATCTTCTTGAGGAACATTTGAGCTTGAAGGTTGATCATTTTGAGTATCATCTTGAACAATGGGTTCAACAATATCTTCTTCATTACTTTCATCATTGGGTATCCTTTCAACACCAAGCTTCATTGAATTTGACATGGATGGATTCTTCAACAACCCCACTAGTCTTATTGTAAACCCGATATGCTTTGCTCTTGGTTGAATACCCCATAAATATTCCTTCATCGGCCTTAGGATCAAGTTTGTCTAATTGATCCTTAGTATTCAAAATAAAACATTTACATCCAAATATTTTGAAATAACTAATATTTGGAGTTCTTCCTTTCCAAAGCTCATATGGAGTTTTATTCATTTTAGGACGATTATAAACTCGATTAATGACATAGCAAGCGGTATTTACGGCTTTCCAAAATATTTTGGAAGTGAAAATTCATTGAGCATGGACCGACTCATTTCTTGAAGTGTCCGATTCTTCCTTTCTCGGCTACTCTATTTTGTTGAGGTGTCCTTGGAGCCAAAAATTATGACTATATCCCTTGGTTTCACAAAAGACTCTAAATTCGCCGTCAAATTCTCCACCTCGATCACTTGAATAGACTTAATAGTATCTTCCTTTTCATTTTCAATAAGTCTACACAACTTAACAAACTCATTAACGACATCGCTTTTATTTGTAAGAAATAGAGCCCAAGTATATCTAGAAAAATCATCAACTATAACAAAAGTGTAATGTTTTCCACTTAGACTTCCCGTACCAATATCCCCATATAAATTAAGATGAAGCATTTGTAGGGGTTTGGTAGTGGAAATTTCATTTTGGGCTTAAAACTACTCTTAACTAATTTGTTCTTTTTGACAAGTGTCACATAAGCCAAGATTTTCAAAATTCAATTTGGGTAGTCCTTTTACATGTTGGTTTTTGTAAATATTTTTCAAATTCTTGTATCCAACATGTCCAAGGCGCCTATGCCATAATCTAGTTAAATCATTATTGGCTACTAAACAAGAAACAATTTGGGTAGTCCTTTTACATGTTAGTCTTGAGACCTTTAGGTCTCCAATAATAGCTAAAATTATTCTTCAATTTACAATTGCTAGCATAGTGTCCATTCTTACCACAATAAAAACAAGTAATAATACGAGGACTACTAGCACGTTCAAAGGTTGGACCTTGGTCTTTTTTCTTAAAAGCATTTTGAAAAGGTTTGTAACCAAGTCCTAATTTAGAATTCTCACCTCTTTGTGCATCTAAAATTTTTGTGAATTTATCCGTACTTAAATTGAATCGATGCACATCCCTTTTCAAATTTTCAATATCATTTGTGAGCGTTTGTTTTTCGGTTTCAAGAGTACGAACCATATTAAGAGTAATAGCATGAGCCTTATCAAGAGAATCATAAGAAGTAAATAATTTATCTTTTTCTAGTTTAAGCTCTTTATGCTCCTTTTTTTCAAATTCTTGTATTTAACAATCAAATTTTTAAACTCATTTTGCAATTCATCAAAATCACATTGTAATTCATCAACTAGGGAAGAAGATGAAGCATTAGAGCGTACTCGGTATTTTCATCGCCTATGGCCATAAGACCATGTTCGGATTCTCCTTCCTCATCGGTTGTTTCAAGTAATTCATCCCAAGTTTTGACGTCCGCATTTAACGCCTTCTTTTTCTCGAAGGCTTTTTTCTTCTTTTTGTTCCTCTTCCCGCTATTTTCGGCAATCGTCTATGTAGTGCCCGGATTTTCCGCATTTGAAACAAGAATTGTCTCTTGGCTTTCTTGCTTTATTTTTATTTACAAATTATGCAAATTTTCTAACAAGAGTCCGCCGTTTCTTCATCATCCTCATCACTAGCATAATAAGCATTATTAGAAGAAGATCTTTAAGCTTTTAATAATATTTTGCGTACCCGAGTTTAGAGGTGGATGGTTGAGAATTTTCCTCTCCTCGAGATATACTTCATAAATAAGGAGGTTCCCAATGAGCTCATCAAACTTGAGTGTCTCAAGATTTTGAGCTTCCGTGATTGCCGTCACCTTTTCTGACCATGAGCCGGGAAGGGCATTTAAGACTTTGGTTACCTTATCTTCTTCAAGATGACCTTTCAAGAGCCACAAGAGGATTGACAATGTTGTCGAAGCCTTTCCACCATTTTTGATATGCTTTCACCATCATGCATATTGAAATTTTCAAAGTCTTTCACAAGCATTGTTTTTCTTGCTTACTTCACTTTCTTTGTGCCCTCATAAATGGTTTCTAATTTTTCCCAAACTTCATGTGCCGACCGTATGCCTCTTATGCGATTATATTCGGTGGCGGTAAGAGAGCAATGTAAAATATTTAAGGCCTTACCATTTAGAGAGAAAGCCTTCTTGTCATTTTCATCGTATTCCTTGAACGGGGAGTCGTGGGTACCATCCTCCAATTTTGTTGTTGGTTGAGCAACTCCTTCAATGACCACATTCCAAATATCAAATCCGCACCCTTGTGAAAGCACTCCATGCGGTCTTTCCAAAATGCGTAGTTGTTGGCGTCGAATAGTGGTGGCTTGTTGGTGGAGGCGGTGGTGAGATAAGCTTCATTCGTAGCCATGTATCTTTCCTCTTTACTTAACAAGCTAGCCAAAGAGTTTGACTGATATACCACTTGTTAGTCAAGTGGCTAAGATAATCTAGAGGGGGTGAATAGATTATGCCGATTTTTCGCAAATCAACCTCTTTAAATCAACGAGTGTTGTTTAATTTCCGCATTTACATTTTTGTCATTTACTTGTTTATTCGAAAAGAGGGTGATTTGCGAAAAATCGGCATAATCTATTCACCCCCTCTCTAGATTATCGTGAGCTACTGACTAACAATATTGATTATCGGAAAAGTACTTGGGATCATGTCAATTTTTAGGCGATTGTCTAGTTTCTTGGTTTTCAAAGAAGCAAAATTGTGTTTCACTTTCAACGGCCGAAGTCGAATATATTTCCGCAGCTTTTTGTTGTACTCAACTTCTTTGGATGAAACAAACCTTAGCGGATTACAAATGCTCTTTTGAAAATGTTCCTATCTTTTGTGATAATATATCCGCTATAAATATTGCTCAAAACCCGGTTCATCATAATCGTACTAAACATATTGAGATTCGACATCAATTTCTAAGGGATTGTGTTTCTAAACGAAAAATTGAGATATCTTTCGTACCATCTCAAGATCAATTGGCGGACATTTTTACAAAACCGCTATCTTCCAAGACTTTTGCGTCGATACGAGCTCGGTTAGGCATAATGCATATCGAATGAGGTTTACATTTGCATTTTGCATGTTTTTAAAACTTAGGGGCGAAAAATTGGATTTTTAATTAAAAATTCGGATCTTGGGAAATTGGTTAAGACAATGGGCTAACTAGGGTGAGGGCAACCGGTCGCCCTCACCGTCGACCAGTCGCCCTCAACATCGACCGGTCGCCTAAAGCCTTTTTGTGGATAAAACAGCTTCTGTCTTCAAACTTAGTCATTTTAACCCATTTTTTTGCCATTTTTTGTCCCCTTCGCCAAATACACACAAATTTCACTCAAAATGTGTTTTCTTGCATACATTTCATATCTTGTACTTAATATAGCTCGATTATCATCATCATTGCTCATCTTTACCAATTGAATGGTAAGAATTCTACTTCTTTTACTCAATTGGGTTGAACCCTTGAGTTTTTGGCTTACGTGTAAGTTTCTTGTTGTAAATGTCATATGATTGAGATGTGCTTATTTATTATGATGTATTGTATTGTGTTTGGTATGATTTGGTGATGAAATTTTTTGGCCTGCTTCATTTACAAGGGCTTTATACAACTTCTTTTATTTTTCACGCCTACAAAGTGTTCGATGAAATGTCACAAAGAAAATTTTAGTTTGTACATGACTCTTATGCTTTCAAATGACTTATATACTTATTACGATCGTATCTTGACAAACAAAACGAACTTATGGTTCTCAAATGCTACATTTCTCTTCCTCGGATTCTAAGCCTAATTTTTCTATTATTGATAAATCGTCTCTTTGGCACACTTTGATATTTTTGTATGATGCTTTTATCATCCTAACTTTCTTTTTGATGATTCCAAAGGGGGATAAACAAGGAATTGGCTCGTTAGCTCAAAGAAGCTAATAAAAGCTCGCAATAAAAGCTATAAGCTATGGCTTTCTAATGCCACAAGTTGTATTTAATACTTAGTCCAATGATTGTTTTATGGACTTGTTTGCATGAATAAGGAGTATTTGTGACAGGGGGAGCTTCTTAGCTCTTAATTTTTACTACTTCTAGCCTATGCAATGTTTCTTATTGACGTGCTTACTGATAGGGGGAGTTTTTGTAAAATGTTTCTTAAACGGATAGTTTACTCATAAAACCAGAAAACTGTTGTGTTAGATATATATTTTTATCATGATTTTGATGATTTTGTTCAAATGAGTTTTTATACCAAAACAATCTCCCTAAATGTTGTCCAAATACTTCCGATCGATTTAAAATGTTTTTACTATTTTTCGGAATATTTTGTTGGAGTTTATTTTCGATATAAAATTGGACAACACTTTTGTTTTTGTTCGACCGACGCCCTAGGGCAACCTGTACTGAGTTGAGTTTTGAAATAGAAAAGGGCGTTTGTAAAATAGGAGGGATGACGGTCGACCACGAGGTCGACCGGAAGGGTGACCGGTCGAGCTAGACGACTCGGCCGTACACAGAAGCTCTCTCAAATGTCAGTCTTCTCTGTTTCGATTTTTATCAACCCCAACCGGTCAAACTTAAGGCGACGGTCGAACCCCCTTCGACCGGTCCCCCTGCGTAAAAATTACAAAAACTCATTTCAAACTTATCTCTGCAGTGACCCAAGTCGAACCCCTTTTTATCGAAAACTATCCATTTGCATTTTGGACACTTTTCCCTAATTTGTGGGATTGATTTCTAATAGCTATAATCTTGAATTTAAATGGTTTCTTTTGCAGAAAATCACTCCCCAATGAGGAGCCTGTCTGAAATCAAGTCAAGACCTCTCCTATAAATAGAGGCTTCATTCAAGCAACAAGATATAACACATTACACAAAAAGAGCATACAAGCAAACACTTTCAAAAATCTTGTTTGTATTAGCCTAAGCACTTGACTTGCACTTCTTTGAGGTCTAGGCTTTCAATTCTTGATTACACTTGTACTCATATTGTATTATTTATTATTGAATTGTAATCTTGATTTTGGTTATCATTCAACACAAGATATCATTGTGAGTGTTCTTGTGGTAAGAACACACTTGGATGATCTAGGTGATATGTGCAAGAAGATTGTGGTGATCTTCTTATTAAGGTGTTGAAGAATTTGGTATTCTTCAAGGTTGAAGATTGTGGTAATCTTCACAAGGTGCCGTTGGAGATTGTGGTAATCTCAAAGGTGGTGTTGTAAGAAGAGTGTGGTGCTCTTCAAAGTGATGTTGTAAGGTGTTGTATTAATTTTGGTAATTAATAAAATCTTTGTTCTTTTTGAAATCCATCCCGGATATACTGGGATGGTAGAGGATTAGGCCCTAGGTGGGTTGAACCTCTATAAATCGACGCGTGTTGTTTACTTCCCGCACCTTTATTATTGTCTTGGCGTATTTGTTTCGAAAAAGAGGGCATAATCGAAAAGATGGAGATAATCTATTCACCCCCTCTAGATTATCGTAGCGGATTGGACTTACACTCGCAACATTCCTCGTGTATTTCTCTCAGCACATATTCTCCTTCTGTTTTCCCGAGACATCTCAACAATGGCATCCCAAAACCCTCTTTTGTACAACCTTTCTCCAATCATACAAAAACGAGTTGCTCTAATTTTCACCCGAGAAGCCTCCTTCCTGTCTTTCGGGAATGTACCCTCCTTCAGATATGCCACAACGGGGACTCTCCAATCATCTTCCTCCTCCAATGCTCAAACCTCGAGGCTGAAAGCGTAAACCTTTGCTTCAAGCAGAGTAATGTGCCTCTCTGAGGCACACTCAGACGAACTAGCTATTTTTGCCAAAAAATTAGCCCTGGCATTCTCTTCCCGAGGTATTTGACAGATCTATACCTTTCCTATCATTTTCTCCAAGGCCTTGTATGCATCCATATATTTTTTCATTCGCTCTTCCCGAACTTCAAATTCTCCCACAATTTGTTTATAGACTAAATGCGAGTCCAAATGGACCAGCACATTCATTGCACCCATTTCTATTGCCATCATGATTCCTCGGATAAAAGCCTCATACTCAGCTTCGTTGTTGGAAAGTTTATAATCTAATCTCACTGCGAAGTCACTCTCCACCCCCTATGGACTTATCAACACGATGCCGGCTCCACATCCCTCTAGCCACTGAACCATCCACAAACAGAATCCATGCCCCTTCCTCACTTGGGGCTTTTGTTAGCTCCTGCACAAAATCCGCCAAGGCCTGTGCCTTAATTGCTGTTGTAGGTCCCAAGGGGAGTGAGTGTAAGGTTTAGAAGGGGGGGGGTTGAATAAACCTTACCAACTTTTCACTTTTGGTCCTTTTTAAAATTCAGAGTTGACACTATACACCGCTGTGTCTCCTTGGTGACAAATTTAAATTTAGTTAATCAAGAGTTAGTCACTCAAATGACTGATGAGCTGTTGATAGAATAACTCAGCTGTTAAGACTGAATTAACTCAACTGTGGTTTATTTTCAGCGGAAGACTTAACACCCTTAAGTTTGATTTAGTAATGATTTAAAACTGGGTTTTAGTACTTAGAGATTATCGGTTGGATAGCAAATATGTCGTTAGAATTAAACAAATAAGATGCACGGAATTAAAGTCTTTGAAATGTAAATGACACGATAAGTTTTTATAGAGGTTCAAGATGGGGTAATTCTTCTACTCCTCTCTTCTCCAACTCCCGGAGGAATCCACTAAGTATTGATCGATATAGAGTGGTAGCAGTCCGGATACAAGTCTTGATCACACAAATGACTTGATCCTTTGGGACTCGGTCACGAGATGCCTTGGTCACTCGGCGAAGCTTCTCGTCCGACTCGAAACTTCTTCACAGGGCAAATTGCTTTGCTACTGACTCACTTGCTCAAGCTTTTAGGATTTTATCACGAAGCTCTCCAAAACTCGAGGACCCAGTTCGACCTTGAACCTTCCTACAATCCTTCGTGGAATGTAGACCCCTTTTCTTCTAAAGTTTCCTCTTCAACCGATTGAAGCTATCTTTCCTTCACAATTGTGAGTGTTGGATTGATTTTCTTCGTAGTGTAGCTTGAGGATTAAACTTGAATGATTTTGAGAATATTTTGATTACGATTCGATGTTAGCTTGAATGTTTTGGTTCGAGTAATCAACTTTTTTCTTCGAGTCATCCCTCACTCCTTTTATAGTGATCTTTCAAAAATTTGCCCGTTGAAGAGATAGGCTTATTTTTGAAAGTCACTTGTGGTCGCTGGCTTGTCTTGTTGCGAATCCTTGAATTACCACTTCCGTATGAATTATTCTTCACTTTTCGTAGCGCCGACACGGTGTAGTGCTTCCCATTGGTTTATTCCCCTCAGACGCTTCTCGGAGCACTCCGAGAAAGGTAGCATGGAGATATTACTTGTTTAAGTAATTCTCTTGATTTAAATGGATCTCTTTCAGTTATCTCGACTTGACCGCATTTCCTTGCTTTCCCCAGGTGACTTAAGTCGACTTCCAATCGTTAAATGACTCTTCTCACTTCAACTAGTAGACTTGACTATCTTGAGTTGACTTGACCGATGCTTTACTCACCGCATCTCACCGCACCTCCAAATCGAGTTCCCGTCTTCTCTTCTTTTGCAAACTCACTGCCTCAGCGGAGTCTTCCTACTAGTCTCCGTTGTCTTCTTGCATGTTTGGGCATAGGCGACTTAACTCACGGCTTGACCATCCCTATTTATTACAATGCAATTTACAACAAAAATGGGATGCCAACTTCCTATTCTAAGTTTTACATGGCATTCATCAAAATCTAAACAATAATTCCCAACAGCTGTTCTGCTCTGGAACTCTATCTCATATTCACTGAGCTCAATAGCCCACTTTACCAGCCTACACGCAACCTCCGGTTTACTCAAAACCGACTTCAAAGGAAAATTAGTCCTTACCACAATCTTATGCGACAGAAAATAAGGCCTAAGCCTTCTGGCCATGGTTACAAGTGCGATCCTCGCTTTTCGATCTCGAATATATCGAGCTCCGCGTTTCTCAGCACCTTTCTAACATAGTATACCGGCTTTTGAACCGACCCTTCCTCCATCAGCAACACCGTACTAATCCATTGTTCTCCCACCGAGATGTATAGATACAAGGGCTCCCCTGGAATTGGCTTAGTCAACAAGGACAACTTAGCCAAATATTCTTTCAATTCTTCAAACGCCATCTGGCATTCCTCATCCCAAGTAAACTTTTTGGATTTACTCAACACTTTGAAGAATGGCAAACTCCGCTCCGCCGAGCGAGAGATAAACCTGTTCAAAGTAGCCAACTTTCCTGTCAAGCTCTGCACATCCTTCACATCCCGAAGTGGAGCCATTTCTCTGATTGCTCTCACCTTCTTGGGATTGACTTCAATCCCTTTCTTGGTTACCATGTAACCTAGAAATTTACCCAACCTAACCCCAAATGCACACTTCTTTGGGTTCAGCTTCATCCGGTATTTCCTCAATGTATCGACAGTTTTCGCCAAGTCTTTAATATGGCTCTCTGCCCTCACGCCCTTTACTAGCATATCATCAATATACACTTCCATATTTCTCCCTAGCTGGTTCCTGAACATTTTATCTACCAACCTCTGGTAGGTTGCCCCCGCATTTTTCAAACCAAAGGGCATAACTACATAACAAAAGGTACCAAAAGAAGTAATGAAACTTACCCGCTTCTGGTCCTCCTCCGCTAGTCTGATCTGATGGTACCCCTGTGAAGCGTCCACCATGCTGAGCAACTCACATCCCGAAGTTGAGTCAACAAGCTGATCTATTCGCGGCAATGGGTAATAGTCCTTTGGGCACCATATTCAAATCTTGGAAATCTATGCACATCCTCCAATCATCCAGAGTTTTCGGGACCAGTACCGCATTAGATAACCATTCTCGGAACTGTATCTCATGGACATGCCCGACCTCGAACAACTTCTGCACTTCAGCACGCACAATCGCATCTTTCTTGGGGCCAAAATTTCTCTTCTTCTATTTCACAGGTCGAAAAGAAGGATTTATATTCAGCCTGTGCTCAACTGTGCTAGGATCAATACCAACCAACTCTTTTGCCGACCATGCAAACACATCCATATTCTTCCTGAGAAACTCGATCAGCTCCTCTCTCAGGTCTTCCCTGAGGCGACTCCCAATCTTGGCGACCTTACTAGGGTCGCCCAGAACCAACTCTATTGTGAGCAACTCCTCATTTGGCATCACATGCTCCACTGGATCCTCATCTAACTTGATGAGTTTCTCCTTGCCCTTACCATCATCATGAGCTACTCTCCTTTCCGCCATCTGTAGACTTTCTATGTACAACTTCCTTGCCATATACTGATCCCCCTCGACTTCTCCAACCTGGTAATCCACTGGGAATTCGATCTTCAAATGATACACCGATACAAACACTTGAAAAAGATTAAAGGAAGATCTTCCGATCATCACATTGTACGATGACAGCGCATCAACTACCATAAATTGCACCATCCTAGTTTTCCTGTATGGTTCCTTGCCCAAAGACACATGCAAAGGAACCATCCCCAATGGCTGAATCGAACCTCCAGCAAAACCAACTAGAGACGTATCCACGATCTCCAATTCCACTTGCAAGTCCATCTGTCTATATCATTCAAAAAATAGCATATCGGCGGAGCTGCCTGTATTGACAAAACTCTATGAACATCATAGTTCGCTATGGTTGCTGTGATAACAAGGGCATCACTATGGGAGGTCGCAATGCCCCAGCTATCTTTTGGCCCAAACTGAATATTCGGTCCCACAGACACTTACTATACCCTCATTTGCTCCTAAGCATGCTCGGCAACAGCGACTCTCACATAACTCTTCCTAGCCCATCGTGAGTCTCCGCTAGACCAACCCCTATCACCATCCCGTCGAAACACCCCTTTCTCCGCGGTGGCGGTGGAGGAGATCCCTCTCCTCCTGTACCCTCTTCTCGGGCTCCGCCTCTGCACAAAACTATTATGACCCTTCCGATAATTACCCTTAGACTTCCTTTTATCAACAAACACAAATTCCTTCAGATGACCCGCCTGAATCAACCTCTCTATCTCATCTTTCAAATGGGTACACTGATCCGTAGTGTGCCCATACTCATTGTGGAACCTGCAAAACTCTTTGCACTTCTCCTTCCTGGGCGTTTTAGCATAAGTTTTCGGCCACATCAAATCTGGATGACGTTCAATCGCCATGAAAACATCCCCCTGGGGAGCCACCAGAGGTGTGTATTTTTCATACCTGGGCCTTCCCCTCACCAGGTCAGACTTGGGGAGGTTAGGCTTCTTACTTAGAGCTCTTTCATCCGTGTCTTCCTTTCTCTCATTTCTCTTATCTCTCTCATCACGTTTCATCTTCTTGGCCTCCTCTAGATTGATATATTTTTCAGCTCTAACCAGAAGCTCGTCGAATCTATGTGCCAGCTCTATCACTAGGGATTCAAAGAAATCCCCATCCTTCAAACCTTGGGCCAGAGCATTAGCCAATATATCCTGAGTTGCCGAGGGCACCTCCAACTCCACCTCTGTAAACCTCTGGATGTAACTCCTCAATCTTTCATTATCTCATTGCTTGATGCTGAACAAGGTCAGCGGTATTTTTTGGTACCTCCTACAACTGGTAAACTGGTGCAAGAACATAGAGCTAAATTCGTCAAAACTCCTGAACGAATTTGGCAACAACTGGCTAAACCATTGCTGGGTTGATTTAGTCAGCGTGGTCGGAAACACCCGGCACATCACCCCATCGGAGAACCTGTGGAGCACTGTAGCATTCTCAAAGCGACATAGGTGATCCCACTGGTCGATGGTGCCATCATACTCAAAACTTCAAAGACGATACGAGGAGGAGAGTTCATCACCATAATCTCCTCCGAGAAATGAGTACCCCTCCTCGATCGACCTGAGCTACCTCCAGAAACCTTATTTTTCAACTCCCTCATCTCCCTGTGTAGATCATCCTTCCTCTCACTCCAGTCCGGATCCATCTCCGTGGCCGTTTGAGAAAAGGCCACAGAAGCGGTCTCCTCTTCCAACACCAGCGCTCTTTGCCCCCGCTCCCCTCTAGCCGGGGGAGCCTCATCTTATGCCCCGGTCCAACCTGCACTGCCGCTGTAGGTTGGGCAAATTCTCACATCCAGCTATTCATGGCTTCTTCCACAACGGCCTTGATGTAGGACGACATCTGCTGGAAGAAGACAGGTCCTAAGCCACCTACACCCATCCCAGGATCGACAGCTCCGGCAACCCCTTGAGAAGGGCAACCAACTCCAACACCGGGTACATGTGGTGGACGCACACGCTCCCTAGTCACCACCACCGGTATCTCAATCAGAACCTCATCCAGGTCATCCTCTAAATTCCGTCGTACATCCTCCATAGCTACCTTAAACTCACGTCTTAAAACTCAAATTTCCCATAGATGGCGCCAATTGGTCGGCACTGGAATGTCCGCCACCCAATAAATCCACACTCCACTACGCGACTGACCTAAGAACCTGCAACACCACCGTTAGAAGGGGGGCCAGAAGGGTTTTTCGGCGTACCCACTCCGACGCTCAAGTCAGTATCATTTTACAGACAAGAAATATCAAATATCAAAGTATTAAAAAGTGTATTCAGAGTCTAACCTGCGACGTACCTTATTTGTGCCCCCTTTATAGGTTTTGGAATTAGGGTTGCGTAAGCATCAAACCATACTAAAACCCTAATTAACATGCAGGCCTAGGTTAATCATCCGTATTGGGACATAAGCCTATCAGGCCCAAGAGATCGGCAGGCTATTAAATTGGTCCATTTTAGCATCGCCCATCGACGGTAAGCCATAAGTTGCCCATTCAAGGGTCCAGCCCAACAGGTCGGTAGGCCCTTAGGTTGTCCCATTCAAGGGTGTAGCCCAACAGGTTGGTAGGCCCATTCAACGGTCCAGCCCAACAGGTCGGTAGGCCTTTAGATTGGCCCATTCCAGGGTCCAACCCAACATGTCGGCCCAGCCATTCGGAGATCGACCCAGTCTCAAAGGTCGGTCCAACCATCGGAGGTTGTCAGGTCGGCCCAGGTCTATCCACCGTAGAGGTAGGTCGGCCTAAATAGGCCCCCCATCAACATCGATTTTCTTTTAGTACATTTCTTATGGATGAGATATTCTATTCCCGAATAATATTTCATCTCCAATTCCACTGAGCGAATGATTGTCACGTGTATACAAGTTACTGTTGGATAAATAACTGGTTTATTGTTAAGAAAAATGACTAAGTGTTTGGATGTTTTGGCTTAGTCGAGGCACGAATGATTCACTCTACAAGATGAAAAATACCCCGTGTACAAAGTCTTCTGTTCGATGTTCGTCTCTAAGATACAATGACTATTTAGATTTTGAGTTTACAACACTTGCAAACCCGAAACACAGCTAACAACAAAATATTTCTGACTTTCAAGCTTTTGAACAAGAAGGTAGATCAATATACATAATGCATGACCAATTTTAATCGATGATTTTCGTATTTCGTATGTCATTTCATCTGCGAGAGGTTCGAATTATATAGGTAACATGGTGCCGTATGGAAAGATTATGTCTTTTGACTTGAAAAGACATATTTACACCGAACATGCGATTTGTTCACCTTTCGCATCGACGACGACACTGAGCATGGCGGGCGTGTGCCGTGCGTGGATGCGAACAAGTTCGACTTGACGACGACTCCAATGCACCGTGCAAGGCCACCATGCTCGGATGTGAACACTTTCCCGTTGGAAACTTTAATTAATTAATTAAATAATTAATTAATTATTTATTTTAAAGGTTTTTGGTCAAAAGGAATAAGGGCCTTGAAGCCCAAGCCCAAGCCACGGTCCGACCAGTGGCGGCGGAGGCGGCGGCGATGCACACTGCGTGTGCTTTGAACCAAACCCACAAGCATTTAGGTCATGACCCCTTTATAAACTTGGGTGCCTCCAAGGGCCCAAACCCATAAGTCCAACTTGGGATATATCAAGTGAGCTAACTTTGTCTGCTCTTCCTATATGGGATGGAGCATTTCTCCTTCCACACATTTTCCATTTTTCATACCATTTTCTAGTATTAAGTCGCTAACTTCTAGCATTAATTTCTCATTCACCCGGAATTGGTTTTGAGAAATTCCAAATGCTATTCTCATCTACTCTCTTAGTAGAATTTTTACAAATAATTTAATTCCATTTTTCACTAATGGAAACCACTTAATTATTTGGTCAAAATCGGGTCAACACCCATTTTACCAAACCAAAATTCCAAAATCCCCCACATGAATGAAATTAATGCATGTGTGTATGCAGATTCACTTGAAAGTCTCGACGAACTATTATTGCATCGGGATAGGTAGCTTGTGGCTTTGAACCTTCCTTAGTAAAATACTATTGGATTTACTAGCTGCTTAGTGACACGATTTCTTGAACTACTCAGTCGTTTGTGTAAACCGAGACAACACTACGTACACAATAACAATTCTAAACACTTGTTGTTCACACATTGTGTCCATTTCGACCCTGGACTATATCTTAGATTCATAAGCGTTTCTTTGATGCGGCCATTACTTCTCACTTATATAGGTGATCTCCTATTGAAGAAAAGTATCTGCCATACTCCACCTTTCGGTATGGGAATCATTAAAAGTCTTAAACTTAACCTCACAACATTCGGAGGTTTTCATTCACTGGGATGTTTCGAGAATGAGCTAACACATTTTCTAAGTGTTCGGTTGAACATTCATAACTTAGTTGTCCTTCAATCAGTCTTGGGATCTCCAATTCATAAGGTTGGGTTACCGCTAGGGATGGCAATGGGCGGGTTCCCGCATTAAACCCGCCCTGATGGGCGTCTAAACCCGGACAAATGGGTCCGGGCGGGTTTTTAGTCCAAGGTTACAAAACCCCGCCCGGTCCGGCGGTCCCGGTCCTATAGGACCCGCCCGACCGCCGCATGTTAATTTTTATTAAATTTTTAAATATATATTAAAATATTTTTGCATAATTTACTTTAAAATTTGAGTATTATATGTTTAAAAATATTAGTTGAGTACTAATATAATATTATTTACTTTTAAAGTTTAATTTACTAATATAATATCTTGTAATATTCTACTTTGAATATTTATTTTAAGTATTAGTTGAGTACTATGTAGTATAATAGTATTTGTTTTTTTAAAATAAATCTTGATAGAGCCAATTCTAAAACAATAGTTATAATAAGTTGCATAATTATATTTATTTACTTTTTAACCTATTGACATTTGATTACTTTTGAAAAATTGGCCATAAATAGAAAAATATAAATTATTATAAATTAAAAAATATATTTGGCGGGTCTAGACCACTTCCGGCGGGTTTTGAGGCGGGCGGGGTGGGGCGGGTCCCGGGTCTTACATTCTCCTTGGGGCGGGTCCTGGTTTGGCCAAACCCGCCTCAAACCCGCCCCGTTGCCATCCCTAGTTACCGCTATGAACATTCTTTAGTTTGTGGATTTTAACCCATTCCCCTTAACATTTTATACAATTGATCTCGATTTATTCCTTTGTAAGCGTATCCGCAAGGTTTTCCTTTGACTTCACGTAGTCAACCGTAATAACCCCATTCGAAATCAACTGTCTAATGGTATTATGTCTACGACAAAAAATGTCTAGACTTACCTCTTTCATTTGCAAGAAAAGACACCTTTAATAAATACAACATTTATTGATTTAATGATCGAACCATCAATTATATCATGAATGCTGAATTTATTTTCTTTGGTGCTTCTACTTTAGCCAAAGCACCCCCACACTTCAAGGTATTCTCCTTTATGTGGTTTGCTAAAGTAAAGCTTCCCCTTCCAACTTCTGGTATCCTTGTTCAACACAAGATTAACCAGAACTTTTATGTCTCTCGGCCACTTCACTTTTGTTTGTTAGAACATTGTCCCAACCATCCAGTTAGAATCTCGTTCTAATAGATTTCAGACCTTAGTTCCAACAACTCCATTAACACCTTTTACAAGGTGTGTAACCTTTGGTGTTATCACATCTTTAGTAACACTTCTGATTTAACTTGATAAAGTGTGTCTACCTCTAAAGTTACAACACTTTGGGCAACACTCCATGCAATTGTGGTTTTGCTCCCACAATACTTCGGCAACACCTTCATTACATTTAAAATGCAAATGTGAGCGAACTCCACTGTTCCATAAAAGTGTGGTCACACCCCGCATTTGCCAATTTCCATTCGGAATCCCGGTTGTCTTCCTCAATCCAAAGTCGAACTATCAAATCCTCAAGCCCCATTCCTTCCTTGTCTTGGCTGGGTAGTTCTTAAAATCTTTCCATGATGGAGGTAATTTTTCAATAATCGCACCCACTTTGAACGACTCACTCAAAATCATCCCTTCAAAGACTAAAGTCGTGAAGTATGATATGAATTTCTTGCACTTGGCTAATCATCGTCTTGGTGTCAACCATCTTATAATCCAAATTTACCGACAATAAATTTCTTTGTGCCAAGATCTTCTTTTTATATTTATTCTCCCAAGAGTCCCACAACTCTTTGGACGTTTTGAATGAACTATAGGCGTTATAGAGGGTATTGTCTAGCCCATTCAAAACATAATTCCGATTTCACAGAAATCGATGTTATGCCAAGCATCCACAACGATTCTCCGTTGGTTGTCGCATTCTTCATCGCCAAATCCGTAGGGGGATCCTTGTTCGTAAATGCGGATAGACCAAAAGTTGTCACGTAGAACACCATCTTCTCATTTGCCATCTCTTGAAGTCAACACCGGAGAATTCGGTTTCGCCATGAGCATGAGCAATAACCATTGGAGTGAAACAATCTGAAGCCATCGTCTTGAAACGAGCGTAATTTTTTCGTCTTGCGATTGTTGGGTAAATATCCGGTTTCTTGTTAAAGAAAATGGCTAAGTGTTTGGATGTTTTGTAGTGAGGCAGTGCCTCGAATTAGATTCGCTCTCCGCAAGACGAAAAATGCCTTGTGTACAAAGTGCTAACGGTTCCGACGCGTTCGTCTCTAAGATACAACGACTATTTCAATTTCGAGTTCTGACGACTTGCAAACCCGAAACACAACAAACAACAAAATGTTTCGACTTTCAATCTTTTGAACAGAGGTAGATCAATATGCGAAATGCAATGACCGATTTTAATCGATGATTTTCGTATTTCGTATGTCATTTCATCTCGCAGGGCTTCAATTATATAGCGAACATGGTGCCTGTATGGAAAAAATTATGTCTTTTGGCTCGAAAGACATGTTTGCACCGAACAAGCACATCTGTTCAACCTTTCGCGATCGACGCCTTACGGCCGGGCGTGTGCTGCGTACGGATGCAAACGAATATAACATAGTCTCGACTTGACGCCCGACGACTGAAAGTCTACCCATGCTCGGATGCGAATAAATTCGACGACGCCTTACGACGACGATGCACGCCGTCGCGTCGGCCACCGCTTAGATGCGAACACTTTCCCGTTAGAAACTTTAATTAATTAATTAAAAATTAATTAATTATTTATTTTGATGGTTTTTGGTCCAAAAAGAATAAGTGGCTTGAAGCCCAAGCCCAAGCCCGTGACATGGGGCTGGCTAGTTGGGCGGCCGGCGGCCGCGGCACGTGCTGCCAGCGTGTTTTGAACCAAACCCACAAGACATGTAGGTCTTCACCCCTTTAAAAATTTGGGTGCCCTAGGGCCCAAACTCGTAAGTCAACTTGGGATATATCAAGTGAGCAAACGTTGTCTCCTCTTCCTATGTGGGATGGAACATTTCTCATTCCCCATATTTTCCATTTTTCATACCATTTTCTAGTATTAAGTGGCTAATTTCTAACATTAATTTCTCATTCACCCGAAATTGGTTTTGAGAAATTCCAAATGCTATTCTCATCTACTCTCTCAGTAGAGAATTTTTACAAATAATTTAATTCAATTTTTCATTAATGAAAACTACTTAATTATTTGGTCAAAATTGGGTCAACACCCATTTTACCAAACTAAAATTCCAACAGTTACCATATTAAAAACCCACAATTTAGGCTTGATTTTGTTTCAAAATTAATATGATAACTTATATACACATGACAATCATCTGTGCGATGAAATATAATAAAAATATCATTCTGAAATAAAGATCCCATCCGCATATCCTAGAGGATGAGAGTTTGATGGGGATCGGACCCAAACATTTGGTTTGTGTTTGTAAGTTTTAACTATTGTACCACTATCTGATTTTCGGGGTCCACATTGAAAATTTATTTTGGAATGATAATTTTTGTGGATGTTGGCGGTAGTAATGTGCCCCACCTTATGTAATACAACATTAAAATTGATTATTTGTTGATTGTAGTAGCTCCCGTTGATGTAATATATTGTTGAAATTGATATATATAGGTGTAAGAATAGATAATATAATATAGGATTGGGATTAGAAAATGAGAAATAAAAATGGAATATTTCCAAAAAAATGAGTAAAATAAACATGATTGATTTCACACATCTCTAATAATAAAATTCTAATGGGATGAAAACCATATAACCCACAATCTCCGGTCGAATCCACCATAATCCAGTCAAATATTGATTAGATGCGAGTCCTTATACTTTTTTAAAATATAATAAAACCTGAAGGGTAAAAAGCGAAAAAAGATATTTTACCCATGAAGGTTAATATTCAATATAATTTTTATTTTAATTATTATGTTACTCAAACGAAATATTCTTGAAGAAAGAAAGTCCACTTGGCATATAGTAAAGGAGATCAACAGACTTACAAAGCGAGTCCCACAAGTTTGTGGTGATTAATCATGATTTCATGGGAGGATATATAATTAAGATAATTGAGTTTCCAGTAAGTTTGCCGACCTGAAATTTTACTAATTATGTATGTCCAAAAGACTGGAACTCGTGAAAATTATAAAATCAATTTCAATCAAGAATCTGAATTATTGGTGTGGTGGGCCCACGGGATCCATTCATAATCACCAGACATTCAACGTGTTGGTGGTAGGCACTGGATGATGAGTATCACGTTTCCAACTTGTCGTGGAATTAATTAAATTTTCTTGCATAATTTTGAGATTACAATAAAACCTCGATTATTTAATATTTCGCTAATTAATAGATTGTGACGGTTCTAAAATTATTAATTTATAGAGATTTTTATGCGTTAAGATTTTTTTAATTGATTGTCAAGACTCAAAGAAGACATATATAAATCCAGTTCACCGATTTGAGAACTCATCAAATTAAGAAGGATTATTATGTGGCCTAATTTGTGTAATCAATGTTTAATAAGTTTTTGATACACATTACAATAGTTCGATTTTACACTCGAGTTTTCTTTTTGATTTTCTTTTCCAAAATGGGTTCAAGGCCACATGATTAATATGTTTTGGTTTTTCTAGCCTAGTTGTATTGAGTATTAGGTGAGTGGTCGATCCCAAAACCACTCCGCCCACTCCTGAAAGTCTCCCGACCGAGCTTCGCCATCGACCTCCACAAAAGGGGACAGAGGGTTGCTCAAATATCCTCTCCGACGCTAAGAGGGGGTGTTTAGCGGGCTTATAGCTCTTGAAAACATCTTATAAGATGCCTGGGAGCTTATAACCTCTTTAAATTTGTTAGGTAAATATTTTTAAAAAGATCTTATAAGCTTCCAAAATAAGATGTTAGAGCTTATAAGGCTTTTTAAAAAAAAAGAGGAAACCCCAACTTTTTTTTCAAAACAAGATCTTACTTGAACAACCTCCTTTAATTTTGATTATTTTAATTACAAAATTACCATTATCGACATCTTAAAAGATCTACTATCTTATTTTATCCAAACACTTCAATAACTTATTTTAAAATAAGATCTAACATCATATAAGCTCTAAAACATCTTATAAGATGTAGGGCTTATAGATGTTTTAAATAAGCAGCCAAACACCTCTAAAGTCGGAAGAGATTCAACAAAAAGAGGAAAATATAAAGTGAATATAAAAAGTGTAATTAGGGTAAGAATGAACCTTGAACAGACTTTTATAGCTTTCCCTAATTAGATTTTCCATAAAATCCTGAGTTTGTTACGATTTCAAAGAATAAAAATCCGAATAGGATAAGATCGAAACTTCTAGAAGCCAACTTCACCAAATAGTTGACGGTCGGGATGGTATTGACTACCTTAAACAATTACCTCAATTACCCTCTTCCTAAAGTCTAATCGCTTTGAGCCCAAGAAGATCGTAGCTCGGCTTTATGAGATCTCATTGATCCCGTCACCACCAATCCTCACCTTATATCAAGGCCTTCACCGCCTTTACCATTTCATCACTCTTCACCATAATTAAAATGCTTCAACCACTAAGTCATTCTTAGCCCATCGATAAAGCTTCGCAACTCGGCCCATTAGCGGGATTCTCACGGATCAACCCATTAGCGAGTTCTCATGCTCTCGCATATCACCATTATCGTAGCTCTCATAGTTCTATAATCAATTCTTTTTGGGAAATTAATTTTTAGATTTTGATGAATGCCATGTAAAACTTAGAATAGAAAGTTGGCACCCCATTTTCCTTGTAATTTGCATTGTAATAGATAGGGGTCGAGTGAGTTAAGTCACTGTCTCGAACATGCAAGAAGTCAACCGAGACTAGAAGGAAGACTCCATTGGTGAGGCGGTGAGGGTAGCAAGGAAGAAAAGACAAACTCGATCAAGGTGCATCCGAGATGCATTGAGTAAAGTGTCGATCGAAATGTCAACTCAAGATAATAAGTCTCAAGTTGATGTGATGATGAGTCACCCATGATTGGAAGGTGACTCAAGTCATCCGGGAAATCGAAGGAAATGCAATCAGTTGAAGAATTGAAAGAGATCCATTGCACATAAGTCAAGAAAATTACTTAAACAAGTAATACTCCCATATCGTCTTCTCTTAAAGTGCTCATCCCGGTCTGATGTGCAAAAGGAATAAACCAATGGGAAGCACTTTGCACTGTCGAGAACCTTTGAAAAGTCAAGACTCATTCAATACGAGGAAATGTAAATTCCAAGCGATCGCAACAAGACAAGCTCAACAACGAAATGTCTTTTGAAAATTAACCTATCTCTTCAACGGGCAAATTTTCAAAAGAACACTATAAAAGGCCGAGGAATAACTTTGAGAAAAAGTAACCTTGTTTTACCCGAAACTCTCAAGCTTTTATTCGAGTCAGAACTCTCTTCAAATATTCTCAAGTCATTCAAGTTTAATCCTCAAGTCTACATTACGAAGGAAATCAATCCAACACTCACCGTGAAGGAAAGACAACTTCAATTAGTTGAAGAGGAGACATTTGAAGAATCAAGGGTCTACATTCCACTGAGGATTGTAGAGAGGTTCAAGGTCGAACTAGTCTCAGGATTTTGGAGGGCTTCGTGATCAAATCCAAGAAGCTTGAACAAGTGGGTCAGTAGCAAGTGCAAACCCATGCTCTGTGAAGAAGTCGAGTCGCACGAGAAGCCACTGGTGATCAAGCATCTCGATGATCGAGTCCCAAAGGATCAAGTCACCGTGTGATCAAGACTTGCATCTGGACCGATAACCACTTTGTATATTGATCAATACTTAGTGGATTCCTCCGGAGTTGGAGAAGAGAGGTAGAAGAATTACCCCATCTTCGAACCTCTATAAAAATTTATTGTGTCATTTACATTTCAACACTTTAATTATCGCACATTATTTTGATATCTCATTGATAAATTTGCTGTCCATCTGATAATTAACAAAGTGCTATAATCAAGTATTAAAACAACTTAAACCAAAATTTCAAGGGTGTTAAGTCTTCCGCGAAATCATATCACGATCAAGTTAAGTTTTAGTCAAAAACACCGAGTTATTCTATCAACAAATCAGGACTTCAGTCTATTGAGTGGCTAACTCAGCCGATTAACTAACTTAGTTTGTCCATCAAGGACTCAAATGAAGTATTAACTCGAACGTTTTTAAAGGACTAAATCGAAAAGTTTGTAAGGTTTATTCAACCCCCCTTCTAAATCTTACACTCACACCCCTTGGGACCAACAAATTCTTCCGACTACCATTCATCTTATTAATCATAGCCTTCCGGTTAAGCCCAACCAGTTCGGCCTATAAGGTTAGATTATCTTGACCCTTATCAATTGCTTCCCCAACTACGGATGAAGGAAATGAACACTTGATCATAGTTCTTAATGCCGAATCAAGCTCTACTAGGGTTTGTTTTCAAATTCAAAGCCTCTTTATGTCCCATCCTTTCAAATTCTAACATAGTGACATGATATGACAAGATGTCCTTTCAAATGCCCACACACATTTTGTTAGATAAATGTTTTTATCATGATTTTGATGATTTTGTTTTAAATGGGTTTTTACACCAAAACAATGTTTTTAAATGTTGTCCAAATATTCCCAAATGATTTAAAATGTTTTAACTAATTTTTGGAGTATTTTGTGAAGTTTATTTTTGACAAAAAAATGGATAACACTTCTGTTTTGAGGCCAACCGGTCGCCCTATAGGGCATCCCATACCTGTAAATTATTTTTGAAACAAACGAAAGTTTGAAAAAGTCCAGAGGTCGACCGGTCGAGCAAATGGTCGACCTCGCACTCGAAAGTATGAGAAATGAAAACAGAACACTGGATGTGAAAATGAGGAGGAGACCGGTCCTCATGAGGGCCGACCAAGTCAACCCCTTGTGGCGACCTGTCGCTTCTTCCTTGGAACTATCTCGCCTCTCCATCCTCGCGGTCCGGATCGCACTATTTTCTTTCTAACATACGAAATTCATTCATAGCGACCGATCATGACCGCGCTTATATACTTTGACAATGATTCAAACCATTGCAAATCCATTATCGAAGATTAACTTTATCAATTTTGTACATTATTTCTAAATTTTGTGATCTTCTTTTTGTAGCCATGAACTGTTAGTGCAAGAGACTACTATAATCTAGAGGGGGTGAATAGATTATCCTGGTTTTTCAGATTTTGCCCTCTTTTTTGTGAGACTCAAGCAAAGATGAAATGCTAAGTCGCGAAAAGTAAATAAAGACACGCCGATTTATAGTAGTTCAACCCACCTGTGTCCTAATCTACTACCACCCCAAGATATCCTGGATGGATTTCAAAAAAAAGATTTTATTAATTTACCAAAAATTAATACAACACCTTGAGGATTACCACAACCCTCTTACACCACCTCGAGGATTACCACAATCCTCTTACAACACCTTTGAAGATTACCACAACCTTCAAACACCTATCACCTAGATCACCCAAGTGTATTCTTACCACAAGAATGCTCACAAGGATGTCTCAGGTTGAATGATGACCAAAATCAAGATTACAACTCAATAATGATTGATACAATATGAGTACAAGTGTAATCAAGAATTGAAAGCCTAGACCTCAAATTTGTGCAAGTGAAAGTGCTAAGCTAATACAACAAGATATATGAAAGTGTTTGCTTGATTGCTTTTGCTTTTTGTGTAGAGTGTTGTGTCTTGTTGCTTGAATGAAGCCTCTATTTATAGGAGAGGACTTGGCTTTCATTTCCAGACATAGGCTCCTCCTCGGGGAGTGATTTGCTGCAAAAAGAAATCATTTAAAATCATCAACATACTGTTAGAAACCAATCCCACAAAATAGGGAAAAGCTGTCTAAAATGCAATAGATAGTTTGGCTGATAAACAAAGGAGTGCGACCGGTCGCAAGCAGAGATAAGATTGAAATTGAATTTCAGCAAATTTTACACAGGGGGACCGGCCGGAGGGGGTGCGACCGGCCGCCTTGACTATGACCGGTTGGGGTTGAAGAAAATACGAAACAGAGAAGATAGAACCAAAATCTAACTGCTCCTGGTACGGCCGCCTGTGGGTCGACTTGGTCGACCACCGGTCGACCGGTTGCCCTCCCCATTTTTTTCTTACGTCCCATTTTCTGTTTCAAAACTCAACTCAGTACGGGTTGCCCTATAGGGCGACCGGTCGAGCTCAAACAAATGTGTTGTCCAATTTTTATCGAAAATAAACTCTAAAAAATACTCCAAAATTAGTAAAACATTTTAAGTCGATCGGAAGTATTTAGACAACATTTAGTGGACATTGTTTTTGGTTTAAAAACACATTTGATCAAAATCAAACAAAATCATCAAAATCATGATAAAACATTTATCTAACAAACTCCCCTTTTGATGATTACAAACCAAAACAATTTACTCGAGGACGATTTTGAAAACAAACAAATTTTCCGGTTTTTACGAGTGAACTATCCGTTGAAAACGTTTCATACAAAGCTCCCTATCTATGAGCATATCAACAAGAGATATTGCATAAGCTAGAAGCACAAGCTATAATAAGCTTATATAAGATGCCTATAAACATCATAAGAAGCCCCCCGTCACAATGCTTATAATCTTTTGCAATTGAGTCCATAATACAAGCCATGGACTAGGTATTCTTGCCATGGCCATAGCTTATAGCTTTTATTATAGCTTTAATTAGCTTCTTGGCTAACGAGCCAATTTACTATTTCTCCCCTTTAATCATCAAAAGAATGTTAGGATGATAAAAACATCATACAAATATATCAAAGTGCGCAAAAGAGTCGGTTTATCAACCGTTGAGCAATTTAAAGCTTAAAAATCCAAGGAAAATGGGAGAAAAGTATCATGAAGAGTTCATACGCTGTTTTATTCGCCAAAACATGATCTCAATAAGTATAGAGGACTTTTGGAAGCAAGAGAATCATGTAGAAGTTGAAATTTTCATTGCGACATTTTATCAAACACTTTATGGGCGTGAAAATTAAAAGTGGTTGTATATAGCCCTTGTAAATGATTCAAGCCAAAAATTTCATCACCAATTCACATCAAACATCATACAATACAACATAATAACTAAGCTCATCAAGATCATATGCAAAAATATCAAGAAATATACAAGAAGGTCATAAACTCATGGTTCAACCCGATTGAGCAAAGGAAGAAAAAATCTTATCATTTGATCGAAAAGATGAGCCATGATGATGATAAACATGCTATATAAGGTCCAAGTTGTGAATTGAATGCATGAAAACAAATTTTGAGTGAAATTTGTGTGAATTTGGCAAAGGGGACGAAAATGGCCAAAATAAGTTAAAATGAAGCACGTCAAGACAGAATCCGCTTTAATCTAAATTTAGGGCTTAGGGCGAGCCGATCGCGGGTTTGAGGGGCGACCTCCGACATTGAGGGTGACCGCTGCCTCAACTGTTTAGCCTTCATCAAGTTGGCTAGCTTTAATAAAATCCGAATTTTCAACCAAAAATCCGAATTTTCGCCCCTAAGTTTTAAAAACATGCAAAATGCAAACATAAGCCTCATTCAATATGCATTATGCCTAACCGGCTCAGATGGACGTAAAAGTCTCGGAAGATAGCGGTTTTGTAAAAATGTCCGCTAATTGATCTTGAGATGGTACAAAGGATATCTCAATTTTTCGCTTTTGAAACACAATCCCTTAGAAAATAATGTCGAATCTCAATATGTTTAGTACTTGCTTATGATGAACCGGGTTTTGAGCAATATTTATAGCGGATATATTATCACAAAAGATAGGTACGCTTTTCAAAAGAGCATTTGTAATCCGCTAAGGTCCGTTTCATCCAAAGAAGTTGTGTACAACAAAAAAGCGGCGAAATATATTCCGCTTAGGCCGTTGAAAGAGAAACACAGCTTTTGCTTCTTTGAAAACCAAGAGACTAGGCAATCGCTTAAGAATTGACATGATCCTAAGACTTTTCCGATCATCAATATTTCCCGCATAATCCGAATCACTATAACCTTTAAGAGAAAAATTTTCATTCTTGATAAAATAAACCATATTGAATAGCGCTTTTCAAATATCGAAAAATCCTTTTTAACGGCACTCATATGAGATTCTTTGGGATTTCTTTGAAAACGAGCGATATGCATACGGCATGAAGAATGTCCTATTTACTAAGTGTTAAACAGTAAACTACCAATCATACCTCGATATTGATTCATCCACTACTTACTTTTTCATCTTTGTCAATTTTGACATTTGTTTCCAAGGAGTAAAATGTGTTCTTCCTTCTTCAAACTTTTTCAAAAGTTCTTTTGTATATTTTGATTGCGAAATGTATATGCCTTCTCTGAATCGCTGAGTTCAAGAAAGAAAATCGAGCTCCCCATCATACTCATTTCAAATTCTCTTGCATCAATTTTGAGAATTTCTTGCACAAAGAATCATTAGTAGCACCAAAGATAATATCATCAACATAAATTTGCACAAGTAAGCAATCTTGCCCTTTTTCAAAAACAAAGAGAGTTGTATCAACTTTACCCCTTTATAAAGCCATTTTGTAAAAGAAAAGAGCTGTCTATCGTGACCATGGACGAGGTGCTTGCTTTAAAACCATACAAGGCCTTTTAAGTTTATAAACATCATTAGGCCTAGAAAAATTTTCAAACCCGGAGGTTGTTTTACATGACTTCTTCTTGAATAATACCATTTAAGAAAGCGGATTTAACATCCATTTGGTAAAGTTTGGAAGTTTTAAAACAAGAATAGGCAAAAAAATACTAATAGCTTCTAAACGTGCTTTCACGGTGCAAAAGTTTCATCATAAACAATACCTTCTTTCGACAATACCTTGAGCTACTAACTCTTGCCTTATTTCGAACAATGTTGCTCGATCATCAAGTTTGTTCCTAATACCCATTTTGTGCCAATAGTTTGAGATGGAGGACAAGGTACCAATTCCCATACATCATTTTTTAAAATTGATTTAACTCATCTTGCATCTCTAACCAATCCTCATCCTCACCTACTTCTA